>CM055093.1:80555605-81075605 GCA_029204225.1 Diphasiastrum complanatum | reverse complement strand
TTCATTTGTTTCAGAACTATACTTCACATTGAATTTGATTTCAATAGTACCACACACAAACCATCTCTAATCTCTTCAGTAGACTGTACTCTTGTTTTAGAGTATGAATAAATTTTTAAGATCTTGTTGGGCAATCAGAACACACAAAGCTGTGATTATCTTTTGCATAAGCTATCTATTAGACTGTTTTTGGAACTAGCAGCCGATTAGAACAAGAGAGCTATTCCGCAATATTTCTGCTCTCTTCTCCATTCTTGTTTTTCCTTCTAACTTGCCCCCATCAGATTGGTATCAGAGCATAGTCCAAATAAACCAAAAAATTAAGTTTGTTCTACTTGTATATTGTTATCATGTCTCATATAGGTAGCTCTTCATCTTCATCACTTAGTGAAGGTAGAGTCATTGACAAGTTCAATGGTTCTAACTTCTGGAAGTTGAAACTTAGAATGATGTTGATAGATAGAGATCTTTGGGATGTAGTAGGAGGTGCAAACCTGAAACCAGAAGATGGTGATCAAAGTAAAGGCCTGGAGGATCAAAGATCAGAAGGCCTTAGCATGTATCACACTCAATCTGGCCGACTCCCAAATATCTCACGTTACCATGTGCAAAACCTCTAAGGAAGTGCTGGACTTGTTATCAAGTCTTTATGAGACTCACGATGTAACCACAAGATAACATCTTAGAAGGAAGTTCTTTACTCTTAGCATGTCTGATTCGACTGCCATCACTTCTCACATCAACAGCTTCAAGTCTCTGTTAGATTAGTTATCAGCTATAGGATGTTCTATTCAAGATGATGATGCTGTTTATGACCTTGCTTTCTTCTCTTCCAAAGTCCTATGAGCACTTTGTGGTGATGATCTCCACACAACCTGACCTCACCCTTCAAAAGGTGATTGGTCATCTTCTTCAAGAAGAACTGCAGAGAAAGACTAGCAGCCTGTCCATCAAAGACAAATCCATGGCTCTATACACCAAGAAGAAAGATCATTCCAAGGGCAAGAATCAAGTGTAGCAGCAATAGCAGAAGCCTCACGCTCAGACTCAGCATGGTGGATCGCAAAAGAAGCTCTTTTGCAGATATTGCAAAAGAGCTAATCATGACATCAAGGAGTGTCGCATCAGGATCTACAACGAGGCTAAGAAGCAGCAACAACATCAGTAGCAACTATATGGCAGCTATATGTCCCACGCTCATTTGTTAATGGCTTACAAAAGCAACAACGAAGATTGTGATAGCTGGTACCTGGATAGCGGCGCTATCCAATACATGACCTCTCGCAAGGAATGGTTTAAGGAGTACGCAGCTTACAACAGAAACCAATTTATCTACCTAGGAGATTCTAACACCATACGCATGGAACGCAAAGGAGCAACGAATGGTGGCAGTGAATACATCTCCAACAAGATGTCCGACTACCTGGCTGAACATGGCATCAAAAGATAGTTCACTACTTCCTATTCACCTCAATAGAACGGGATTGTAGAAAGGAAGAACCGAACTCTTCTCAACTCAGCCAGATCAATGCTACATCAAGCACACCTGCTTGCAAAGTTCTAGGCAGAAGCTACTGCCACAACCTGTTATGTGCAAAACAGATCCAGCACCAAAGCCGTCAACAACAAGACTCCTTATGAAGTTTGGCATGGGCACAAGCCCAGTGTGAGCCATTTAAAAATCTTTGGTTGTATATGTTTTGTTCACACTTCTAAATGGCTTAGGAAGAAGCTAGATCATAGAACAAATAAGTGTATTTTCATTGGCTATCCTGATGAACATAAAGCTTATAAAGTTTATGATCCATCCACCAATGTAGTATTTGTCTCTAGGGATGTAATATTTCAAGAACATGCATATTATGATTTCAAACAACCATTGATAGATTATGCTATGCTATTTCATCCTATTCTACGTAGCATTCAACCTTACAACATTGATGATTCTTCTACAGAACCTGTAGCTACATCTACAGAAGTCGAGCAGCAGACAGGTTCTGTCACCAGACCAAACCAAGAAAGCTCAAGCAGATTTGGAGAAGTTCAAGAAGAAGAATTAGCGCATCTTGGTCAACAAAACGTCCATAGATCCTCACAGACCTGGAAAGTTCCTGAGAGGTATACACCTCAATCATTTTGGACTTCATCTGAAGAACTAGAGAGCTAGCCGAAGCAATTGACTCCAAGAATGCTATGAAGTGACAAGAGGCTATGGAAAGTGAGTACAACTCACTTTTGAAGAACCAAACCTGGACATTGGTCGACTTCCCCACTCACAAGAGAGTTATCAATAACAAGTGGATCTTCAAGAAAAATATCAACTCTGATGGTTCCATTGCTAAATGGAAAGCACGGCTAGTGGCTAAAGGATTCACTCAAGTCCAAGGAGTGGATTATCAAGAAATATTTAGTCCTATCGTTAAGATGCAGTCAATCAGGACTCTAATCGCATTAGCAACTGCCAAAGACCTCGAAATTCACCAAATGGATGTCAAGACAACATTTGTCAAGGACAACGTCAAAGAGGAGCTGTATATCTTCCAACCGGAAGGATTCGAAGTCAAAGGCCAAGAGCACAAAGCGTGCAAGTTGCATAAAGTGATCTACAGTCTAAAACATGCCACAAGAATATGGTTCGATAGAATCAACTCTTATCTCATTCAATTGGGATTTGCAAACAATTCAGTTGATTGTAATATTTATTCAAAGCATGTAGGCACCAATTCAGTTCACATAGCTCTTTACGTAGATGATGCGTTTGTTTTGTCTAATGACACTTCTCTTTTGCGCACCTCTAAGAGTGATCTGTCAAAGAAATTTGACATGACTGATTTAGGAGCTATTCCACTTTGTTAGAAATTCACATTACTAGAGGTAGACTTTAGAAGAAGTTTTATCTTAGTCAGCAGACATATCCAAAAGGCATCTTAAAAAGTTTTCATATGTCTGATTGCAAATCAATTTATACACCAATGGATCCAAGTATAGTATTGACTAAACCTTCTTCGCTGAGACTGATAGTGAAGTACTCAACTTGGTGAAATACCCTTATCATTCACTAATCGGATCTCTAATGTATGCAAGGTTGTGTACTAGACCAGACTTAGCATACACTGAAGCCTGATACTCAAGATTCATTGCTTGGGTCCACTCCTCTTTGTTCCTTGCTTCATCCACACAACTAGGTTCATCAAAAGAGTTTAGGAAAGCAAAGTGTGTACCTCCAACAACTTGCTTACCTTTCTCATAATATGTGAGCCTTGAAGGCATTTGTCTTCCCCTTGACGTTCTCCTTGGCTTTTGACATGATAAAGGTCCTTCATCATCAATCTAAAGTAGGATCCATCACATCAACATCAAGATTGTTAGATCCATCCACACCATCATTGCTTAAAGACACCTTTGGAACATTCCCCTCAACCGAAATGACATCTCTACCGATAATCAACTTATTAGTAATAGGAAGGTAAACCTTGTAGGCTTTACTCACCTCACTATATCCAACAAATATACCTTTTCTTGAAGATGGATCCTCATTTGTCCTATCATGAAGATTTATATTGACATAGCAAGTACATCCAAAAGTTTTAAGAAAGTTGACACTTGGCCTCCTCTTGAATAGCACCTCAAGAGGTGTTTTTCCAACTAAAATAGCACTCGGCCACCTATTGCATAGAAAGCTAGCACACAACAAAGTTTGATCCCAAAATGGTTTAGGAAGATTAGCACCTAACCTCATGGCTTTGGCACTTTCACATAAAGTTCTATTCTTCCTCTTGGCTACTCCATTTTGTTGTGGTGTCCTTGGAGTTGTGTACTCCCTCTTGATCCCATGCTCATCACAAAAGGCCTTGAACTTTGTAGATATGTACTCTCCACCATTGTCACTCCTCAAGCACTTGATCTTTGTGGAAAATCGGTAATCCCTTGCATTCTTGAACTTAACAAATACTTCATACACTTCATCTTTTCTCTTTAGTACATAGATCCAACAATATCTACTAAAATCATCAATGAAAGTTACATACATCTTAGCTTCACTAATTGTAGTAATTCCATGAATATCGAAATGTACAACTTGATAAGGCTTTCTATACCTAGATGTAGATCTAGTATAAGGTAGTCGATGTGACTTTGACAAATCACAAGACTCACAAACATGATTGATGCTAGTTAAGCCGATCTTGGAAGACCAATCACAACTTGCTTCTTAGCCATTACCTCCAATGATTTGAAGTTGATGTGCCCCATTCTTTTATGCCAAACCTCTTGAATAGGTATTTTCTCACTTGCCATACATCCAACTTGGTTAGCAATAGACACAAGAATCTAGTTTGAATAACCTCTTGAATAGGTATTTGCTCACTTGCCATACATCCAACTTGGTTAGCAATAGACACAAGAATCTAGTTTGAATAACTTCCCTTTACTTTTACCTTTTGCAATCAGGATATAGACTTCCTTTTGATCATGCAAGCATCTCCATCAAACTCAACTTTGAAACCTCTACTTAGTGATTGGCTCACACTAAGTAAATTCTTGGTAATGAAAGCTATGAACAAAACATCCTTCAAATGAACATTCTTATTTGTAGAGAGAGAAATAGGAATTGTGCCAATTGCTTTGATTGCACACTCACCATCATTGGCCGTGTAGATCACATTCTTGTCATCTCCATATGCCAACAAAGAAGTGAAGTACTCCTTGTGAAAAGTCATGTGTGAGCTTGCACCATTGTCAATCCACTATGGATCTAGATCTCCATTATTAGCAAACATACATGCAGGCATCACAAAAGCATCATCATTTGAGTTTTGAACATCCAAACTATCTTAATCATGAGTAAGATTACCTTGATTGTCTCCTTGATCTCTCTTCTTCTTGTAGCACTCACTTGCAAAGTGTCACTTCATTCCACAATAGAAGCACTTTAACTTTGACCTATCTTTATTTTTGCCATTTGAAGAAGCCTCCCCTTGATCTTGCCCGTTAGACCACTTGCTTTTTGTTTTTTGCCCTTGATGAACATAGCCTCCTCTCCAACTTGAGATATTGATGTACATCCACCTCTTGCTTGAAGCCTATATATATTCTTCATTGATCAAGATCTCTTGAAAGGCAATCAAACTTGGCAAAGTTCTTTGAATGGCAAGACTTTGTACAATGTTAGCATGAGCATCCAACAACCACTAAGAATAACTTGAACAAGCTCTCCTTCCTTAATGCTCTCATCAATGCAAGCTAACTCATCATTCAAAGCCTTCACTCTCAAAACAAAAATATTTGGACTCTCTTCATTCTTTTGGCAAACTTTGGAAGATTTTTCTTCTTAGAGTCAACACTCTAGATGTAGACTTGGATTCATAAAGCTTCTTTAGTGAATCCCAAGCATTCTTTGATGAAGTACTCTTACCAACTTCCTTGAGAAGTTCATTGGTAACATTCATCTTTATCATGTGTAGAGCTCTTTTAGCTCTCTTGTCATACCTCAATTGCTCTTGTTGTGTTTCTAGTCTCTCTCCCAAACCTACAAAAATATCCAAAACATCATTTATCTCAAGTTGTCCCTGCGACCATTGGAGTATTCGCTCCTTTGCAGTTTAGCATCCCAAAATCCTCTAGGATCTTCTAGGTGTATATGGACTGGTAAAGGTATAACTTACCTCCCTCATAGTCCCTTTCAATTTGCAAGTCTAGGTAACACCTGGCTTCTCCCAGATCCACGATCTCGAAATATTTCAAAATGTCTGTCTTTACTTCAGCAATCAACTGCTCACTCCTGCAAAGTATCAGAGTGTCATCCATGTATACAACCACAATGATGATCTGCCCGTCTGTAACTTTGACATATACATTGAAATTAGTCAACAGAGGCTTGAATCCTAATGATTTTAGGACTTGATCTTTCTTCTTATACCATTGTCAGGCTGACTGTTTCAGACCGCATATATGACGAAGGGGAGAAGGGAACACAGAGGCCTTGCGGGATGACCTTGTTATCTTGCGTGATGGAATTCGTACTCTAGGAGATGTTGTAATTGCTGATCTCTCTCGTCAGGACCTTCTTTATCGTTCTTCCACCACGCAAGGGGTCGCTGCATCTCAAGCAGCCCAAGAAAAAGAAAGAGATTATAATGATCGTGCACTTGGTGAAGATTTCATCCCCTTTGCCTTGAAAACTTATGGTTGTCTTCACAAGAAATTTAATGATTTTTTATCTTTATGTGCAGACCTTATGGTGAAACGCCAAGGACAAAGCATTACTTTACCTTCTGTCATTATTTCTTTCTACTGCCAGCGTATTTCTATAGCATTACAACGTTCAAAGGCGATTCCAATTCTTCGACGAGCTCAATTTGCAAGAGCAACTGCTTCAAAGCTTCCCACATTACCTCTTATTGGATCTATTTTAGTTAGTGATTTACATCAGGCACTTGGTTTTGAGTAATTAGTTTAATATTTGATTTTTGATTAAATCAAGCAGTTGGTTTTAAGTAATTAGTTTTCCATTCTAAGTTTTACTTAGCTTTTAGGTAGCTTATTTCATTTCTGTCGTTCTATGGTATTTTATTTTAGATACTTTAATCTTTTTGTTTGATGATGGGTTTTCCCATCATTTTAAATAAAATCAGAGTTATTTTTCTTGCGAAGAGGGCGCATAAATCCAACAAACGGTACCAAAATGGGCCCCCTTAAATGGTTTTTAAAAATCCTTAAGGCCATCCCCAAGGATTCTGTGCCAACCATATAACTTACAACCAAAATCTTGTCTTGCGATTAGTTAATGAAGAGTGAAGTTTCGTATTGACACTCTCCCTCAATAATAAAGTTGCACTCTTTTATGCCTATTGAGTGAGTGTGAAAGTTTTCAAATTTAATGGTGTTTTGTAAATATATTTTCCACATGACCTTCATATTAACAAAAGACAAATTCAATGGCACCATCAAGTACTTCCTCTCAAACAAAGTGATAATATATCTTAATGTGCTTAGTTTGAGCATGTAAAACTGCAAGGTGAATGCAGCTATGATTATTACATGATATAGTAGTCGCATATATCCACCTGTGGTTAATGTAAATCCATAAGCAGTCTACGTAGCCATACAACTTCTTGCGTTGTGTGAAAAATTGGCAAAAATATAGCTTGGCAATTTTATGTCTTTTATGTTTATGAGTACATTTCACATGTGTGGAGCATGTTCCCACATGTGTAAAATAGTTAATCATAGCTTTAGAAGTCTCCTAAGTTTTTTATGTCAAGCTTCTTTGTGTAGAGTTGTGATAGGGCCAAAAATTGGCATAGATGGCAAATTGGCAAGATCCACATGTACTACCTCTATTGAGCCAAAAAAGAGTTATGATGCAATCTCAAGCTAGATATGCATATGAATAGGATTTTGACACTTGTGATAAAGTAAGTTGATGAGTGATGAAGTCAAATTAAGAGTCGGCCTTGGTCAAGGGGTCCAATAGGAATTAAGAAATCGTTCTTCTATCTTCCTTGCCCCATTAGATTGATATCAGAGCATAGCTCAAATATAAACTGAGAGATTAAGTTTGTTCTATTTGTATACTATTATCATGTCTCATATAGGTAGCTCTTCATCTTCATCACTCAGTGAAGCTAGAGTCATTGACAAGTTCAATGGTTCTAACTTCTACATTTGGAAGTTAAAACTTAGAATGATGTTGATAGATAGAGATCTTTGGGATGTAGTAGAAGGTGCAGACCTGAAACCAGAAGATGGTGATCAAGAAAAGGCCTAGAGGATCAAAGATCAGAATGCCTTGGCATGTATCACACTCAATCTGGCTGACTCCCAAATATCTCACGTTACCACGTGCAAAACCTCTAAGGAAGCACTGGACTTGTTATCAAGTCTCTATGAGACTCATGATGTAACCATGAGATTACATCTTAGAAGGAAGTTCTTTACTCTTAGCATGTCTGATTCTACTACCATCACTTCTCACATCAACAGCTTCAAGTCCCTATTAGATCAGTTATCATCTGGAGGATGTTCTATTCAAGATGATGTTGTTGTTTTGACCTTGCTTTCTTCTCTTCCAAAGTCCTATGAGCACTTTGTGGTGATGATCTCCACACAACCCGACCTCACTCTTCAAAAGGTGATCGATCATCTTCTTCAAGAAGAAATGCGGAGAAAGACTAGCAGCCTATCTATCAAAGACAAATCGATGGCTCTATACACCAAGAAGAAAGACTATTTCAAGGGCAAGAATCAAGTGCAGCAGCAACAACAAAAGCCTCACACTCAAGGTGAGCCTGGTGGATTACGCAAGACGCTTTTCCGCAGATATTGCAAAAGATCTAATCACGACATCAAGGAGTGTCACATCTGCACTACGAGGCAAAGAAGCAACAATAGTACTAGCAGCCAGACTCCTCCAATACGACGAGATTCAAGGAGTTAGAGACACACTTGTTGATGGCCTACAGCAACAGCAAAGATTGTGATAGCTGGTACCTGGACAGTGGCGCTACCCAACACATGACCTCTCGCAAGGAATGGTTTATGGAGTACGCAACTTACAGCAGAGACCAATTTATCTACCTCGGAGATTCTAGCACCATACGCGTGGAAGGCAAAGGAGTAGTGAAGATCAGCTTCAACAATGATCTGTCCATTTGTATTCCTAACATCCTTCACATTTATCAGTTATCAAAGAATCTGTTATCAGTCTCTAAGATAGCTGATGAGGGCTACACTATTACTTTCTCATTTGAGCAGTGTACAATAATCGAGAAAGATATTACTCTGACTACATGCACTAGAGTCAAAAATCTTTACACACTCTCTAATTCAGTTGCCTTAGCTAGTATCTCTAATGAAAATGTAAACGTTCAAACCAGTACCTTGATGAGCTTGGAATTGACATATTGATAGTTCTGGAGAGTTTTGCTGATGGAGAGTTGAACACACTGGTGTAGGAATTTTTTCTCGTTGAGACTCCAATTTGATCCGTAGTTGCATCTTTTGTTGTCTTATCCTTAGATCTTGAATTAACGCCTTTTGCATTACATCTACCAAAGTTGGATTTACTTGAAGTAATTTATCCAAATGTTGACGAATGTGATCTTGAAGACCACGTAGATATGTTGGATAGATAACTCTTCATCAAGACACCTCTGTTTAGATGCTACCAAACATAATCTTGTATTATATGCCTTCACTGAACCAGTTTGTTCTAGCTTATACCAAGAGTCCATATAATAATCTATAAATATTTCTATACAAAACTCTTTGAACTCATCCCATGACTTTGGTTCATACTCTGGATGACGTAATACTTCTTGCCACCAATCATAGGCTTTTCGTCAAATATAGGATACTGCTATGAAAATCTTGCCCTGATCAGAGATAGGATGTAATCAAAAATTCTCATCGACAATACATAACCAGTCATCAATATGTAATGTACTCATTTTTCCTTCAAAGGTTGGTATGTTCCCAAAAGGAACATTGTCAAGATATCGTTGAATTTTGATATGTTGACATTGATTGGTCTCTGACGAACTACTCTCACCATTGTAAGAGGAACTAGGAATGGCCACTATGCTCCCATAACTAGCATTGTCTCTTGTCAATAACAACAACAATTGGTTTGAGAGCCATAGAGGAAGTCTCTTCTGTTTGCATGGATGTACCGTTGAATGCCATTGTACAAAGAGATGATTGGTATTCAAAATTATCTTCTTCAACTTCGTATTGTTCGGATTCAGCTTCATTATCATCATTGTAGTCTCCATCCTCACCGATGTAGTGATTGGGATGCAATTCTGTCTCTTGACAATGTAATCTTTTGTTGTACACGTTGTGAACCGTTGGATCTTCTTCATCATACTCACAACTTTCAGAGATATCATTTGGTTGACCTGTAGGCTCATATTGGTTCTCATGTTGCCATTCAGAGTGATTATACTCGGTCACATCTAGACCATCGTTATATTCATCTGCATCACCAAGCTGATATCCCCAATCATCTAGTTGACAATCATGATCCCCATCGGAATACTGCTCATGCTTATCCGTTTCATCACATTGTTGATCATCTTGTTGACAATAGCCACCATCATCACAATCCTCCTCATCTTGACCACCACCGTTATACTCGTCATTTTGGTTATCGTACTCATAATCATTTTCATCCCATTGATCTTCATAGTCATACATATATTCATTATCAATGTCCATGATATAGTGGCAGATAGTCTGTGGGTTATGGCTCCACAAATCTGAATGAAGTGAGAAGAATTTGGGACAATTGTAAATTTCACTTGTAAAATCACAAATTTGCTAGTAACAAATTTGTCCTTCTCCCCCGTCCCAAAATTCTGAGTCCTCGAAGAATATAACCATCAATATTTAGGAAACACCAATAGCTTTTGGCAAAATTTCAACTTTGTTTCATTGATTTTTTTGGCTTTTATACCACTGCTATCATATCAAACTTGACGTAATGATCGCTTTTGTCTTTTATTGCGTTGAAATCCGAGGTCGGACGAAGAAGATATGACAGTTCAAAGAACTAAACTGTAAAATGCGAATAACTTGACAAAAAAAAGAGGTCCTTTAAAAAAAGAAACAAGTGTAATGATGACGAGAACTTTGGTCACTATACTCAGCACAATGAACTGAGCAATTTCCATTTTTTACATCACTGAATTCCGACGTCAAACACAAAAGTTAAGGCTACATGAACACTACAAGAATTGCCACGATTTTCAACGAGATTTTCGACGTGAAATCGCGTTTTAATTTTTTTTTGAATCGACGTGGGCGTCAAAAAATGCGTCGCTATAAGGTCGTTAGAATCTGTCGCATTTAAAATCTATCAAAATCCGACGCCAAGCCCAAAATCGGCAACCGGCCAGTAAGAACGAATCGGAGAACATGCCACGTGGACGTCGGATTCCGACGTCCACGTGGGAAAAAAAGCCAAAAAAAAAAAAAATTCTCTTTTCTTTTTTTTCTACCACGTGGACGTCGAAATCTGACGTCCACGTGGCGGGGCCGTCATAGTCCGACATCCACGTGGAAAAAAAACCTGAAAAAAAATTTCACTTTTTTTTTTTTTTTCTGCCAAGTGGACGTCGGATTCCATCCATGTGACCGGACCGTCGGAATCCGACGTCCACATGGCAAAAAAGAAACCATGGCAAAAACCAAACATACTCCAATCGACGGGAATTTGAAGTGCATACGAAAAATAAATGATTATGAAAAATGACATAGATGAAACGAACTGAAAATAGATAAAGCCATGCCTATTTCTGAGTGCATATGCATGTAGCCGGAAAGCAAAGAAGTGCTAGTCAAGAATGCTTCAATTGATTCTACTATGTTTGTCACTTTGCTTCTGTCCTTTGCTAGGACAGAACTGCTCTCAATTAGAACAGCCGTGAGGGCTCCCATTGACAGTAAATCAGTGAGTTCTCAATGGTCGTTGATAGATCAGCTTTAGACAGCAGTTGCAATTGACGGGTTCGAAGTGCATACGAAAAATAACTGATTACGAGAAATGACATAGATGAAACGAACTAAAAATAGATAAAGCCATACCTATTTTTAAGTGCATATGCATGTAGCCGGAAAGCGAAGAAGTGCTAGTCATGAATGCTTCAATTGATTCTACTATGTTTGTCACTTTGTTTCTGTCCTTTGCTAGGACAGAACTGCTCTCAACTAGAACAACCATGAGGGCTCCCATTGACAATAAATCAGTGAGTTCTCAATGGTCGTTGATAGATCAACTTTAGACAACAGTTGCAAGCTCTCTTTTCATGGTCGTGAAGGCTCAATTAGCTGAGTCTCTGATCTGACAACTAGCTTAGTGATGGATTTCCTTCATATCTAATACTCATAGGCTTAGTGAGGGCTTGCAAAGTAGTAGCAACGATGGTCAGATGTATTATAGAGGTAGCGATGTTAATAATCACATCTCTCAACTCTCTTTTGGAATTCAGCAATAATCCTTCAGTATTTTAGAAGTCAACATTCAATTCCTCAACGGCTATAATGTGATTGAATGCTTAGATGGCTCACTCGTTTAGCAACGATGGTAGGCCAGCTCTTCAAATATCTTGCAAGGAAAACTGAGTTCTAACTCACAGAGCAGAGATAATTAAGCACCCCATAGCCAAGATATCTCAAGCTTCCAACGGAGATAGTGAGTCAATGGCAATCTTCAAAGTTCATTTTGAGTTCTGATTTTCAACAGAAATGCCATCATACCAAGCACACTCACTAGCTTTCTCTAGCTGATATCTCATTTTACATGTATCAAGCAACGATGGATTACCCTTTATGGCTCGATAGGGAGTAGCAACAAGATAGCCATATTGGATAAATCAGTGAGAAAAAGTGGCAGCTCTACATCTTTGATGGTCGAGCTGATTACGATCTTCATTCAAACCTCAAGAGCTCTCAGTATCACACTATTTCACAAAGAACATAACATTAAATCTAAACCCTAAAATTTACAAAGAACATAATATTAAATCAAACTCTTCTATCTATATGTTCTTGCTCTCTCTCATGTCTCTCACACTCATCCTTCTCTTCCTCTCTCATTCGCTCATGATCATAAATCACTAAGACACATATTTGTGTTTAAGTACAGAAAATATACAATACAACAAAGATAGTGTACAAGAAAAATTAACAAAGAAAGAAATCTTAGTTGCACATAACAAAACAAAAGAATCGTACCTGGAATGAGACAAATGGAATTGATAGAGTTGAGAAGAAGCGCCAAAAGCCGATCTCCAACAATCTCCTGCAAGAATAAATCCTTCCTTGATCCATATGATTGAGCCTTGTTGGCTCCATCTTGATACTCAAGGTTTTTCTTGGAGTCCTTGAGCTTGCTCCTCCACTTGACTTGACTCCAAATCATCAATGAATTAAATAAGATGTTGATCCAAAGGTCCTTCTTCAAGTTTACAAATCTTCCACTCTTGAAAGATCACACCATTGACAACTTCTTTGATGGAAAACAAGTAGATTCTAAAATCCCTACTTGAAGAGCAAAACACTACCATTATTCATATCATTGAAATAGGATAATCTTTGGTCCTTACATTAAAATGATCATGCTCAAAGCATGTGGACTTAAAGATTTTCACTTGAAGACGAATTGTTACCAACGCGTATTAGTGGCTCCAAAATCAGGAAATATTATCTCTAATGAAGGAATTCGAGAGGAGAATCTTTGGAGTATCTTTCAAGGATCTATCCTAAATTTTTCTTTGACTTTGATTTATATATCTATTACTTAATAGTTGTTTATTATTTTACTCATTATTTACTTTTTGGATTTTGGAAATCCCTTTAATTAAATGTATACTCTCACACATGTTGCCAACTGTCATTCATATTTATGTGTTTATTTATGATTTCACGAAAGACGTGATATCTTATTTTAAATGGTCTAAAGGCAACTAAGATTATCCTTTTTGTCGTCACAAAGATCGGTAGAGATATCGCTCTTAATTATGAATTTGAGAGATGTTAAATCAACTTGCCACGTGATCATCTCCTCCACTTTGTCATTCTATGACACTGTTAATATCTATTTTCCCTCTTACCCTTTCTTTTTACTCTTTCACTTTCATTCATGTTCATCTATGCTCATTTATGCTCGTTCATAGTGCTTTTGTGTTTGCAAAACATTTTTGCTTTCATTTTTGACCTTGCCCAACCACCAAACCATGGATGCTAGCACTAGCATAGGGGTGAGTTGGAAGGTTTGAGCTTCCATTCGACTTGCCACCATTCAATCCTTGTTGGATTGTTGCAGATTGGGCGATTTGGTTGTTTTATCAGATATCAACATTAAGTTTGTGAACTCCATTCACACAGTGACTGATGTTGTTTCTAGGTTATTTTGCGTAATGCCACATTCACAATCAATAAAGTTGTTTTCTCTATAGCTCTTGGACTACCAACAGATGGCACAACCAATCCAACGTCCAAGGACTCAATTGAAAACACGAAGTATTTTTTGGCAAACTGCTTTGTACCAAGTAAAGGGTACAAAATCACAATGGTGAAGGATGCCCAGCTCAAGTTCCTTTGCAAGTATGCAAACCCAGTTTTGTTTATAACTGATACTGATGCAACTATTTTGGCACAGAGCTTTGGTTACTTGTTGGATGCATTGGCAGGCCCAAGGACTTACTAATCAAGAAAAGAACATGCATAGGCATTTGACATCAGTAGGTATGGCATGCATGAAGCCAATTTGACATGCAAGCTTCAATTTCAACATGCAAACTTCAATTTCATAGATGCAAGTTCCCACATCAGACATGCAACTCCTAAATCAGACATGCATGACCAAAAAGTTATGGATGCTGTGACATGCAAAGTCATCAAGTCATGGATGGTGTGACATGTATGGCAACTCATGGATGGTGTGCCATGCATGGCCATCAGTCTTATGGATGGTGTGAAAGTTTTAGAGAGAGAGAGAGAGAGAGAGAGAGAGAGATGAAAGAGGTAGGAGAAAGTGAGTGTGTGTGAAAGTGGTTCCAAAAGTGATTCCAATACAAGCTTGATAGATCCTGCTCAAGCCATAGCTCCAAGCTTTCTTCCAAGCACCTACACACACACAAGCAAGAGCAAGAGGCAAAGCAAAAATGAATGGGAGATGAATAATGAGGGAGACGGGTGAGTTAGTCCTTTTATAGGGAATGTGTAGTCTTTAGGAAGTGGCTGAGGTGTCCAAAATAAGTGTAAGAGGTGTAAGGGAGACTCTAGGATAAGTAAAGTGAGAGGTATAGGTATGAGAGGTGTTTATCACTTAGTTAGAGCAAAAGGGGAGGAGTAGGAGGGCGCATTTTCCTAGGTGTCCTATTGCTTTCGAGGCACGTGGGAAAGTAGGTAAGTTACATATTGATAAGGAGAGAAGGTAGGTAGCCTAACATTCAATGTTAGTCACTTTCAAGTTGAATATTTCTTTGTGTACAACATTGGGATCCATCCAAGTATTTTTCATGTCATGGGAAAGGCTTTGTATATGTCCATCTTACTTTGCATAATTTTCATCAATTCCTAGGCTCTTTTTTCTAGGGATTGCCCATCCCCAATCATAGTGGGTTGTGACGCAAAGGGTGATCAGTCCTTTGGTTTTTTCTCCCAGTCTTTATAGACTCGAGTGAGCCTTCTTTATAGACTCGATTGAGCCTTCTTCAGGTACCGTCTTTAAGCTTTAAGAAGCTTCTTTGGATTCTTTCTTCAGGTACTCTTCTTAGTACCTGCACATACCCTTAGGAAAAGGCTAGAAGCCATACCATCAAACGGTTCATCATTAGATTCTATTTCTAGAACCTGCATATCAAACTTCAGGACCTTCGAAATGACACCAAAATCATGTTATTTGGACATATAGGCCAAAATTGGCTATTTTAGGCTACTGGTGCCCTAAAATTGGTTCCTAAGTTCTAGAGAGAGGAGAGAGAGTCATCTCTCTCACCTATATTAGGCTGAAATTCATGGAGAACAGGTTGGAGAAACTTATTGTATTGTTGAGAGAGATCAATAGATCATTGCCACAGTTTCTTCCTCCATTGAGAGCATTATTTTGCATATTGTCTTCAAGCTTTTGTGTATGATCTTAAGAGGTTTTCAAAAGTGGTAGGCTGTTGTTGTTTTTGGCTGCCATTAGTACCTTTTATTAGTTTCTTTTGTCTCTTGAATGCTTTGTCAAGTTCATGTGTATCAAAGGTAGCATTAGGATGCTTTGCCATTTCTAGCTTTTGTAGCTTGTTGTGCAAAGATCTTAGCCAAGTATTTTGGGAGTTTGGATACATTCAAGATCAACTTTTTTTACATGGTATCAGAGCTAGTTGGCTGCCATTTTCAGTAAGGGTTCCGTTTATGGTGATATTTGGATGTTTGATCAAGTTCTAGCATGATTATGCATTGCATTGTTGATCAAATCTTACTAACCTTTGTTTTGTGAGTTGAACTTGTGGATCAAAAGCATACTTCAGGTCTATTTAAGATCAGAGGTTGAGAAGAAGCTATTTTGGATTGGATCATAACACCTAATCATTTGTTGATTGTGAGGCTTATGCATATTCAATACTAACAATGTTCTGTTCAATGTATTGTTGACAATCTCCACTTCTGTGGATGAACACTCTCCTTTGTGGATGAACACTCTCCTTAAGTGGATGAACCTTCTCTTTTACTGGATGACAAATACTCTTTGAGTGATTTTGTATTTCTCCAAAAGGCTGAGCAAAGCTCCCACCTAGATGAAAGATCCCCTTTTGGGTGAACAGATTGTCAACAATCTTTTGCATAAATTTTGGTGTACTTTGTTGAGCATGTAAGTAGCTCTCCTAATGTAATTTGATTGGAGCATTTGCTGGAAAGTTTTAACCATTATGCAAATGTGTTTTCAGGTTCTTAACAGGTTGAGGAACATTCTCATGTGAAGTGATCTTATATCTACATCTAAACACCAAGATTTGACAAGCTAGTGAAGCTAGTCTTGTGATTCACTAAGTGTGCTCTTTCATTCACCTCTAAAGCTTGTATTTATCACTTGCTAGAGTTTATAAACTTTTAGAAGTGTGTTTTACATGTGGTTCTATAGGCTGAATCAATATCTTAGTGTGTTGATCATATGTTGATCAAGTTTGTTCAATTCTAGGTATTCTTGGCATCCTAGTCTTTTGT
This sequence comes from Diphasiastrum complanatum, assembly GCA_029204225.1. NCBI lineage: Eukaryota > Viridiplantae > Streptophyta > Lycopodiopsida > Lycopodiales > Lycopodiaceae > Diphasiastrum > Diphasiastrum complanatum. Next base: position 81,058,889 of record CM055093.1, on the reverse strand, counting down.
ATTTTCTAAGAATGCAAGTAACTCCACACCACAACTTGATTTGGTCACTTGCTGGAAAGTTTGAGAGCTTAAGCAAGAGTGTGTTCAGGTTGGTTTGAGTTTGTAATCCATTCTTAGTGTGTGCAAAGTGTTGCATGTGTTTTCAATATTCCTTTCTATGCTTGGAAACCAGCCAGGTTCAAGATAGAAGTGTTTTAGGGTCCTAGATCTTCTCAGATTTCCTTATCCATCATTTGTTGAGAGGAAAGTGAGTGCTAGGCGCATTAGGACAGAGCCTAAAAGTTGAAGAATCATTATATTCATGGCTTCCAATGGTGGGATCATGTTAGAAACTAATGATAGGTTGAGTTCATCAAACAACATTGCTCTACAGTTTCATTTCTTGTCTTCAGGTAATGATACTTGCACTCATAATTCATCAGTTAGAGTAATAAGCTCTAATATTCAAAATACGTTTCATACAAAAAGAATGGAAGACTGGGTAGCCTTTATTTCTTCGTCAATTTGGTCTATACAATTTTGCATCCCTCCGACGCAGTAAGCGTTGTTCTCAACGAACATTTCTCAAAGAAACATTTAAAATTTTTGGATGCTCTTGGAAGAATTCTTCTTCCATCCATCTTGCATCCGTAGTAGGATAGTTCTTAAATTTGAGGAGGTATAATGTAGAAGTTATCCCTTTTCTTCCAGTTCTTGTCTTGTGCATCAAGATTTGCTCAGGTTGAAGGATTTCTTTGGTTCCTTGAAGTTCTGGTGGTTTGGAATCTGTAAATCCTTCTGGTTCCGGGGCATTGAATTTCTTTAGCAAGCTTACATGGAATTTGTTATGGATTTTCCAAGTAATAGGTAAGTCAAGCTCACATGCAACCTCATTGATTACTTTCTTGACTTTTGGGCTAGTTTTGGGTAGAGTTTCATGCTGCTCTTCTTTTTCCTGAGTCTTTTCTTTTCAAATTTTAGGAGAACTAGTTCTCCTTCTTCATACTTGATTGCCCTCCGACGCATATTTGCACTTTTCTGTGGTTTCTGTTGTGCATTTGCAATGGATTGTTGAACCTTTGAAAAGGTTTCTTGATAATCCTGCACAAATTCATCTGAGGCAAATATCGTTTCTTTAGTTCTTAATACAAGAAGCACAATTGGTTTTCCATACATTACTTTAAAAGGTGCTTTACTAGTAGAAGAATGAACGGCCTTATTGTAAGCAAATTCTAGAATAGGAAGATAGTGTTCTCATTGAGTCTTTTGATCACTTACATAATTTCTCAACAAATCTATGATGGTTCGATTAGTAATTTCACTTTGACCATCAGTTTGGGGGTGAAAGGAAGAAGAGAATTTAAGGGTTGTCCCCAGATTATCAAAAAGGGCTCTCCAAAAGTTGCTAGTCAATCTCGTATCCCAGTCAGACACTATACTTTTGGGAAGTCCATGCAGCCTAAAGATGTGACGGATAAACAAATGAGCTGCTTCGGGCCCCTTAAGCTCTTTCTTACAGGGAATAAAATGAACATGTTTGCTAAATCTATCAATGATAGTCCATATCATCTCATTTCCATTTTTGGTTTTAGGGAGCCCAGAGATAAAGTCCATGGTAATATGTTCCCAGGTGCTTCAGGGATAGGCAAGGGATGAAGTAATCCTGGAGTTTTTAATCCTCGCTCATCTTTATTGTGTTGACAAACTAGACATGCATTTATATAATGCCTTGTGTCTCGATGCATGGTAGGCCAATAAAAGAATCTTTTCAGAGCTTCCAGAGTCGAAGGGATTCCTCTATGTCCTGCATAGGGAGGACTATGGGTTTCTTGAAGGATCTTGAAATGCTATAGGAATACATAGCTTATCTTCTTTGAATAAATATCCTTCTTTCAAAACATAGTCTTTATGACTTTGGTTTCTTTCAAGTATTTCAAAAATATGTTGGAAGTCGAAATCACTAGCATACATACTTTTCATAGGAAGGAAATCTTCATGCTATGCTAGGGAAATATGGTTGACCTTGGGGATTCTTGATAATGCATCGGCGACCTTATTGTCCTTTCCTGGGTGATGAAGTAGTTGAAAATGGAAAGTGCTAAGGTAGTTAGCCCATTTTAGATGTTTTTCTCGAATTAGTTGCTGGGTGAGAAAGTACCTAAGGCTTTAATGATCTGTTTTAACTATGAAATCATTTCCTAGAAGATACTACTTCCATAACTTAAGGGCATGAATAATGGCCAAAAGTTCTTTTTCATAAATGTCATACTGTACTTCTCCCCCTTGAAGTCGTCTACTTTCAAAGGCTACAACATGTCCTTCTTGGTTTAAGACTGCCCCAATACAGTCTAAACTTGCATCCACTTCCACAAAGAAAGGTTTATGAAGGCCGAGAATGATAAGAACAGGTCCAGTGGTAAGTGCATGCTTCAGATTATCAAAGGCATTTTGCTCTTTCTTATATAAACCAATGAAATTTTACTCTCTTTTTAGTGAGTTCATGCAGTGATGAGGCTATATGGGCAAAATGGTGAATAAACTTTCTATAATAGGAACATAAGCCTAGGAAAGACCAAACTTCATGAATATTTCTTGGTTTAGGCCAGTCTTGTATGGCTTTAATCTTTGAAGGGTCCATTTGGATTTCTTCCTTTGAAATCATATGTCCTAGAAAGTGTATCTTTTCTAGAAAGAATTCGCTTTTCTTACCTTTTATGAGAAGTGAGTTTTCTTGTAGGGTTCTAAAGATGATATCTAGATGTCTTTTATGTTCTTCTTCATTTAAACTAAAGACTAAGATATCATCAAAGAATGTTCCTACAAAACGATTATGAGGTCGAAAGATTCGTTCCATCATTCTATTGAATGTTGGGGAGCATTAGTAAGACCAAATGGTACCACTAAAAATTCATAAAGGCCAGAGTTAGTCCTGAAAGCAGTTTTATGGACATCTTCGAGTGCTACTCTGATCTGGTGGTATCCACTTGTCAAATAAATTCTACTAAAGATACAAGATCCATTTATCTTATCCATAATGTCATCTATTCTTGGAATAGGAAAACGGTTCTTAATTGTAATCTTGTTTAAAGCACGATAGTCCACACACATCCTAAAACTCCTATCTTTCTTTTGTACTAAAAGTACAGGAGAGCAATAGGGGGAGTTACTGGGTTTTATAAGACCTTTCTCTAACAAATCATTAATTTGTTTAGAAATTTTTTCTTGTTGAGAATGGCTTACCCTATAGGGAGGTCTATTGGGTATGGAACTTCCAGGGATAATGTCTATCGTATCATCTTCAGGTCTTTCAGGGGGTAAGGATTTTGGTAGCTCATCAGAAAAAACAAAAAGAATACTTTAGTAAAAAGTCTTTTCTATTACTGTCCAAAGAATGTGTATTTCCATCAACATCATCATCCATACTTTGAACAAACAACAAATAAGAAAATACTGCTTTCTTTAGTACCTTTGATACCTGAATATGGCTTACCAAAGGGATTGTTTTGCCACTCTGTCCTACATGCACACTAACATCTTTACCCTTGTGCTTCCATGAAATCAAATGCTTATTATAGTCTACCAGAGGGTTGTGCATTTTGTGCCAAGGCATGCCTAAGATTACATCTACTCCCTGTAAAAGACCTACCATGAATTCTGTAGGTTCATAGTAATCAGAGATTTGAAGCTTAAGTTTTCCAATTACAAGGTAAATGTTTGCATCACCATCAACAAAAGCATCTTTAGCCTTAAGCATAGATTCAGAGAAAGAACCAACTCCTATCTCTTGTGCAAGCTTAAAAGAGATGAAATTATGAGAGGAGCCTGCATCAAAGAGAATTAAACAGAGTTTGTTATGGACTTGTCCCCATGTCTTGAGGAGATCATGGTTTTGAGTGTCTTCAATGCTTTGTACGACAACCTGCTTCCCTTTGTCTGCACTTGAAGCTTTGGTATCTTTGAGTGGACATTTGAAGAAAAGGTGTCCCTTTTCTCCACACTTGAAGCATCTTCCTTCCTTGCAATAGGATGATTGCACTTGTTCTTTGGAAAGGCTTTGAGTCTTCTCTTTTGGAGTTTGAGTGGTGGGATGTTTCTTCCTTTTGTTTCCCCTTCCATTTCGATGATTATCCTGCAGTTTAATTCTGGTAGCATAATATATGACTTGTTCCAAAGTATCAGCTTGTACTAGATCTAAGCCATATTGTATACTTCTATGCAAACCCGAATAGAACTTTCTTTTTTGTTCTTTCTTGGAAATGGAATGTAAAGTCTGAACTTTCAAAAGAAACTCCCAAAATCTTTTACATACTCAACTACCTTCTCATTTTGTTTTTGCCTAAAGATGTCCCATGCAGCTAAAGTATCTTTCTTATATTCTTTTGGCAAAAAGTGGGCTTTAATTTGCTTTTCAAAGCTATGCCAAGTGGAAGCAGGTTCGTGATTAGATTTCATAGTTGCCCACCATAGAGATGCATACTTATCTAGATGTAATGTTGGAAATCGAATCTTGGAATGATTTGGGTATCTACTTTTCTCAAAGAAAGTATCAAGATTTCGAATCCAGGCAAGCAAACTCTCTTCATTGCTACTATCTCCATCAAACTTAGAAAACTTAAAACGTTTATTATCAATCTTAGCAAACCTCATTTTCTTAGATCGAGTAGAGGAAGTTGACTTGGAGGAAACATGAGGGGATGACGACATAGATGAAGAGGAGCTTGAAGAGCCTCGTGAGGAGCTATCCATCTTTGATTGGAGTTTTTTGGAATTCACCTGAGATACACAAACTCAAGGCAAAAAGTATGAATAGACTGGAGATTCAGAGAAATGCCATTCTCCAAAAAGGAAGATAGAAGCTCGCATTAACAAAGTATTGTCTCTAAAATAGAAAGCAAGTTGGAGATCTAATTCTCGAGGATCCCCCAAATGGAGTCTATTAGTTCTAATATTAAAGAGATCTTGTAAGAAAAAGAAAATTCAAACGGAAGGAAAATCTATTCGAAAGCAAACATACAAAATCCTGTGTATTGGCATTTGATTCAAGAATGAATACATAGGGCCCTCACATCAACTTCACAAAGAAAGAAAAATAATAATAGACCTTGGCTCTGATACCAAAACTATGAACTTGAAGTGAATTTAGAAGTTGAGACTTAAAAAACAAAAAAAAAAAAAAAAAAACAAGTCAACATAACACTGTTAAATAGAACTTGAAAAAGAACTCAAAAACTTAGGGAAGAGCTTTAACATTCAATCACAAAATCATTTATTCAAGAGACTTGCTGAGGGGTCAAGATGGGGACGCCCCCCCCCCCCTCCCCAAGGATTTTTCTTTTCAAATTATGCAAGATCAATTGGCCCAAGGCCAATTACATATATAGTGGTTTTGGGAAGATGGATTCTTAGATCTTTTACATCAACCAGAAGTTTACAAATTCTGAATCTTAAATAATCTTATACCAAGAAAAGTGGTTCCTTATGACATGCAAGGACTTACTGATCAAGAAAAGAACATGCATAGGCATTTGACATCAGTAGGTATGGCATGCATGAATCCAATTTGACATGCAAGCTTCAATTTCAACATGCAAACTTCAATTTCATACATGCAAGTTCCCAAATCAGACATGCAACTCCTAAACCAGACATGCATGACCAAAAAGTTATGGATGATGTGACATGCAAAGTCATCAAGTCATGGATGGTGTGACATGCATGGCCATCAGTCTTATGGATGGTGTTAAAGTTTTAGAGAGAGAGAGAGAGAGAGAGAGAGAGAGAGAGAGAGAGAGAGAGAGAGAGAGAGAGAGAGAGAGAGAGAGAGAGAGAGAGAGAGAGAGATGAAAGAGGTAGGAGAAAGTGTGTGTGTGTGAAAGTGGTTCCAAAAATGATTCCAATCCAAGCTTGATAGATCCTCCTCAAGCCATAGCTCCAAGCTTTCTTCCAAGCACCTACACACACACAAGCAAGAGCAAGAGGCAAAGCAAAAATGAATGGGAGATGAATAATGAGGGAGAGGGGCGAGTTAGTCCTTTTATAGGGAATGTGTAGTCTTTAGGAAGTGGCTGAGGTGTCCAAAATAAGTGTAAGAGGTGTAAGGGAGACTCTAGGATAAGTAAAGTGAGAGGGTGAGGTGTATAGGTATGAGAGAGTGTTTATCACTTAGTTAGAGCAAAAGGGGAGCAGTAGGAGGGCACATTTTCCTAGGTGTCCTATTGCTTTCGAGGCACGTGGGAAAGTAGGTAAGTTACATATTGATAAGGAGAGAAGGTAGGTAGCCTAACATTCAATGTTAGTCACTTTCAAGTTGAATATGTCTTTGTGTACAACATTGGGATCCATCCAAGTATTTTTCATGTCATGGGAAAGGCTTTGTATATGTCCATCTTACCTTGCATAATTTTCATCAATTCCTAGGATCTTTTTTCTAGGGATTGCCTATCCCCAATCATAGTAGAGTGTGACACAAAGGGTGATCAGTCCTTTGGTTTCTTCTCCCAGTTTTTATAGACTCGATTGAGCCTTCTTTATAGACTTGATTGAGCCTTCTTCAGGTACTGTCTTTAAGCTTTAAGCTTTAAGAAGCTTCTTTGGATTCTTTCTTCAGGTACTCTTCTTAGTACCTGTACATACCCTTAGGAAAAGGTTAGAAGCCATACCATCAAATGGTTCATCATTAGATTCTATTTCTAGAATATTCATATCAAATTGTTAGCATTTCTCTACAGTTTCATTTCTTGTCTTCAGGTACTGATACATGCACTCATAATTCATCAGTTAGAGTAATAAGCTCTAATATTCAAAATATGTTTCATATAAAAAGAATGGAAGACTAAATAGCCTTTATTTCTTGGTCAATTTGGTCTATACAATTTTACATCACATGTGTCGAATCCACTTATGTACAAAATTTACATTATACTACATGGTTTTTTATCAAGCTAGATTTGCCAATTTTTGGCAATTCTTCACACTCCTCCTCAAATTTAGCTTGATCTATTTACAACCCTTTCTAGACGAATGAATGCTTTTAGAAGTGTCTAAAAGATCCAGCTACAAACAAGAAACTTTTGAGACTCCAGTAGAGAATGATGTCCATGAAGGATCTTTCACCACCTCTTAAAGGATCCCTTACAAGATGTTTCTCAAATGTGTCTATATACATGTAGCACACTTCAAAAACTATACATCATGCCAAGCCATGGATTCCAAGGCATTTTGTGAACTTGAAGATACATCAATAAAACTATTAAGTGCATACATAATGTTGCCAAAGACAACTTACCTTTCTTGATCCATATGATTGAGCCTAGATGGCTCCATCTTGATACTCATGGTTCTTCTTGGAGTCCTCGGGTCTTGAGCTTGCTCTTCCACTTGACTTGACTCCAAACCATCAATGAATCGAATAAGGTGTTGATCCAAAGATGCTTCTTCAAGTTTATTTACAAATCTTCCACTCTTGAAAGATCACATTTCTACCATTGACAAATTCTTTGGTTAAAACCAAGTAGATTCTACAATCTCTACTTGAAGAGCAAAACACTATCATTATTCCTATCATTGAAATAGGATAATCTTTGTTCCTTACATTGGAATGATCATGCACAAAGCATGTGGACACAAAGATTTCCAAAGCAAATGATGTTTCATCTTTTATGACTCTATTCAAACTACTACAAAAATAGTTATCCAATGAAATGCTTTATCAAAAACAAATGTAGATTTTAAAGCATTCCATTTCATTGTCTTGTCATACAAAGTAATAAACACCATGGATCTTAAAGGTAAGAAACAAGTCACCTCATGTCTACTACTACTTTCCAAAAAGTATTCAAAGATAGTAGACTCTCCAATGCTCACCACCCTTGCAAGACGCACACTTGAATTGACAATTTGCATGCAATTTGATGACTCGGCCATTGTTATTGAGGACTCCCTTGGGACTCTCATGCTTTGAGGTTGATACTCAAGATCTTCTTCCTTTGATGTTCCTCCTCAATGCAAGCAAGATCACACTTTTCCAAGATTTCCTTTTGAGTGATCTCCTCCTTTGCCAAGCTCATTCTTTCAAAAGCAACACTAGCTTCCAACTTAAACAATCTTCCATGTTTAAATCCCTTTGCAATGCAAACATCATTCTTCAATATGAAGCAAACACCATGCTTAAAATGGACATTCAAACCACTTTCTAAGAGTAGACCAACACTAAGCATATTGTTGGTGATTGATGGTACATAAAGGACCTTTTCTAGATCCATGCATTTTGAGGATTCTAGACACAAAGATGGTGCCAACACCATCTATCCTACACTCTTCATCATTTACAATACAGAAATTTTTTTTAGCAGCATTGAAAGAGTGTAAGGTTGAGAAAAAGTCCTTTTCACAAGACATGCGGGAGCTAGTCCCACTGTCGATCCACCAATTGTCACTTGAATTGCTATTGCTTGTTGGTGAGAATGTAGATGCTATCAAGAATATATCTACTTCATCCTCATCCTCCTCCTTTGCAAGTTTTCCTTGTTTGTCCTCCTTCACTTGTGCTCTTAGCCTCTTGTAGCATTCAGATGCATAATGCCCCTTCTTTCCACAAAAGAAGCATTTCTGCTTTGACTTGTCCTTTGAGCTTGATGCATCATCCTCTTCTTTGGCCTCCTTTGGATGCTTCTTCTTTCCATTGGTCTTCTTTTTGCCCTTGAATGAGAAATTGGCTTTCTCATCTCCATCCTGCAAAGACAAGGAACTCATCCTAGTTTTTGCATGGAGCATACTACACTCTTCAGCCACTAATATACTGTGAAATTTTTCTATAGTTGACAACGTGTCTTGGATGGCAAAACTTTGGACCAAATTTGCAAAGTCATCTCCTAGACCATTAAGAACAATTTGTACAAGCTCTCCATCATGAATCTTCTCTCCAATGGAAGCCAACTCCCTATTTAGAGACTTGATTTTGAGTACATAATCATGTGCACTCTCCTCACTTTTTTTCATGCTTTGCAAAATCTGATTTCTAAGCATGAGAACCCTTGAAGTGTTACTAGATTCATAGATTGGTTTTAAAGACTTGCAAGACTCTTTAGCACTAATACATGCTGATACTTCTCTCAACAAATCATTGCTCACATTCATCTTCACACAATGAAGTGCAAGCCTATATCTCTTCTTGTATCTAGCTAACTCCTGTGCACCTAGAGGTTCATCTTCAATCAAGAACTCATAAAGGTCTTGGAGCACCAAGATTGACTCCATCCTAACCTTTCAAATAGCATAATTTGTAGAATTCAATCTCTCACTCACTTTTAGAAGGTATGCTCCAGCAGATCCCATCTTACTAGTGACTTCTACAAACAAGAAATAGATTTGATTGACTTGAAACTCACAAAGGTCTCACACTTGCAGTGTTTCACTCAAATTTGATTTCTAATCCAACAAATGGATTCATATTCACAGTTCTATCACTCCCTCACAAAGTTGGAATGAAGATAAGATGAAGTGAAAACTACTTTCAAACAAATCTTGTCAAGAAATGGATTTGATTGTCTCTAGAAACTCAATCTGAGCCCACACATGTGTACTACAGGCTTTAGTATGGCCTTCGACCTGAGAAACAAATAGCAATTGATTTGGTCTCATTTGGATCACAAAAACTCAATGTACATAGTGAATTAGCTTGAGATTGCCAATGAGCTCCAAACATTTTCTATCTTCTCACTATGGAGAGAGGTAATACATAGCAAATTCGACTTCTTTCTTGAATTTAGGTGGATTTCCAGCATGTAATAAGGAAGTTAACTCACTCTCCTTGACCTAAAATGAAACCCTAGCCTAGATCCTAGAGTTATGCTTGGTAGGTAGCTAGTTGGTCAAATTTTCACCTTAAACTTAGGTGTAGGTCCTATAAAGTAGGAATCACTACCAAAATGACATGACCAGCCCTATGGACTTGACCTAACCTACATTAGGAGTGTATTGCCATGTGGCACCTTGGCCTCACATGTGTGAAATCCACTTATGTACAAAATTTACATTATACTACATGGTTTTTTATCAAGCTAGATTTGCCAATTTCAGAGGTTGATTTTGATGGGCTTGAACGACATGGATTTGCCCAAGCCTACAAGTGCCCAGATTTCCTAAGAAGTTATATGGGAGGTCCGTGGGGATAGCACGGCACGAATCTACCCTAGTAGCCAATCAGCTTCCAAATAATTTCCAATGCCAGGTGATTAACTCCCAACTAGTCTTCTGAAGGAAAGCAATTCCTAAAGTCATAATAAACAGTCAAAATGTTTTAGCACCCTAACATATTGATGATTTTCAAATAGCATCATTTATTGTTGCGTCTCCATTTATGTTTATCACTATCAATTGTGGGGATCAGTGTATGCAAGTGAACTTTGTAAAGTTAGAAACAAATCATTCTAGCAACTTAACACCCAACCTAAGTCGTTTCTCTTTAACATGAGTTACATGAGTGTACTCACATACTTACATGCATATTTTCCATTGCTTGACAAGTTGGAATGCATATTTTGTTGTTTTGAGATGCCACGACTCATGATAGTGTCTCAAAGTTAGGTTTGACTTTGGATGACGATTGCATTGCACATTTTTGCATGTATCACTTAGACTTGTGGAAGCAACATTCATGTATGTTCCATGTAAGCACAAGAGTAATGGGTTTGTCCATTTTTAACTTATAGCTTCAGTGTGGACAATACATAGATTATCTTGATTTGGACAAATGTACTTGGCCAGTGTTACACATAGCTACATGACAAATGTGCTTGGCCAATGTTACACATAGTCACATGACAAATAAGGTTGTTGTTATCACACTATGAATAAAACAACAATGGAGCCATAAAATTTTTCTTTTAATGAATCATCGATGAAGCATGGGTTGAATTCAAACTAAGACAACGTGATGTGACCTTCATAGAGGAATGACTCTAGCACATTGGAAGCTTTGTTGAGGTTTTTTCTCCTTTTTCTATCTTGCATTCTCAAGAAAGAACTATCAGTCCCTGAGAAAAAGTAAAAGCTAAAAGAATAAAAAAGTGTTGTTGTCATTGGAACACGGTAATTTGATAGCATGTCATGTGCCTTCAATAACTATTATAATCCCCACAAAAAAACTCGCATAACTCGCAAGTGATCTACTCGCAAATAGTCAAAACCCATGCTTTGCATATTTGCTCAACTTCTTGAAGGTATGGCTCTTTCTGTCAAATCATTTTGAAGATATTTCATGAGGTCATTTTTTAAATTTTATTTTCATGTATGTAGTAGTCTCATAACAATCCTCTCTTTTTTTTGAAACCTCTTCACGTTTTTTATCCAAGTATCATATCTTGTTAAAATTTCTTTTAGCCATGCATTCATAGCCTCCATTTCATTGCTAAGTGTTGTAGACATGCAAAAAGTCTTTTGGAGTCACACTTAGGTGTAGATTATGATGAATCCCAAGGTGGAACAACAAATCATATGAGAGTTATTCTCGCTCTATTCCAGGACCTCTTAGTTGTCAGAAGTTTCCTCAATCTTTTCTTGTCTACTTGTCTTTGATCTTCATTTTCCACAATTTTTATATCTAAATCGGAGGACATATGCTTTGATTGCAAGCAATGTTGCTGAACCTGCCTAGAGCTCAAAAGCGTAACTTCCAAGCCAGACATAAAAATACAAATGAGAAGACGTACTTCCATGCTGCCTATCCCTCTCAACATTAAAATGTGTAACTTATGCATTTTGATATCTTAAAATTAGATAACGACATAGGAAAAATCCACATAGAAAGAGATGTCAATCGGGAGAAAATAGCTTGTTTGGAGATGTTGCCTATCCAACAAGATATTGGATGCTAAGTCCTTATGGAGGACATCAGGATGGATTGCCTCAATTTTTGTAGAATACGATTATTTGTCAATCAATAATGTGACTGGAAGAAATGTGAAATTTTACATGAAGCTTGATTAATCTTTAATCTGTAAATATCTAAATAATTGTTAAAATTTGCGTCTTGCCTAAGTGGGCTTCTATGCAAAGCCATCATTTTGATTTAATATACAAGATATGCATTAATCTCAGCATCAATCACAAATTTGTGTATGGATGTGTGTGTGTGTGTGTGTGTGTGTGTGTGTGTGTGTGTGTGTGTGTGTGTGTGTGTGAGTGAGTGTGAGAGAGAGAGAGAGAGAGAGAGAGAGAGAGAGAGAGAGAGAGAGAGAGAGAGAGAGAGAGAGAGAGAGAGAGAGAGAGAGAGAGAGAGAGAGAGAGAGAGAGAGAGAGAGAGAGAGAGCGCGCACAATTCCACTCAAGAGCTATCTTTTCAGTCATTCTTAGACATTAGACATTTGTAGATAGCACGATAATAATTGCTTTTGAGATATCTCTTGACCACCAAAACCATTCTTCACGTGTGGGTCCAACCATATCAAACACATAGCATAGAGACAACTTGTATTATGACGTAGTTTGTTTTTAATTGTCAAATATTAATTTCTGATCATGATCAACAAAACATTCATAAAAGGGCCAGAAAAAATGCCATAGTAACCTCACACTCATTGTCGTCATTGCTACCATGCTATTTTTGAGAAGATTGCTCAAAGTCAAAGGCATTTCATCTATAATATACATGTAAAAGAGGTCTTCTAAAAAGAACCACAATAACTACTAAACGTGTGTAAGTCAACAAAGACTGGTACAACATTTGTAGCAAGCCAAGAAATCAATATGGATTATTTTTCAATTTTAACACTCCTCCTAAAAATGATCTATATTGATTTGAACATGGATCTTGGTATAACTCCAAGGTTGGATCTATGCTTGTTGAAGGAACTTTTGCTCAAAGGTTTGGTGAGCATATCAGCAATGCAAGATGATGTGTCGATGTGCTCCAATTTGATTTCACCTCCAATGAGCTTCTCTCTCACGAAGTGATGTGCAACTTCGATATGCTTGCTCCTTGCATGGAATATTGGGTTGTTGGCAAGGGCTTGAGCTGAAATGTTGTCACACATGATCATAGGTATATCTTCTTCCATAATTATCTTTAGCTCCACTAGTAAACTTCCTTTGTTGTTGTAGTGAGTGCCTTGTACTCAGCTTCACATGATGAGAGTGATACAGTATCTTGCTTTTTGGAAAGCCAAGATATCAAGTTTCCTCCAAGATATATGACATAAGCACTTGTAGATTTTCAATCTGCTCTATCACTTGCAAAATCCGAGTCAGAATAACCAATAATAGAAAAATCTTCACTTTTATACAATAAACCAAAATCAAAAGTTGAAGATATATATCTAAGCACTCTCTTGGCCTTTTTCCAATGATAAACTAAAGGATTTTGCATAGCCTGGCTCAACTTATGAACACTAAAGCTTATGTTAAGTCTAGTTATTGTGAGCCAAATTAAGGATCCTATAAGACTTCTATAAAGTGTGATGTCCTCGAAGGATCATTCATCACCTTTGTTAGAGTCCTTTACATTTTGCTCCATAGGTGTTTCTATACTCTTACAATTCAACATATTGAACTTTTTTAGCATTGAAAGAGCATACTTAGATTGACATACAAAAGCTTTATCTTTAAGAAAGTCAATCTCTAATCCTAGAATATAGTATTAAATCCTAGTGACTCAAGGAAGGTGTTAAGTCGAGAATACCATGACCTTGGAGCGTGCTTTAATCCATATAAACTTTTGAAGAGCAAGCAAACTTTTCCTTAATCATGGATGAACACAATAGGTTGATCCATATAGATCTCTTCTTCTAGATAGCCCTTTAGAAATGCATCACCTTTGGGAAAATGCAACACAATAACCAAAATGCCTTGAGATCCATTTCAGGCATACCTTTGAGATTTTTGCACCTTCGAGATTTACATGCTTTCTCTGTTCAAAGGCGCCTTCAGGTTTTTTGGGTTTTTTGCAACAATGGCAGACCGACTTCACCGAAATGTCATCAACACTAAAACAACTAGACAGCTAAATATCCCAAGGGTGGTTACCTACTTTGTACATACACTAAACTGGCATAAATAGCATTCAATGCTTGTAAGATATTTTTTAAAACACTTGTAAATATCAAAGTTATCTGTAGCTAACGTAATCACGCTCAACAATCAAAGCTGAAGTTATGACTTCAAGTATTGTACTCACTGTTTGATATTAATCATAGTGTATTTTTGTCTCACTATTGTATCGTCCATCTACGCAATTTGTCTGAATCATTCATCTTGAAATTTTTTGCTGCTAACCGTTGTGTTTCCGTTCCTACTCGCCCATGTTCAAGCTTTCGTTGCTTGTCCTCTCGATTTACGACAATGATTGTGTCTCACCTATCAAATCACCAATTCTCTTGAATCTCCTCCATCCACGCATGTGTGCGATGATTTCCATCCCACATCAAGACATTCTGCCAGATGGTTCATTTCAATGTTCATTGTTCTAAATATATTTCTCAAATGCTTCATTAACATCCAGCCAAATTTGGTCTTAGGATTTTTTTTATCGTCTACCTCAACCATAATCTCACTCATTCCATGCATCGAAACAACAAATAAACCTTTTCCTCCATGTACCCATCTTATTCAATCTTGCAATGCAAAAATATATTATGTTCTTCCAGCTGATACTAGATATACGAGGCTAGTGATATATGTTGGAAAGCACCTTCATGACGTTGTTGATGGCCAGTCTCATCAAAGAAGTGCAGTTGTGAGGAGTCTAGTCCAGGAGCAGATTGAGAAAACTCCTAGGGCTGGCCAAAAGAAAATAGAGAAGAAGGTGGCTCATGAGATCATAATAAAGCACCTAATACGTGATAATTTTCCTCAAATCGAAATGTTATCTATAGAAAATTTTGAAGACTTGTTGGACCAATTACAACCAGTTACCAATCAAAGGAGTATTTTGTGATTGATGTTGAAATTTTTTAAATTAAGAGTTTTTTTTTATGCTGGTTGTGTACATAAAACAATGGTTGCCCCAAGCTTTTTTTGGAATACAATGGCATAACAAAGGCGAAACAATGCAATCCAAGGTTGTTCTGCTTTAATGATATTGCACACACTTGGCATCCAAGCAATCATTTCACCACCCCCAAGAAGTGAGGGAGGTGGTGCGTTGCAGTAGGGACTAATTTATCTCAGAACGAGATTGATTGTTTAAATAAGGGAGGGTATATACTAGAATGTAGACCTACATCTCGCCAAAATAGTGATATTCATGACACAATGGTCTGTGATCATGAGACGATGCAGGCCAATGAACCTGGGATTTCTCGACGATGATCACGAATAAGGGGAAGGAATTCGATCTCTCAAATAACAAATGATCGTATAAAAAAGGTCGTAGGTCTTAAAGCTACTATGGTGAAGGTGGAAGTAAACATCACTAATAGAGATGTGTCCTACGATATTCAACAAGGGCGCATGATTCCACATGCACATAATCGCTACATCCAAGCATGCAAAGGCAAACATCAAATTATTGTTGCAAATTCTCCACAACGTGCTACAAACAATACCCACAAATGCTCCTACAACAATGAACTACAAAATACTTTTCAAAGAAGCAACAATTCTATACAACTCCCAACTTGCCCACATATGGACAGGTTGCAACAACCATGAATGCCAATCTGGTTCGACTTATGCATATTGGTTGATCACTCTCCAATATACTTCTACTATAAAATGAAAAGCCACCAAGCAACATTTGTTGCTCATGAATGAAGAACATATATTTGAAGTCTATGTTGTTGTGCAATTTCCAAATATTTTTGACACTCGAGCAATAATAAATCTTCTTTTGCCCTTGAGTATCTGCCAATAGGTAAATTGTCGTATCTTGACAATCTTATAGGAAGTAAAGTGCCATCAAATAGTTCCTAAACTAATTGGATGTCTTCCTCAGAATCCTTGCATAGTGTAATTTATTCGAACAAACGAGATGAAAATTTTACAAACTTACACTTTACAAATAAACAAAAAATAACGTCTTCAAGTGCAAAAGTTTTGAATTGCCAATAAGTATAATTACAGAAGGCTCTATATTCACGAGATTTGCCTCTGTCCTAAAGATTGTGTTTGATTTCTGCAAAATAACTTGAAAAGTTACGCTCCTAGTCGATGTATATACCATACAGCTTTGGGTATGCCATAGCAAAAGACCTGCATCGTCGAATTTGTCTATATTCGCACGAACTTTTGGTATGTACAACTTGAATTCTGCATGCTGCCTTTAAAATTTTTGCTTCGTATCGGCATGCTTCAAAAGTTGGCACTTTTTTATTTGCATATACTCTAAAGCATACATGGATGTAGAACCTATGTACAATTCTATTGACCCGAATGGCAAAACTTTAAATTTACCCTAGATTATGGCCCAACATAGACAACCCTTTTGTTCTATGCCAAGTTGGTCCCATAACCAGAGAAAATCTTCTTTTTTTAAATGGTTAGCCAGTCCTCGAATGCAATGCCTACTGTGTCTAGTAGCATCAAATAATCCAAACACCATTGCAATTCGATGTTATAATGATGTGGACTCCACTTGCAGAATCATTCACAAAAAATTTTAAAATGTTCTGCACATATTTTCGACTGATTTCTTCTGGGTCGTTTTGTCTTAGGCATCACCTCAGCAACATCCTAGGAGAGAATATTCACAGCTAGCTTCTGGTCTTCGAGCTGCTGCTTCAGATCAGCGACCTCCTTCAGAAGATCGAAGATCTTTATGCAAGCTCCAGCATACTCCAGATGGTCAACAACTCCCAAACATGCTTGAGTTGACTGGAGCTGCTTCGAAAGACTCTCAATCTTTTCCAAGGTCTGTAGATATTCTTTGTGAGCATCTAGCCTGGAACAACAGGTCTGTACAGCCGATAACTCCTTGAGCTCTGCAAGTTCTTCTTCGACTAAGACTTTGTCGTTCTCGAGTGGAAGAAAAAACTCAACTCGAAAGTTTTTGAGCAGTTGGTCTTGAAAACTTTATAGTTTAACAAGATCAATTTGAATTGATCTGAAACTGCTGCATAGTTGTAAGACACTTTCTGTCTTTATTCTTCTTGTGCTCTCATCTCTGAATCTACCGTATTCAGATTGTAAAGAATCAATTTTTTTTTACAAATCAGAGTACTTGGCCTGAATTGCCTTATTATTGTCTTGGAAGGATTGAGCTCTCTGCATTGATTGTTGAAGCAGTCAACCAAGGGAATGATTTTTTTCAAGCAACAATTTTTTTTGGGGGCATATCTTGATCCCATTTGACATGTCATCAGACAATTAAAATAATTTTGTCATACGTTGCTGCATATCTTTCCTTGGTATAAGATTATTTAAGATCCAAAATTTGTAAACTTCTGGTTGATGTAAAAGATCTAAGAATCCATCTTCCCAAAACCACTATATATGTAGTTGGCCTCGGGCCAATTGATCTTGCATAATTTGAAAAGAAAAATCCTTCAGCGGGGGGAGGGGGGGGGGGGTCCCCATCTTGACCACTCAGCAAGTCTCTTGAATGAATGATTTTGTGATTGAATATTAAAGCTCTTCCCTAAGTTTTTGAGTTCCTTTTCAAGTTCTATTTAAAAGTGTTATGTTGACTTGTTCTTTTTTTTTTTTTCGTCAACTTCTAAAGTCAGGATTTTAGAAATAGTAGACCTTCACTTCAAGTTCACATGTGAGGCCAAGATGCCATGTGGAAATCCACTCCTAATGTAGGTTAGGTCAAGTCCATAGGGTTGGTCATGTCATTTTGGTAGTGATTCCTACTTTATAGGACCTACACCTAAGTTTAAGGTGAAAATTTGATCAACTATCTACCTACCAAGCATAACTCTAGGATCTAGGCTAGGGTTTCATTTTAGGTCAAGGAGAGTGACTTATTACATGCTGGAAATCCACCTAACTTCAAGAAGGAAGTCGAATTTGCTATGTATTACCTCTCTCCATAGTGAGAAGATAGAAAATTTTTGGAGCTCACATGCATATTATGTTCTTCATTACTTATCACAAGTAGCAATCAAGTTCTAACTTGGTCAACCACGAGTAGTAAAGCATAGAGACTTCATCAAGCATTGTTTATGGCCTTATATATTTCCGATTTTCAGAAAGATAGCATGCATCACAGCGATCCATCGTGCTACAGATGGTGGCCAGCAATAAACAATTACTACAAAAGCGAGAGGTGGAAATGATCCATCACATTCCAGCATGCTATCAACAACGCATAATCATCACATACTATGATCATTACTTCAAGCAAATCCGCAATATAGGGCACAGAACATTGGCCACCCAAATTTTGCTAGCCAGCGGCCACTCAATAATGCGCCGATTGTTCGCTAACATAAGCCATATGCAAAGAGATGAATATCATACCTGAAGTGATGTTCGGAATAGCTTTTGAGCCAACGCCCACATATATATGCTTCAAAACGTGTTTTTCGAAAGCAAGAATGTAGTATTGATTTATGATAATCGTCATATCATGTGAGCTCTCTTATTTTTCAGGAAAGCATGCAAGTGAATATCCATAGATGTAAATGATTATTCAAACAAGCAGTTGAAAGTTTTCTTACCTAAGATTGTAGTCTCATTCACCCAAATACTCTTCCAATAATTCCTTCACAAGTTTCCTCTACTCCAAGCAAAGATGGCAGCTATAAGGTCCTAACCACAGGATACTAGTTTAAGCATACCAATCAAAGCAACAACACAAGGGAATGGGTGGTGGATAAACCAACCCAACCAAACCTAGATTGTACGGATCTAGCCCTCAAGCTATGGATCAATCACAGTCATGGAATGAGGAATCACACTAGCAACATGTAGCTACCAATCACAAAATCAAACATACACTAGTGAGAGCCCAATAGGTATACTTATACCCTCCAAGGCCCATGCACCACTAGTAGTGCACTGTGACACCTCACAGGACACCTATGCAGCCTATCTGGGCCACGTCATCCAATTCTCCAATGACTCACTGATAGACCCATACCAACTCCACCACCATGTGTTTAGGCCTACAACTATTAATTATGACCATGTACACATAAGGGTCCCAATTCCCTTATAGTCACAATTAACTTATGGGTTGTTGGTCTACCGGTCCCTAGCGTGGACACGCTACTCAAGACCAGTCATGGGCATGATATTCTTCCCCCCTTATTCAAGTTTTGTCCTCAAATAGTCGTTGGCAATCCATCCAGCAATGAACTACCATTGTGCCAACTTACGATCAACAGCGGCACCTTGGCCAAAGAGTCCAAGAACTTTTGGACATAACCGTCCAGTTCTCGGTTGCCCACTTTGCAGTTGATAAAATGAATATACAGCTCGAAATCGTCTATCGTGACAAAAACTTTACGAAATTTTACTAGGAATCCAGCCCAAGTCACCGATTTTGTGGAAAGTTCCCTCCACCAAGAGGAGGCCTGGCCTTCCAGAAACAATAGAACAGAGGATATTTGCTTATCCTCTGGGACATTGTGTAAGCTAAAATAGCTTGTCCAACAGTTCACCCAGTCCTCAACAACTTCTGGGCACTTAAATTTTTTATCGCCGAAAAAAAACTTCCGGTTGATAGCCCAAGTTAGTCGAGGTGATGGCTTGCAGTTGGTTAAATAGGTTCTGCATCTAGTTATCACGTTGCTTATTACTCTGGTGAAGTTCCAGCACTGCTTTGCCCAGAGTGTGCAATAGTTTATTTGAATCAAGGGCCCTCATCACTGTCTAGTGATGTCGATTGGATTTCCGTGTCATCACTGGTTGGTGATGTCGGACGGATTTTCATGTCCCCCGTCACTAGAACAATATCTTTGTCCATTGCAATATAACTGAAAAATTAAAAAACATTTGTTCAATTTTTCAATCCATTAGGGGTATAATAATCGTTAATAAAACAATGTTTTAAAAACTAAGTTTTCTTAGATAGACCAATGTGTTATTGAATTATACCAATGGATATTTACAATGCCGACAATTAAGCAACGAAAAAATAAAATGTAACCGACTTAATGCCGTGAAAAAACCAATTTACACCATTCACAAGACATTATACAACTACTGCAATGTATTTCACACAATCCAATATGGCTGAGAAATTATCCACAAAAAAAATAACACAAGTTTTTTTTTCAAAAAGCCTTGAGAAACCAACTTTTAGTACCCCCACAACATGCAAAACCCCCCAACCCCCACCTAACAAAGAGTTTTGCATGAACCATATTTAGTGTTGGAGGGTTTGCGGGTCCCAAGGCCACCCTAACCCTAGTTAATAAGTGAGAGGGATTTGGCACCCTGCGTGTGTAAGTCCAACCCAATGATCACATAGTTATTTGATTGATTAGTTAAATGTTTTTGCGAGATTTTTAATGTCACAGGGCCTAAATGTCAAGTTAGTGAATAAAGTTGGGTTTCCCTCCAATTTTGATGGTTCCCACACTTTTTTAAATTTGAATAAAAAGAGAGGCAAGACTAGACCAATAGGATTCAGAGGCCAGGGTCCTCCTCTCTACTATAAAAAGGGACCAACTCGAGTTGCTCCTCATGTTCATTTCCTCATTTCAATAAAGCAGATTGGTTCTCTTTAGAAATGGATTGATGAATGTCCTTGCTCTTCCTCTCTTTTCTCATGCTTTCTTTGGTATTTGCTAATTGTTGGATTAGATCATTATTGGGATTGTTATTTCTTATGCTTTCTGTGAGAGAGAAAGGGAGAGAGAGAAGAATAAGTTTCTATCATTGTTGTGGATTTAGGGTTAATGGATGTAGTGTTAATGCTTAGTGTTAATGGATGTTAGTGTTAGATCCTCCATTCATGTTGAAATCTGAACTATACTATCGCTCTCATGGGAACGAACCTCCGCGTGACAACTAACTCCGTCTCTTTGATGCTAGATTGACTAGATCTTGGATTCAAGTTAGGCAAGGAAAGAAACCCACTACAATTTTGGGGCCGTTGCTGGGGAGCTACGCCAATTTTGCAGTTTGCAGCATGTTTGGCTGATGGTTAACTTGCATTAGGCATCTTGTCGTGGCATGAATAGTGTTAAAACTGCATTGTAGTTATAGTTTAGGATTGATTTTGCTATATTTTGAGTGGATTTGCTTGTTTGAAATCTAATCTGATTACTAAACAGGAAAAGCTATTTAGATCACTAATCTTAAAATCCATTTGGATCTGAGATATCAGAGAAAATAACAAAAATTGGTCAAATCTATCAAAATTGGTCAAAAAGAGACAAAAAGTGCCATCAGAGCCCAGAACTTTTTACTCCCATTTAGGAAACCTTCGTCGAGTTGCAGACACCTTCGGTTTTGTTTACAGAACTTTCAGTTTTAAGGGCGAAGATTAATTCCTAGCAGATTTCCAGAAACATCAGAAAACCACCAAAAAACACCAAAAATTATCAAAATCCTAAAAAATACAGAAAAAGAACCTTCGCCCAATTCACTGTGCTTAGATGTGATTCAGATCTATCTACTGCCAGGTTGGCGAAGAATAATACTAAAAATAGAAAGGTTTCCAGAGGATCAGTTGTCATATTCTCACATTTTTGCCAAAAAAGTCAATTTTTTGCAAAATTACCAATATTACTCTTGATCCTTTGCCAGAACCTTTGCCGAGTTTCTAGAACATTCTATTTATATAAAAATACTATTTTTGAGTTCGGCGAAGATTTATCTTGATCAGATCACAAAAAATCTTGATTTTTACCCTCGCTAGATCACAAAAACTATATTTTCTTGTGTCAAAAAACTTTGTCCGGTTGTCCATAGTTTTATCTGTGTCAGATCTTCCATCTGAGAAGTCGGCGAAGGTTATTCTCCACGAAATTGCCAGAAAAGTGTTCAGAGAGTTTTCATCCCAAAATAGCACTGTTGAACCTTCGCTAAGCCAACCTTTGCCTAGATAACCTTCGCCAGTCCTATTTTTAGTTTCGGATTTTCCAGATCAAGTCTCTGTCAAAATTTGGATCAGATCTGATATATTCTGAATTGGACTCTAAGAGAATTATCATTTTTGAGAAGTATTGATTGATCAAATTTTGGTTAGTTTCTCATCATATAGAATCAGATTCTTGAAAAGTGGAATAGAGCTAGAAGATCTAATCTGAGATAGTTTTTGGAAAAATCTATATCCAATCACATTATCAATTTGATCTAAATGGCTGCCCCTGGAGCTGCTCCTGGAGGTGCTCCACAGGAGGTCAATCCAATTACTGTTAGAAGAGCACCCCGATTGAATCTACCCAAATATAATGGCAATCTCGGGAATTTCCCAAACAATGGTGAGGTCATTCGACGGTTGAATTTGAAGTGGTTTTTTCATTTTCTCTTTCATACTATGACCACGTGGTTGAGGTTTTGGTGGTGGAGATGTGTGTGGATTAGGGATAGTTGGTATGTCATGGAGGATCTTGTCATCAATTTGAAAGATAGTCTCCTCCTCACAGAGATCCCATGGATAGTGTGGGCATTTGGGACGGTAGAATTTTGTCTCAGGTTTTTCAATTGCAACCTTGGCAACTGGTTCCACCTTGGAAGCATGTTGCGGATAGGTCCTAGGTGGGAGTGCTTCCATATAGTTGAGGATCTGAAGATAAAAAATGTCCATATCTTCTGGGCAATTCTGAATTCATAAGACGTTTTCGTCATCAATGAATAAATCATCCGATTCATTAGTAGGTAGCCATGCAACATTTAGCAGTTCATCATGGTGTGGAAGAATATCAATAAAATTGACATTGATGATAGGTGTATCCAGGTTAGGTAATTGGTCGTGATCGACGGGAGTGGAGAAGTACAATTATCCTGATGCTGATCACAGTAATCGACATTCACACAATCAATGGTAGCTAGATTGTGACTCCAGTTTATGATATCAGTAGATTTAACATAATGACCTTTTTTGCGGCTGGACTGGTATGGCTCAAATACTGAGTTGGTGGTTGAGGATCCCTCGTCATGGATGTGTGCAGGTTTGAGTTTACCCGTTGAGTCAATGGTGACAGAACTGTCATGATTGCCAAAAGTGACTCGGCCTTTGCTCCAGTTATGAACGACTCGTGCATTGGTGAGCCACGGACGACCAAGTAGTAATTCATAAGAATAGGCATTATTAGGGATATCAAGTACTACGAGATCAACAGAAAACTTGAGACCTCCTAGTTTGATCAGCACGTACGGAAGGAAACCGGTAGGTCGGACCACACTTTGATCAGCCATCTGAAGCTTGACAAGTAGGTTTGGCTAGCTTGTCACTCAGATTCCATTCCATCATGAGGGATGTGGAAATGATATTAACCCCGGAACCTCCATTGAGTACTGCTAAAACTTCATGAGATTAATGATGGGTAGCTGGGATTTTGATGTTGTCTCGTTCACTGAGTGGATTGGTTAGATGTAAGGGCATTTCAGACAACTCATCAATAGTGGTGGTGGTATTGGATTGGATATGTTTCACTGGCCAGCATGCTTCCAGAGTACATGAAAGGGAAGAGTGACATTGGCTTGTAGTAGATCTCCCCAAACTTCGGTACCTTCAAGGGTTTTGCTTTCAAAGGGCTTGGGAGGTACTTTATGGGAAGAGGAAGATTGTTCGTCGACATTGCAGATTTGCTGGTGATACTCATGATTCAATCAAATTTCTTCAAACGGGTGAGGGTAAACTATCGGGGTTGAATCATCACTTGGAGGAACAGCCTATGGTTGAGTTTTGCTGGGTGCAAGTGTAGGGGCTTGGCATTGGGTTTGTGACCGAATCAAGATCCAAGCAGGATGTGTTTTGATTGGTAAGGTTTCTACTTGCACTGAACAGATAGGAGTGACTAGCTTAGATCGGGATGGGCAGTCCTTCACGTGATGTTCAATACCACAGTTTTCACAAGCTGGGGAAAAGCGGAGTTTATTTGGGCAACGAATACTAGGATGTTTACCTGCACAGATAAAGCATCCTCATATTGCGTTGTTGATGTGCGGCAAAGACAGCTTGGTTTGGATTGTAAGTTTGGGCATTGGGATCCACTGGTTGAGCATTAGAATCATAGGTATAATAAACAACCATTTCAGTAGAGTACTGTGGTTGAGTATTGTCTTCCACATAGTAGGTGGCTAGATCGATGGTATTCGGATCAAGATAATGGACAACGATTTGTGGGGTAGGTTGGTTAACAACAAACTGTTGTCGTGGGGATTGGTATTGATTTGGTGCAGGTGGTCGTGGTTGGTAAACCCCTGGTCATGGCACAGGTTGTTGTGGCGGGTAAGGGCGGTAAGTTCAATAGATGGTGGGTCTGGTGGCTGCTAGGAAATGATTTTGCAATTGAGGGCATTCATTAGCAGTGTGATGCTGTGAGCAGATTGGAAACCAGACATTTTTCCTTGCTGGGAAGGATTTCTCAGCAATCTGTTTCATGGCAGTTTGAAAATCGGCAATGAGTTTATCCATATGAGATTGTTGAGCTTTTTGCCAGGTTTTCATTTGATGTAGAAGTTCAAAAGACTGAGCAATATTATCAGACTTTGGGTGATTAGGACGATCTGGATTCTTAGATTCTTTTCACGATGGTCAAAGTCATCGTCAGAACCTTTGTCTTCTTCACGGATAGCATCGGTCATCATATCTTTAAGTTGATCATAAAGGTCAACTGGTTTGAGTTCACGACAGATGTTTTTTGGCAATCCAACTAAGGATAGTTTTATGGCCATTCGTTCGGTGATATTTTCATCAACACATTCTACTTTGAGATGTTTGAAATGCTCAATGTAGTTTTGGACAGACTCTTCGCGACGCATCTTGATATGAGTAATTTGAATGAACGGGCTCTGAGTCAGTTTGGATGGTTTGAAACGCTTAATGAGAGCATCCTTGAGGGTGGAAGAAGCAAGATCAGGAGCTTTGAGATTCAAGTACCACTCCTTGGCGGTGCCATAGAGTACCATGAAAAATAGGCGAAGCTTTTCAGTTTCAGAGGTATCGCCATAAAAACGACATGCATTATGAAAGTCTTGGATAAATCGGACTGGGTCAGATTCGCCATCGTACTCTTCGTTCTAGTCGTGGAGGAGTCGAATTAGAAGATTCAGCACAGTCACAAGACATGATGCAGAATATAGATGAGCAGGACAGTACTGTGCTTGGTAAAATGGCAGTTTGCTTGTAGAATGGATAGTGTAGGACAAAAAATGGTCTTTCTGATTGTAATAGAATTCGCGGACAGGCTGAGAAATCGTGGAGAGGTAGATAAATTTAACTATAATACTCATGAATTCTGAAAAGGAGTTTTGAATGTCAGAATAGTGATTTTTTTAGATTTTCTGGGAAAAAATTGGAGTTTCAGAATTCGCAGATAGGACAGGGAAATCGTGCTCTTTGAGAACGAATTCTTAGGCTAGATGGTGAATTCTAACAGATAGGTTTGACTGGCAGATAGGGAATATGAAAAAAAAAATATGATGTTCTGACAAAAAAATGGGCAAAATCTCTGAGATAGAATTCGCGGAGCTGTTGGAGGATTGATCTTAATGAGATCTAGCCTCAGTGAAGCTGGGAATTCTAGGACAAAGATTTGGGTGAGAAATAAGAGATTTTACAGTATATCAGGCTGTTTTCTCAAAATCTGATCGTTGTCAAAATTCGTGGAGGTGATAAAATGAAATATCGGGGTTTGTTAAGGCTGCAAACAGGCTGACGAATTCTGATATACCTTTTTGGTTGTGAAAAAAGGTCACTTGGGTCACTTCTTTTGAAGAAAATAACCAAGTTGACTCTTTTGTTGCTTCCCCCCGGTTGAAAAAGTTGCTCTGCAGCTCATGTAGGACCTGGAGAGACGACGCATGCTGTTTGTTGGTAGATAGAGACAAGCACACAAGCAAACATACAACACGGAAGCAAAAAAAAACAAAAAGAAAAAGGAGAAGAAGCTAGGTAAAAAATACTTAAAAAGCAGCAACGGCGCCAATGTTGGAAGCATTTCTAGTTCGTGCGGTGGCTAGATTTACTTACGTGTGTAGTATAGGGATGTAGGGATTCATCCACTTTTTAAGTTTCTACAACAAGCTTCAACGGAAATACGAAAATAATCAACAAGGATGAGAGCACTAAGGCTTATCCAACTAGTGCTCAAAACGGAAATAAAGCTAATTAGAAACAACAATAAAAATCTTTGCTAAGGCAAACCCAACTAGCAAGGTTGCCAAACTAAGACCTAAATTAACACCCAGAGGGTTTGAAAGATAAGCTGCGGCTAACTAAATAAACCAATAGAAACATGTCACAATAAGCCAATGAAAGGAGGCAAGAGGAGGCCCGAGCACCTTCCCTCAAGCTATGCACCTTCCAATGAGAACACAAAGAAATAGAATGATAATCTCAATAGAGATCAATTTAGCATAATCTCAGAGTGTTGTTTACAATGCAAATACCTCTCCTTTTATGGCAAGGAGGGTCTTCCATAAGTGTCTACTAACTTATGGGGCTAATCTGTTTCTAGCCTTTTAAGAACTACTTAGGATTTAGAACTTCAAATCTCTTAACTTAGGAAAACTTAAGATAAAATATTTCTAATCTTAGGTTTTCTAAGTCTAAGTTCTAAATCTAAGTTTAAGCTATTTTATTATTATTTAAGCTTCTACTCATGGACTTACAAAACACATGCCATGGCTTGAAGTTTATTGACAGATACTCATACGTGGTCTTACAAAACACATGCCACAGAGTTTTATTTCTTTATTTTCTCTGTGTTAGCACAGTTTCTAACACCACACATAGGAAGAATTAGCCTGTACAGAGTTATTTACAGTACTTGCTATACTTGAGGGCATGTCCCAAGTTTGTCGGTCGAATTTGGCCATATTGGGCCCGACCTTAGTTTGACAAGTGGTAGGCCATATTTAGGACACCTGCCTTTTCATGCAGTTTGTGAATATTCTATATGTAGAGTGTTTCTTTGTAATCTATCAATTTTGTTGTGCCATCTATGAGAGCTTGTGAGGAGTGGCTATGGTGATTGTGTGATGTGATCTGCATACTGCACTAGATCCTATTGGAATTTCAACTTGGTATCAGAGCTTTAGGGTGTTGCAGGTATGCACGATTCGGTGGAGCTATGGGATAGCGTCTTTCACCAGGAGAAATAGCACTCAAAGAGTCTCAGGAGAGAGGACTTTATACGGGGTATTGGCAGTCCGGATGGCAGGAGACAACAAAGTTCCTTCGATCAGAGCTTCAAGGAAGATCAGAACGATCGTCGTAGGTGAATTCGGACGAGAATTCAGGAAAAATTGCTCAAAAACGATTGTATGTGGCTTTTACAAAAAGCTGGCCAGAACTCTCTCAGTAGTTCAGTGATTGCTGAGCGGAGCGGATCGTAAGGAAAAGCAGGGTAGTGGCAACTCAAAGCTGAGTGGATTTTGCAATCCATTTACAGTGGAAAGAGAAAGAAGCAATTCTGGGAATTGCCAAAAAGAGGCCTAGTTGAAGAAAAACGGAAAGTCACGGATCTTTCTCTGTACTTGATGGAATTGAGCACTGTAAATTGCTACCTAGCACTTTATGAAAAAGGCCAAGTGATTGCCAGGAGGGTAGGGTCAGCCATGAAGCATGTCAAGAGCAATTAATCTTTCTCTCAGCTATGGAAGAAAAAGACAACTAGGGTTTCTACCAACAAAGCCATGGATTTTTCTCTACGGGAGGACATTTCTAGATCTATAAAGCATGGATGGTGGGTGCCCTACTATAGAGAAGCTTCTTTGAAAAGTCCATGGACAGGCGTGCCCTCATTAGGATGTTGGATCGATCGGTAGCAAGAGGTCTTCAAACCCCAAAAAGCTTGCTAAGGTTTTTGTAGGGAAAAACTTGGATCTTGAGCTATAGGAGTTGAATCTCCAAGCTGTAAAGCCATGATGGTGGGCACCCTACAGGAGTGGAAGTAAGGCCAGGAGGCCATGGGCAGCCGTGGTGTCATCAAAATGTTGGAATGATTTGAAGGTGTCAGCCAAAACCCTTGTTTACCATAGCTACAAGGTGAGAGAGGGAGGAGGAGGAGGAAAGAGCTCGTGGGAGAGCTTGGGCGGCCAATCTAAGTAGGAGGGTAGTGTTTTGAAGCGGGTAGCAGCTACAGGAGAAGACTTCAAGTTGCTAAACGGCTGCAGACCATTGATTTGGGACCCTCTTACATCAATGATAAAGATTGAATCATCGTGGGCCGTCAGATCAATGCCAAGCCATGGGATGGACTTGCTGTAGGTTGAAGGGGTCCGAAGGGCCATTGGGCCTTCAACTCCAATTAAAATTTTCAGTTTGAAATACTGAAAGGGACCCAAAGTCCAGAATGGACTTTACTTTATTAAAAATCTTCATTATGAAAAACCAGTTCAATTTGGCAAGGCAAATTAGCATTGGGACTAATTGGGACTAGAGGGCACCTATTTTGGCCATCCTTGGGACAAAATGACCTCTGAAATTGGCTTCTCAGAGCCAGCGGACAGAGCGGCGTCACAGAGCAAGGAGAAAGGTGTTTCGAGGAGTTTTCATCACCATTCTATCGAGTAAAGTGCGGGTGACCTAGTGATGGGCTACATTCGCTATTTGGGTACCGTAGGGCCAAATTTGGGGCAATTTTTGGCTCGTGAAACCTGCTACCGGTACAATGAGGCATTATCACTTTTGAATCATTATTACTTACTCCTGATAGGTTAACAGAGTGTTTGGAGACGATAACTCCAAGCAAAATATAAATGGAGTGATACATGTGTTACATCTTTATTTGAATTATTTTTTGTTTAACTAAATGTGTACTTGTGTAAGTTTAAAGTTTTACTTGAATAAGCAATTGTGTTTCATGTTCAAGACAACAACTTTTTGTTGCGCGCAATTCTAATGTAGACAATGCATGACTATCTAGGATTGGGTGATTGTTCAGGTGATTAGAAAATGAGATCATTACTATTTATGTTTGATTTTTTGTTCTACAAGCTGTAACATGAATTGCATTTGAATTCTTTAGGTTTTACAACTTCCAGATATCATGCGTGTCTCATTTGTGGACCGAATATTGATGCTTGATACTCACATTATCTAAGGAAAGTTGTATATGAAAATCATTGCAAATACTTGCATGAGAATCATTCATTTCTAAATACACAAATAAGGGGATTTGGGGGAAAGATAGAAACAAGGATGCTTCCAAAGAGAATGTCCATGACATATTGGCACAAGCTCTAGATTGAATCTGAGACCAAACCAATCAATGGTATGAAAAGACTATCTATCTTTCATTGTCTACCATATTGGAATAAACTTTTGATCAATCACTTGCTTGATTTTATGCATATATTCAAAAATGTGGGTGACTCAATATGTAAACACTTGGTGGGCAAAAAAGATAGTATTAATGCAAGACAAGACCTACAAGAATCAGAGACTTACATTTTTTTCATTCATTTTTAAATGCTATTGCATATCTATTTTACATGCGAGTTTGATGAAGTCATATGATGATGATCATATACTACAAATACGATGTAGATGGATGTGTGACATGTAGGAGAATGATAACTATTCTTTCTCAGAGAATACGATGAAAGTTTAAATAAATCAAACTAATATCAGTGTCTTCAATCGGGTCTGTTTCTGGTCTATGTACTAATTAAACAGTTTTTGCCTTGATTGAATAAACGTGCGGAATCGAGAGACAACTTTAGGCAATTTCAGACAATAAAAAACTATTGATCAAAAAATAAAATTTTATAACTCTGAATCTGAATCGTCAATATACACCTCTTGCTGTCTTATCTCGCTGTTGTGTCTCTGATTGAGTGAGTTACAACGAGTAGTGCACATGTATTTATATTGCTATAGGACAAGTCTTTTGGCCTTTTAATTCTGTAACAATAGATATCTAACCGTTTATGATGGTTGATATTCAAATAGACGCTTTGTTTCCAAGGTCGAATAATTTTTGTTCACGAATTATTTGCGACAGTTGTCTCTTAGTGACATTTTCGTCTTTCGTGAATTGTTCGAAACATCTTAGATTTGAACAAGAAACATAATATTTTGCGACAGGATTTTTGTTCGCAAATTTTTTGAGCTTCAACAAGAAAGCCACGAGCTTCTACAAAAAACTGTTTCACAAATCTTTCGAGTTGACTGAAAGATAAATTTCGTGAATCCTTCAAGAATCTTTTGCAAATCTTTCGAGAATCTTTCGATTCGTTTCTTTCTCATCCTTTGTCAAGTAAACTGCGCACTTTGTTAGTAGAACTGAGATCTGTCTGATCAGGTGTTCTACAGCTCCCTCTCAAAGTGGGTAGTTGGATTAACCCCAATCTTCTTTGCTGCTTCTCAAACAAAGCTTTACTGAGTGGCTTTGTAAAGATATCAGCTGTCATTTCCTCTGTGGGTATGAAGACTGTCTTCAGTATTTTCTTCTTGACTAAGTCCCGAATAACATGATACTTGATAGCTATGTGCTTCATTTTTGAGTGACATACATGATCTTTCGTAAGATAGATTGCTGAAGTGTTATTCATTAACAAGAAATAATGTTCAGAAATAGATTCATCAAATCCTTCCAACATCTGTTCGATCCAAATCAGCTCGTTTGCCATCTTGGCTACTACTACATATTCTGCTTCACAGGAAGATTGAGCTACTGCTATTTGCTTCTTGCTTATCCAGAGTATGGTTGTGCCAAATGTTAGAGTACATCGTTGAATCAATGATTGAACATCTAGAGCACAATTGTTATGCTATTTCTCTCTGTTACATCAAAGTATTGTCTTAGAAAGAATGTGACTTTGTCTACATTCAGACTATTTCATTCACGACTAATTAATATTTGTTCCATAATTCAAGTCGTGTATGTCTCAAATCCCAACACGGTATCAGAGCTATCTCTATGTTTATTTGATACCAACATGATATCAGAGCTATCTCTCTGTTTATTTGATACCAACATGGTATCAAAGTTATCTCTATGTTTATCTTATCCCAACATGGTATCTGGGCTTTAGCTTGATATCGAAGTGTTTAGATGTTATCATTAGAACATACATTATCAGAATAATAATTCTGATATAGCGTAGAGTTTTGCTATAATTATTTTCAGTCATACAATCTACTATCTGCATACACTCATCCTGAAATTCTAGATGGATTCACAACCACAGTCTACTCTAATGGTAGACAAAGTCAATGGTTCGAATTAGCACTTATGGAAATTCAAGATGAGAGTAGTATTGATGGCCAAAGAACTTTGGGAAATAGTTGATGGAACCAACATAATTCCCAATGTCACCATTTCCAAGTGGAAGCTCAGGGATGGTAGGGCTTTCACCTTGATCACCCTTAACATCTCCGACACATAGATTGGCCATATGAAACAAGCCCAATCCTTGAAAAAAGCTTGGAATATATTGAATCTACTATACAAAGTGAGAGATGTCACTTCAAAGCTGCATCTAAGGAGAAAGTTCTTCTCTCTCAGAATTTTATAAGGTGATTATATTCAGAATCACATTTATCAATTTAAGACTCTGTTGGAGCAGATGGCGGCAATAGGTTCAGTGATCGAAGACTCCAATGCTGTAATGACCTTATTGTCAAGTTTACCGTCCTCATACAAAAACTGGGTGATGATGATTACCACACACTCAGATATAACATTGTCCAAAGTCATAATTATGCTTCTGCAAGATGAGACAAGAAAGAATGGAGCATCCTCGTTCTCCTTTAATGACTCGCACACATTATTCTCGAAGAGGAACATGAAGAAGCAACAGAATAAGAAAGTTGTCCGACAATTCGACGACAATTATGAGCAGTCACAGAAGACCCAGAATCAGCAACCCACTCAAAGCAAGAAGAGATTATTCTGGAAGTACTGCAAGAGGATGAACCACAAAATCCAAGATTGTCGAATCTTGAAGTTCAACAATGACAAGAAGAAGTAGCTGGATCAGCAAGTCCATGCAGTCAACATGAAGCAGAATGTTGTAGATGACGAAGAGCAAGAAGCCTTCATGTTGAACATTACCATGTCGAACAATCAAAGGAATGGTTCCTCGATTATGGAGCAATGTAGCACATGACAAGCCATCAAGAATGGTTCATCGATTATTTGGCCTACAACACCAAGAAGCTCATTCACCTTGGAGACAACAGTTGAGGTGAAGGTACTGTCAGACTAAATTTTCAGAATGGAATGTCAAAACTGATACTGAATGTATTGTACATCCCAAACTTGATGACAAATCTTTTGTCAGTCAATCGAATTACAAATTTAGGACATAGGGTAGAGTTTCAGATGTCAAATTCTTGATAAGAGCAAGAGAGTTCTTGCACTCAGAAAGAGGCATGGATATCTCTATGGGCTTAGTCTTTGTAATTCTAAAATTGATCGTGCTTTAAACAGTTTAGCATCTATCAATAAAGAATTGACTTGGCATTATAGACTTGGTCACCTTAATCATGTATCAATAGGTGACACTAGACATTCTTCAGTTCGAGATGTAGACTATAAAATTATCAACCTTTCTGTCTGCCAAAGTTGTATCATAGGAAAGCAAGCAAGAAGGCCATTTAAGTCGGATCAAGAACACATATCTAAAAATTTGCTAGACATTGTACATACAGATATATAGGGCCCAATGCAAACACCATCACTGCTTGGTGCAAAATTCTTTATTACTTTTATAGATGACTATTCTAAAAGGAATGTTGTATATTTTTTGAAGCACAAATCTAAAGCTTTCGAATTCTTCAAGAAGTACAGGAAAATGCTAAGTTGCAGACATGCAAGAAGATTAAAGCACTAAGGAATGACAACGGCGGTGAATACATCTCGATAATCAAGATGAATGATTCATACAGATGAGCATATGAATGATACAGTAGTGAGACTGAAATTGCACTCTGATTAATATCAATAATGAGTACAATTGCTTGAAGTAATAACTTCAGCTTGTTGAGCATGATAACGCTGGCTACTAAAAACTCGAAAAATTAGAAGAAGTTTTCTGATGAAGATTATTTCTTAACTAACTTTCTATCCACAATTTATTTTTCTATTACAAAATATCTTATACTTGTTAATTGTCTAATTAGCATTAAATGCTATCTGTCTCATTTATTACAACCACCTTTGAATGTACAAAGTAGGCGGACTGTTAACGCGGATCGGATTTTTAATCGACAGTATCGGAATTCACAAAGTATCAAAAATATACAATGTCTCAAAAATTTAAACTGACTCAGAAAATTACAAATTTTCCGAGTCGATTCGGTATCGACAAATTCTAGAAAAATCGATCTTGAATTTTTGATCTTTTGCTCAAAAATTCGAGTCTTCTTTTTCTGGGTTTTTGTACAACTTTCAGAATGCTCATTAATGAATGAATTTAAGGCTGAGCATTAAATTCCAATACTCCCCCTTAATGTGGATCCTGAAAAGCTTCGATCTTTAGATTTAACATGTCGTTGAATCTGAGATGGTGCTCTTTTGACAGAGTCCTTGTGAAGTAATATGCTTTTTAGAGATTTGTCCTGCTGGGTCAATTTTTGGATTCAGAGATTACAGTGGGCTAGAACCATATCAGTCTTTCGAGTCAGTATTGATTTTTGACTGTTTGACCCTTGAATTGAAATTCTGTTGTTCAATACTTGGGTCAAAATTTACTACAACTTTCTCTTTATGGTCGAAAAATCGGTATTTCAGAAAGATGACATCTCTACGCGTGAATGCTTTATGAGTGTCTAGGTTGTAGAGCTTGTATGCCTTGTAATCTAAAGAGTAGCCAATAAAAATCGATCTGCTATTGTTCGATCCTTGGGTCGGATTTTTCTGTAGATCAGTAGATATTTGATTGAAAGCTTTGCATCCAAACACTCTAATATTTTTGAGTGATGGCTTCGATCTTGTCCACACCTGAGAAGGTGTCTTGCTATTCAGGGTCATTGTAATGGATCGGTTTTGTAGATAGGCTACTGTAGTAACAGCTTCTGCCCAAAATTTCTTTGGAAGAGAGGCATGGGCCAACATGCTCTTTGCACTTGCAATGAGGGTTTGATTCTTCCTTTGAGCTACACCATTGGACTAAATTGAGTAGTTGGCTATGAATTGTTGTAGGTGTATTCTGTTGGCCTTGCAGAAAGCTTTGAACTCAGTGGAGATAAATACTCCCCCTCCATTTGAACATAGAGCTTTGATTCTTCTTTGGGTCGAATTTTCTGCTGATGTTTTGAACTGCTTGAAGAACTTTGAAGGTATCGGATTTTTCCTTCAGAAAATAAGTTGCAGTCCTCCGAGAGAAGTCATCAATAAAAGTTAGTAAATAGACAGCTCCCTCTGTGGAAATGGTCTGCATAGGGCCACAAATGTCCATGTGTACAAGATCTAACAAATTTTTAGAAGTATGGACTGTATAAAAAATGGAAATGCTTGCTGATTATACAACTTTTACATGGAGTATCGGATTTGCTAATTGTGGGCAGATCTTGTACTAAATTCTGTTTTGACATTTGTTAAATACAATTGGAATTGAGGTGGCCTAATTTGTGTGTCCTTGATATTGAGAGGGATCATGGCAAAAGCCTTGCCATCTCTCAGTCTCCATTTGGTGATAATGGATGCATCACCTTCAAGTTTGAATTGTGTGCCATCAACGATGTCCCATAGTTCTTTGGCTAGTAGCATGACCTTCATTTTGAATTTCTAGAGATGGTAGTTACTCCCATCGAGTTTGTTGATAAGAGAAGAACTAGAAGACGAATCGATTGTGGTTGAGTGAGATCGTTGGTAGAAACAACAATTTCAGATTACTGTTGGTTGCACGCTTGCTAGAACAATGTCTTGATTAAAACAAGACTTGATAATCTGCAGTAGAAATGCAAATTACTGAATTGCCCGCTCTGATACCATGTCGTAAATTGATGGTTTGTTAGAGATGATTGACTGATATCGGATTAGAGGAGCTCTGATCAAAACAGAGGCTCTGATACCATGTCAGAAATCGAGAGGTTAGTCAGCGGGAGCTCGAGCGGGTGCATGTAGCACCATAGTTAGCGACAAAATAATCAAGATGAATGATTCATACAGATGAGCAAATGAAAGATACAATAGTGAGACTGAAATTGCTCTCTGATTAATATCAACAATGAGTATAATTGCTTGAAGTAATAACTTTAACTTGTTGAGCGTAATAAAGCTGGCTACTAAAAACTCAAAATATCAAAAGAAGTTTCTTGATGAAAATTATTGCTTAACTAACTTCCTATCCATAGTTTATTTGTCTATTACAAAATATCCTCTACTTGCTAAATTTCTAATTTGCATTAAATGCTATCTACCTCATTTATTACAACCGCCTTTGAATGTACAAAGTAGGCGGAGGTAACGCGGATCAGATTTCTAACCGACAGTATCAGAATTCACAATGTATCGAAAATATACAATGTCTCAAAAATTTACACTGACTCAAAAAATTATGAATTTTTCGAGTCGATCCGGTATTGAAAAATTCTAGACAATTCGATCCTAAATTTTTTGATCTTCCGCTCAAAAATTCGAGCCTTCCTATTCTGGGTTTTTGTGCAACTTTCAGAACGCTCATTAATGAATAAATTTGAGACTGAGCATCGAATTCCAACACAACTCACATGCAGAATCGATATATAACTAAAGGCCTCCCTGATAGCAAAACCCCTCACGAAGTCTAGACAAAATTCAAAAGCCTTCATTGAAGTACTTGAGAGTAGTCGGATGCACTGTCTATGCTTATGTCCCGAAGGACTACAGAAAGAAACTAGATGAGCATTCGTTCAAAACTATTTTTGTTGACTATGGTGTTTTTGATGAAATGTATAGACTGTATAATATAGAAACATGTAAAGTTTTTACTAACAGAGATGTGACTTTTATTAAAGTTCAGTTTATTGATTTGAAGGGCAAGGACTAAATGCAGCCTACAATTTCTGCCCCGACAACTGATCTTTCCGAAAGACAATTTCTATTCCTTTCAGTAGTCACCTTGTACAATCAAAACCAGAAGAAGAAGAAGAAGCTGCAACTCAGGAGCAGCCGAATCAGCTAATACAAAGTTGAATTTCGCAGCCAGAAACTTCAACCAAAAGATCAACTCAAATTTGAACTATTCTATTTAGGAGCCCCAATCATAATGAGAAAGCTATGTCACAGGCAGGTTCGGATCTCTGGAAAGAAGCAATGGATAAGGTGTACAACTCATTGTTGAGGAACAACACATGGACTGTCACCAAGCTACCAGCAGACAGAAAAGTAATTGACTGCAAATGGATCTTCAAGATCAAATATAATGTAGATGGCAGTATCAACAGAAGGAAAGCTTGACTTGTGGCAAGGGGATTCTCACAGATTCCCAATATCGACTGCTTCAAAACTTTTAGCCCAGTTGTCAAGCACACCTCTATTCGACTGCTACTTTCGTATCCTGTTGTAGCGAATCGTGAGGTACACCAGATGGATGTACAAACAACATTCTTCAATGGAGTTATCGAAGAGGATATCTATATGATCCAACCAAAAGGCTACATCCTCAATGGTCGAGAAGATCAGGTATGCAAACTCCATAAATCTTTGTACGGTTTGAAGCAATTATCTAGAGCATGGTTTCATCAAATCAACACAATCTTGATCGATCATGGATTCGAACCTACCTCTGGAGACTATAATGTATATTTCAAAGCTATAGATCAATTCTTTGTCATCATCACACTCTACATGGATGATACATTGTTGTTCAGCAACAATACCGCACTGACAAAGGATACCAAGAGGATGCTATACCAAGAATTCGAGATGACAGATTTTGGAGAAGCACATTATTGTCTCAAGATTCAAATCTGCATAGACAGACTCTGAAGACTTCTCTACATCACCCAACAAAGGTACTTCTATAATTTGCTGACGAAATTAAATTTTATTAATTGCAAGTTTGTGCATAATCCCATGGATCTAGGTCTTAAATTATCCAAGGAACAATGCCCTCAGAACAATGAGGAGAAGGCAAAAATGAAGGGGTATCCATACCAATCGATTATCGGATCCCTGATGTATGCAATGATCTCCACCAGGCTCGATCTTGCATACGCATCAGTTCCTTGAGCCAATACATGACCAACCCCGGTATGATTCACTGGAAATCTCTTTTCAAAGTAATCAGGTATGTACGAACCACTATCAACCTCTGCATCTACTATGGTGATGTTGATTCATCTGATATTCATACACTTCATGGATATACAGATGCGAATTGTGCAGATGATGTCGACACTAGAAGGTCGACTTCCGGATTTGTCTTCGTGTTTAATAATGGTCCAATATCTTGGAATAGTAAAAAACATACCTCCATTGCAATGTGATGACTATTTGGCAACCTTGACTGTTTCGAGCTCATAGTTGTGGTCATCTGTCACTCTAAAGTCAAGTCGATCAAAAGGCGTCTCAACCGTACCATCGTCACGACTAGGCAAGATCTCCAATGGACTCAGATACTGTCCAAAAGTGACTGACAACAACACGTAGTGGATTAATCTAATTTGCAATGTACAGATTAGCCATTCTTTTAATTAGCTAGGCATTTGTACAAATACCCATCAACTTATCAATTGTAACGTTAATGGTAGAATCGTTGAATCAATGATTGAACATCCAGAGTGCAATTGTTATGTTCTTTCTCTCTATTACATCAGAATATTGTCTTAGAAAGAACGTGACTGTGTTTGCATTCAAACTGTTATCACTCACGACTAATTAATATTCATTTCATAATTCAAGTTATGTATGTCCTAATTGAATGCTCATTTTATTCATGTTCAAATAGATTCATGCTCGCAGATAAATCATTCGTAGATTAAACTATTCGTGTGACTGACAACATAAGTCGAATTCGTTGTTCTAATCATTCCTAGACGATTTTTGCGCTTTCGCACATAAAATCTAAATCTATAACTCAGTGAATTCGTGCATGGCTATGGAATCGAGTCTTTCGATCCAGTGACTTCAAAGCTGTGATCAAGTAAGACAGAATTCGATTCGTTTGAATCTGATCTGAATACGATATATGTAGTTGCATGCCCTGAGGATTTCGCTCGTTTCTAATTGATACGATGCGCATTGCCTCGAATCCCAAAATGAGAGTCTAGCAAAGCTAAAGAAACTTGTTTTTTTAGTACTTTTGTTAAAGCCTAAAAGAAAGTGATGAGTACATTATGCATGATCCTATCTATATTTACATGCTTATGAGGTACTTGAGTTAGCTTGGATGCCTCTCTTTAATGTTAGAGTGCGTCCATGGTGACATGTTTAGCCATAAAATTTAGGACAAATAGCTAGTTTGTTTCTTAATTCAAAGGTCTGCTAATGTGTCATTATGAGATTGCAACCTTGCCACGCATGCTCAACACCCTTACTACCATACCCCTCCTACCCTTACGTCCCTTCTACTCGTTGCTCTTAAAATTCAAAGGTACATGTGAGCTTGTTACTCTTCGAAGCAACTCCCTCTATTGTACGTCATTTGGAAGGTCACAACTCGAAGAAGGAGAGTCCTCTCACTTTCGCCCTTATCACACCTCGACTTCCATGATAATTATGTTGCATATTAAAGGTGGATTTGAACCATTATTTGGGGGTAAAGCAAATTTGGGACCATGGATTGAAACATGTATGAATGTCACTAGCCTTGAGTCTCCAACAAAGTCTCAATTAAATGGGCAAGAAATTGCTAGGACAATGAGGGGGTCCACCTTAATGTAAGGTTATCTCATACGTTGGCCAGATTTGGCTTTCCAATTAACAAAACTCATGTATGTTGATCAGTTTTCCTTTTATGACCCACCATGCAAAAGGACAAATTATGAAAAGACTGACCATTTTGTGGCATGGTACGACCCACATTTGAATTTAAGTTCATTTTAGAGTGGTTTTAGACTAGTGG
The DNA here is from genome assembly GCA_029204225.1 of Diphasiastrum complanatum. NCBI lineage: Eukaryota > Viridiplantae > Streptophyta > Lycopodiopsida > Lycopodiales > Lycopodiaceae > Diphasiastrum > Diphasiastrum complanatum. The sequence goes on along the minus strand of CM055093.1, from coordinate 81,019,910 downwards.
CAAGTCGCTTTGCTTGGTCCTTACTTGTCGCCTATTTTTTGTAACTTCGGCAAGCGAGTTGATGTGGGCAATGGACCACTAACCTTTCAAACTTGGCTGGCAAATGCTAAATGAAGGGCTACAATGTGATTGGCCACTTTGAATCCTTACCATCCCATTGGTCCATTTTTGTTAAGTTGTCCTCGACAACTCAACATGCCAGACAATGTCCCCATGCCTCAAAATGTGTTGGAGTTGCCCTTACGCAGCAAGGGTCCACCTCATTTGCCACACAATGACAACTCAAGGTAAGTCGAAAAGGAAAAGAAGAGGGGGTGGGGCAATTTTTCTTTCATGGACTAAAGGAATAAATTTATTTTAAATTTGGGACTTGCTAGACGATGTAGTTTGAAACCACCGTTTATGAAAGAAAAGAAGAGGGTTTGCTCAAAATCGAGGGTGTAGGTAGAGGCCCCATCTTCATCCAACCATGCAAAAACACAAAAAGATCATGACATATCAAATGCATTATGCATTGTTGGATGAGGGAGGGCCGTGATGTACTCTCAATGCAAATGGAGCAGCATATTCCTCCCCACCATTGACATGACAGTGGTGGGCTCCAATGCATCCAAGGGTGAGGAGGGTGGGATGCACCCTTGTGGGTGGGATGACATCTCACCTTTTTACCCTTGGATTACCTCTTCACCATGACTGTCATGTCAAGTCATGGTGAGGAATACCTCCTCCAATGCAAATAGTCTCCTGCTTAGAACAACATCTTCGCAACTCTAATTGAAGGTGCGTGGGAGAGGCCACTCTCTCCCTTGGACCCGAGTTCCTAATCCAACAATTGGCAATGCTTAAAAGTTGAAATAAGTTTTGATTGAAAGAATTTTGGAGGGTTAGATGAAAGCAACCTTGCACCCACAATGGGCCCTGGAGGCATTGGTGATGCTCGGGCTACTCCCAAACAAAGAGTTTAATGGCATGTGTTGCAATAAAGGGTGGCCATGTACTCCTCCTTACACTCTTCCTCTCTCCTTCTTCCTTCTTCCCTCTGGAATCTTCCTTTTTCCGCTACGCCGCCATAGCTACGCCAGCACTATGGACGATGCATTTGCTCGCAGCAATTTCCCGATCCATCGTCTCAACCTCGCCGTCCATCCGCGCTACCTCCTGCTGTAATTGTTGCTGGATGCTTTGCTGTTTCTAGCTAGTTAGCATTTCCGTCTTCGGATTGGCAAGCCAATTCACAAGGAAACAGAGCCCCTCGGAGTCTGCAGCTGCCAAGCGAGCCTTAGTACTCACCCTCATGCTCGCGATTCCGCTCTCCGCTAATATTCTGAATGATATCCTGACTTAGCTGCAGAAGCTGGATCCGATAATCAGCGGCTCCGTTCCCTTCTTCGCTGCCCTAAAACACTCGACTCAAAGATTTGGATGAAATTGCGATTGGCGTCGCCGCTGGATCTTGGTTAAGAGTCCTATCTCGTGTCATTGTTTTTGATAGCAATGAAGATTATACAGGAAGAATTATGATAAGATTCTGAGATGCTTTTGTGTGCATTTTTCCCTTGGATAGTAAATAGACGCTGGCTGGGGATGCGTGAGGCTACCTAACATTGCAGGCTATTTTACGCTGTGCAGTATGCTGCCACACAAGGATCATGAAAAGCTCTTGAACGAAAGGCACAATGTCAAAATACTGAAGCACCAATCTAAAATCAGCTCAAGATTGGCAATCAACTAGCTGGATTCACTTATTTCCATGGGGGATCGTGGTCAACATGCATTTTGTTATTCGCAGAATGGCTTGGAACACGCAAAATTTTTTGCCAATGGTGCTGATTCTGGTCACGAGGCAGGGAGTCCACAGGGGCGCTCTACTGGCGGAGTGCTGAATGAAGAGGTATGCTTTGCCCTTCTCATTTCCTGATTCCAAGCTGGAAAGCTTAGATATCAGAATACTCGTATGCATCTTGGTTTCCAAAAGGGGCCTTTCATAAGAATTCCAGCGACTCCTCTAATGTTTTAGAAGGGTGATGCTTTTATTTGTTTGTTACCATCCCTTTTGAGGCACCAAGAAATATTGTACATTTTAATTAGAAAGTGAAGATGTCACTGCTGATCAATAAGCATGCATTCTGCCTACAAAAGCACAAGGATTCACAGAGCATCAAACCAGCATAACGTTTGCCACAAATAAAAAGAATGCATCTGCAGCCCTGCAGGGCAAATAATGAATAAGACAAACTAGTATTGTAGGCAAGACTGTCTGCAGATTGTAATCAGCAAAAGGCAACATCCAAGGCTCTGAAGGTAGACCAACTTTGACCAGTAGTGCTTTCCGGTGTCTGCCTGGTATCTACCTTAACATGAAAGACAACATGTTTCATTCTACACTGTGCACCTGTTTATAAATTACAGAGCAGAAGCTGAAGCTGACTGAGTACTTGGAGTAAAACTAAAAAGGGTAATAAGAAAGGCGTTCAAAAATCAGTCCACCTGTTGTTTGGACCGATGAACTAAATCAAGGCTTGAGGCTTTGAAGATGTTAGTATCTACCGCCCCTATCTTACACATAGCAAACCTTTTTTGGTGGGAATGGATGCTAGTAACTATGCGGTCGGTGCAGTCCTTTATCAGGATGGTAGACCAGTGGCTTTCGAAAGCAAGAAGTTGGACCTAGCTCAAAGTAGATATTCTACTTATGAGAAGGAACTTTTTGCTGTCATCCACACATTGAAGATTTGGAGACACTATTTGTACTGATCTAAATTCGTCATTATGACGGATCACGAATCTCTTAAGTTTATCTGTGATGCCTCGAACCTCAGGGGTCGTAAGGCTCGTTGGTCGGAACTCATTCAAGAGTTTGAATTCGACATTAAGTACTGTCGAGGTGTGTTGAATTGTGTCGCTGATGCTTTGAGACAGATCGGAGAAGTTAATCAGTTATGCTTTGCTGAGTTTCAATCCGAGTTGTATCTTTCTCTACGAGATCTTTGTCGGACCGATGAGTTTTTCGGTCGTATTTGGCAAGAAGTCCTGGCAGGAAGCTCTATTTTGAGAGATAATCTTGGAAAGCAAGATTCCAAGAAGTGTCACGAAGAGAAGATACTTGATGAGTATTCCATTATGAATGGTTTAGTTTTTCGTAGAGGAAAAGTGTGTGCGCCAGACATCAAGGACATATAGGCCCAAATCCTGCATGAGTGTCACAATAGCCCCAATGCAGGACACCTTGGTATACAGTGAACACTTGACCTTGTTAAAAGAAAATTTTATTGGCCAAAGATGAAAGGTCATGTGGAGGCATACATTCAAAAGTGTGAACAATGCCAAGTTAATAAAGCGGAAAGACTCAAAGCAGCGGGTCTGTTACATCCGTTGGAAATTCCCAGCAAGAAGTGGGAAAGTATCTCCATGGATTTTGTGATCGAACTTCTCAAGTCTAGGAAGGGTCATGATGCCATTTGGGTAGTAGTTGATAGGCTTACCAAAATGGCACCGTTTATTCCAACGAAAACTACTGTCAAAGCATTTGAACTTGCTGCTTGCACAACTCTTCGTTGAAAAGGTTGTTCAGGTTGTATGGTTTGTCGAATGATATTGTTAGTGATCGTGATTCCAAGTTCATTGTCAAGTTTTGGCAGACTGGAATACAATAGTATGAAGTTGGACTCAAAGGTCTCAAGTTGCAAGCTGCAGCTGATTTCTTGCAACATATGCAGGAAATGTTGCAGGTGGCTAAGGAAAACATCAGATCAGCTTAGGATCGAGCCCATTCTATGCTAACCAAAGCCGCTCTCCTCGAGAATCTGAGATCGGTGATTGGGTGTATCATAGAATCCCAAAAGACTCTAAGACTCTTGGAACGGGGAAATGCCCCAAGCTGTGTCCACGATATAGCGGCCCTTTCAAGATTGTTAAGAAGATTGGTCGAATTGCATATCGACTAGAACTTCCCTCTAGAACCAAGGTTCATCCTATATTTCACGTTAGTCGTTTAAAGTAATGATTTGGCGGAAAGGACAACCTAATTCCGGCCGATCATCTAGTGTTATTATAGGATTTGACGGCCTTTGTACCCCATGACCCGGATAGGATCATGAATACTCGACGTCCTTAGATGAGAATCATCTGATTCGTTGGAAAGGTACATCAGATGATGAGGAGGACAGCTGGGATAAAGAAGACGATTTGAGACTTAGATTCCTTGGGTTTCTCCCATAGAAGGAAGTTTTTATGGGGGAGGGGATGTTATGTACCATAATGGTACACCCTTCGGCGATGGTCTCGCAAGGGGCAGAACACAGGTCTGGCGTTATCGACATGTTTTGGTGCCACACGCCATCATCCTAGGTGGTCACGTGTCGTCGGCGGGACCATGCTTGATGGGACCCACTATGCTATGCCTATATAGTGGTGGGGCTTCCCTTTTGCCATTCACTCAGTCTATCCGGGAGTTGGTGGGTGGAGAGCACATGCAGTAGTAGGATTGACTAGGCATATGGATGTCGATAGCTCCAGTGCACGGGGGGTGGGTCGGCAATGACTCTATGGATGAGCGGAGACGGTGCATCATCACTGGTATGAGGTGTGCCGTCAACCTTCAAAGCAATCGGAGATCTATGGGAGTTGTAACATCTAAGGCTTTATTTGATAATGGATCTCATAGCGATAAAGTGACCGGTGTGTTTTGTGAAAGTTGGCTTACTTTTTGCACACAACACATTGATTGATTGAGAGAGAGAGAGAGAGAGAGAGAGAGAGAGAGAGAGAGAGAGAGAGAGAGAGAGAGAGAGAGAGAGAGAGAGAGAGAGAGAGAGAGAGAGAGAGAGAGAGAGAGATTGAACATATGCTTGTGCAGAGGAGTTTTCTAAGAAGAGTTCGACCACAATCTCGTGGAAGGTTCAAGCAATTCCGGGCATGGATTGAAAGTCAGATTTTTGTTTACAATGTCACCTTTGGATTATACATGTTGGATTGGTGGGAAAGATGCATCTTCAGTATCCTTTGTGAAAATTGTTATAATGCCTTTGAAGTTTGATGGAATAACTTTTGGAAAATTAGGATGTAGAAATGTATTCTTGAAATTTATTTAGTGCTATTCAAAGAAGACCTTGATTTAGTGAACGCTTATCATTAACATGAAGTTGTGGCTTAAGAAAATGGTTCATTCGAAGTATTGGATACTCGTGGAGTTTTCTTGGTTCACTGTAACCATCTGTTTGCAGATTTGACTAAGAATGGCATGGTGTTGAGTTTGAAAGTTATATAGGTTAGCCTTTACATCATTAAATTCATACGAGGGGAATTTCAAACACATATATTTGGTTGTTACTCTTCAAGTTATAAGCTAGTGATCATTAATTTCTTGAGGACATTGTTTCTTACATTATTTTGTATATAGGAACATTCAAAGACAAGATGCATCATGTTCATGACTTTTTCAAGAAATCTCAACATTTTCTTAACTATGGCCAAGACATGCTACTTCTTCTTTTATTGTGGTTTGTGTTCTACAACGGTTTTCATTATGCTCTGCAATGCTATGAAGGGTGAGCACACTATATATCAACTCTTCTCACAAATTTGAAATGCTGTAGGATTGTATTTGTATCGTGGCCTTAACTTTTGTTTGCTCAACAATGCTACAATTCTTTGCAATGTTGTAATGAGTGAGTACGTTGTCATCTTTCCTTTTTAGTGCAACTTCGGAACAAGCCTCTGCTTTGCACTTAATCTTTAGTTCAAACAGGGAATTGACTAACAAAAAGTGAGGTCTTAACAACTGCCAGATAGGTGCTTTTCCTTGATCTTGAGGATATTCACTTTACCTAGAATATTTTGCTATTAAAGCAATCAATGGACCAAGTTCACATGCTCGAGAAAAGGTGTAGTCAAGCTGACACATGATTGTAAGTTGACCTTGATGATAGGGAGAAGTGTTCATTCTGCTTAGGAGAATTTTGATGTAGGGATGAATAGGCTTATGACAATTGGAAGTAAAGGAATAAACAAGGACAATACAGTCTTAGCGAGCAGGGATAATTACTGCTACCTAAACTTTGTGAGAAGTACTAGTTAATGTTCTCTTCACCAGAACGAAGGGGCACGTAAGAGTTTCAGTTGCTTGTTTGCTGTGAGGCAAGGTTGGCACATAACAACCACTTTTGTAAGGTTGAATCGTGATTTTGGAGCACAATTTTGTGTTAGGCTTTAGTGTTAGAAGTCAAAGTACACAACATATTCATTCATACAAAGAGAGGAGAGGAGAAAGACTAGATTGCACTAGGAAAGAAATCTCTGGTGGAACCCATGATGCTCTCCATTTGTATACTTGATGGCATGGATAGGTTATTTGAAAATTTCAAAGACGCCAAGTGCGCTTGAAAGGGATATTGCAAAATTTCAAAATAATGGTAATATGCTCTGCTAGATATCCACACCCAATGTTAGATGTATGAACACCTTAGCAAATGTCAATCTAAACTCAATGTACGTGGACAAATCTGATGCTATATCTAAAAGTAAACAAAATGAGAATCATATTTTTCTATTGAACTCAATGTAATGTGTAGTTTCAACCGATTGAAACATGAACTAATCTTGGTATTTGGTCTCAAATCGCCCCAAATAGCAAAGTTTAAAAAATATCTACAAAACCTCTCCACAAACTAAACAAAAAAGTGCTATGATAAAAAAATTGGCATGTCCGTTCACTTTTGTTGTCATTGTTGTCAACCAAGAAACGTGAATAGCAGAATAGTAACAAAAAAAGTTAGTAATACTATTTCAATACCACGGATGGAATTGTTCTTCTTCTAATTCACAATACACTTGAGATGATTATACAACAAGAATAGAGAAGTAGGCAAAAACATTCATGTTGATCTCATTGAATTCCGGAACATCTCATTGACCTAATTGATCAAATGAAATCAATATCACATTTGATTTGTTGAGTGAAAGGTGATCATACAACAACTCATATTTTATATAACCTTGCCTTAAGAAATAGGTTTTGATGCAAGTGGTCAACTATCCAAATAACAAGATCATGTCTAAGTCTTGTTGGACTATATTCATTTTTCACACCAAAAAGCAAAACATTAAAATCCTATAAAACAACTGAAACGGCTTATTCACTTGTATCTCACACCGATTCCAAGTTTCATGACCTTATAACGCTTGACCTATCAATCACATTCTTCATTGCAATAAAGATGATGCACCTCTTTTAAAAGGTGAGTCGTTGATTCCATTTCAAGAGCTTTTTTAGAAGTGGAAGTTCAGACAATCTCTTGGCAATTTGCTCAAGAAATGGTTCATTCTTGGCAATTTGACATATGTTGAATTTTGTACTCAAATTATGACTATATGATGTGCTATCCTTCCTTATTAGGCTATTGGACATATATGACAATTAGACATACCTAATTTTTAATTAAGGGTGAAAAATTGTATTTGGATCGTAAAGGGAACTTCCACCACTTCATTGGATCAAAATTTCTTCTTTATGCACTCATGTATCATGACATGCTATAATGATTGTAAGAGTATCGGCAGATGTCTGCTGAAATAGATGCAAAGGTCGGTGATAGTGTTGTTGCAAGGTGCTTAGTATGATTACTAAAAGTTGTGGCTAGTTTCAAATCTCTTAGGAGTGACATACCTTAGGAGGGAAGTTGAATGTGAAAGTGCAAAAATAGAAGTAGAAGGGAGAAAAAAGAGCTCGAAGAGTTGTAAAAGATACTCATAGCAAGTTCTTGCTCTTTTGAGGATAATCAATACTTTGAAGTGCCAAAACAAACCTAAGGGATGGGCTACCAAACAATTTTTATAATAAGGAAATCTTTAGCTTTAGTATCACTTATTGAAATTGAAAAAGCTAAAATAGCGAATCAACTAGTTTTCTCTAATTGATAATTGCACGATGAACAAGGGGAAGTTTGAGTAGCCAAGATAAATAGATAAAATTGTTCTAAGTAATGATAAATTGTAGATAAAACCATTCCAAAATAGTAGAAAAAATTTAAATACAAACTGAGCCTAGAACTTTTCAGTATGAATTTCATTTTCTTGGACACGTGTTCTTCATGAGAAAAACTCTTTACTCATTAACTCGAGCTATTTTTCATGCATCTTGGACAATTTGGTTGTGGGATCCTTTGACTTCTTATTTTTCCTGGCAATGTTGTGTATTCATAAGCGAACTTCTTATTAAAGATCTTTACACTATTAAGCACTATATTTCATATTGTTTTGACATATCCTTACATCAACCACTTTTCTCTTTTCAAAATATAATTCTCATGCTACAGATTGTCAAATGATGCATCTTCCTTTTTGTGAAGATCTTCATAAATCCTGTACATCTTTGATTGCGGAATTTGGGAACTTGGTACTTGAGCTTTTGTAGTTGAGACCTAAGGAAGCGGATGACGGACGCGTCCGATTTTTTTTTTTTTCAAATTTTTTTTTGAATTCTTTTTAAAAAAAAAAAATTGCGTCCGGGGGCGTTCGGACCCCCGGACGCATCTGTTTTTTTTTTTTGTTTCAAAAAAAAAGTATTAAAAAAAAATAGACGCGTCCGACCCCGCGTCCGGGGGTCGGACACGTCCGGGTCCGGACGCGGACGCAGACGCGGGCAAAACGGCCCGGACCCTCATGTCTGGTTGAGACAACTTTTTTTTTTTGCAAATTGAGATGGAATTTGATGTTGTGCTAAAATACTATGACACTCGGATGGTGCATCTTTGTCAAGTTGGACAATTTTGCTACGACGGGGGCAATCTATAGTTATTATCTAGTCAATCAAAGCGAGGAGTTTGCCATTAATGACCTTGCTAGGTTTGCCTAGGGTATTAGAGTTATTTCCTTAATAACTAAATTAGCCCAGGTTTGTAGATTACATTGGTCCAAGTCAAATTTGAATGTTTTGACGCATTTATGAAAGCTAGCTATGGGACATTTATGCATAGTAATGTTGACTTTGGTATGTTCTAAATACTCGAGTTTGCTATGCATGACTTGGTGTTTCACATACTACTAGGCCCCTAGATGGCCTAATTTTTAAACAGAAAGGCCTTAATTAGTACAAATAGGATGGGAGCCTCACTATGATTAGTTGATATATCAATTGCTAAGCATTTAGTCTAATGAGGATTGGTAGCTTGATTTAGCATCCTTTAGCATGCTTAGATTACCTATTGAGTTGGTTATTGTCAGACTCTTTTGAACACTGAAGATGATCAATAATCACATTTATTATGACTATGCTTCATTGTATAACGATAAATTAGAATTAGTATTCTCCTTTCACTTTTTCTTCATTTGGTGTTTTACGTAGAACTTGGTATTAGATCATATTTTTTGCATGGAGGGGTTGGGCGGTAGCTTCTAAAATGTTTAGATCCATCTTCACTCAAAGAACTTGATTTGGATAGGGATTGTATTGTTAGGTGCACAAGAATAAACTTTCTTGTTTTTGAGTAGCAGAAGGTAGGGTCTCCATAGTATGTATATTTCCAGGATTTTTGAGGAGATTATTTTTTTAGTTATCCTCATGCAGTAGGTCATTCCTAATGCACTTTATATATCTTGTTCTTGATATGTAAAGTCTATTCAAATTTCAAGTTTCTTTCTTTTTTGTGTACATTTTTGCATCCTTTTTAAATTTGATCTCACCATTCTTCCTACAGAAGCATGCTTTTATTACACTTCACAGGTCTGATAAGTAGAAGTTCACTTGGTGATTTTTCAGTTTGCACTAGTTTTTGGGACTTCATCTTTTATATACTTTTTTTAATCGTGTTTTGAAGGATGTTTGTTATTCATACAGTAGGGTGATTGTATTGCAGTTTACAACTTCAAAATTTTATTAGAAGTTCACATTTTGATTTTCCCGTCCTGTCTAATGTAGTTTCCAACAATTGATCTCTCTTTCTTGTTTCATGTCATTTTTGAATATTTTTTAATCAATTTTTTTCCTATAGCAAGGTGGTTCACAATTTGTGAATCTGATTTTTGGAAGTCAAGATTTTAGACATTCACTTTTTAAATTGTGTATCCACTTGACTTATTTTGTCATGTTTTGCGTATTTTGTTCTATCTTGTCACATTTTTTATCTTTCTATGTTGAGCCACTTCTATTGCACTTCACAGCTTATCAATTTGACATCTAGAAGGTAGGGAGCTCTAAATTCCATCTTACGAGGGTTTTTGTCAACTATTGTTTTCATCTTCCTCTAAATTTTATGTGTAAAATTTTTTAGGAGTCCACTTATAGCTCATTGTAATACCTACTTGTAGGGGGATACACAGTTTAAGCTACATTTTGTAGCTCAAGTTGTGTGTCTCACTTCTATGATCTATGCAGTTGTTGTTTGAGCATTATCCTACACACTCTACATCTTCTGAGAAAAGTTTTACTTGTTCTTGTTGTATGAGCTGTGCTACTTACGACATGTCTTAACATTGTCTAGCTCACTCCACACCTTTTGATACAAGCTCTTCACATTGTAACTTTTATGAGCTATTCCACTCACTACATGGCTCATCATGATCCTGTAGAGTATCTTCTTGTTCCTTCAGCCAAGACATGGAGACATTTTGAGAAAGATAGAAAGATATGCAAGTTTTAGAGACTTGAAATTGAGAAGCAAAAAGCTTACAATGAGAGAGTTGCAGAACGACAGAGAGACTTAAATTGAGTGTCAAAGAGGACGTGAGGATGAGCTATTGAGTCGTTGAGTGGAAGCCACAGTAAACTTGCTATTATCTTACAATAAGTTGCAACTGACTTTAGTGCACACTGCACAACTAGATGAGGTGCATACTGTAGTGTGTAAAGTTGTTTCAAATGAGAGAGAACGGTGATTTCAAACTTGAGTTACTCGACAAGCGTCAGCCAACATAGTATAGCTGTATAGGTGATAGACTATTTTTTTCAGTACATATTTTTTCTACTATTGTTGTTCTAGATGTTATAGTTGACATTCCTATTTTGATACATGGTTAGAGATGGACTCAGATGCGGTGCAACCACAGTATAGGACAGACATTTGATTTCAATACAAATGGCTGTATTGGATCAATTTCAAGAGTTTTAGATATATTCAGTTGTTACACTGGTACAACAATTTCATTAACCTTTATTCTTTACTCTTGCTATTGTTTCAAAGACAATAGCAATGGTATCGGTTTCTTGATCTACGTGCTTATTTGAAGCATTCACAACTCGTTATACGTGAGCCATCTGATCCTTATGATGTGTTACATATTTAGAGCGGTCGCAGTTTACAATTTAGGTAGAGCAACATTAGGTGGTTCTTATACATGATGATGTTCCAAAGTGCTATAGTAGCTTTTTAGCTGGTATGAGAGTTCTAGCCAGAGTTGTCCATCCACATATAATTTGGGATTACTATGGACTTTTTATCTACATTTATGAATGCTCATTATGAAGGTCTACTGTAACCATAGTGCAAGGAACACGGGAATGTGGACCGTGGTATTTTGAATGTGCCATGCATTCCCAGACTTGTCCTTGTTTGTGGGAATGTGCACAACAATGTGAAGTGGGAACACTTCCCAAGACTCGGGAACTCATTTGTATGTGGTGGGGAATGGGTTCCCTTGTCACAGGTCCCTTGTAGACTAAATAACCAGAAAAACATGGGAGAAAATAACTTCTTTTCTTTATTGTGTTTAAATAGTAGTGCCCTTGCATAATATGACACTCAGTAGTTTATTTTTTTAAATAACGTGTAATTTCAAATCATCAATTTCACTCGTCACTGTATGTATATCTTTTTACTATGTGGCCCTATGATGGTGTAGTGTTGTCCTTCTTATTCTCATTTTCTTGAGGGCATTTTTGTTCACCGTTCCCACTCCCTGGCACTATGGTTGTGACAAGCTTGGCCTTCTATCTGGCAGTCTGTTCAAGGTCATGTATGATTTTCATGAGGTGTTAATTTTTTTGCGATATAATGATGATAAATTGATGAATGCTTCAACTTATTGATTGTTAGAAGGCCTAATTACCTGAAATCTCTAACATAGTATTTGAACCACAACCCTGGAGAGAGAAGATGTGAGAAAAGTCCGGTTTTGATATTGAAGAGGAGAGATTGTGAATGCATTTCAGGTAGGGTTGAAGGCTAGAAGAAATCATGGATAGCAAACTCGTTTTTGTTTCAGCCTCTATTTGCGGATGAGATCTTCCCTTGCAATGTGGGTTTTGCAGCCAAATGTGGAATGCAAACCAGGTCCATTTCCAGCCTTCAGATTGCTAGAATTTGTGGAGAAGATACACATCAATCAGCCCCTATTTGTAGTGTGGGGGTTTGAACTGGGCAGGGCAGATTTATTAGCCTATTAGAAAAAGCCATCATATTTCAGAGTGGAAGGCTGGTTTTCTAGTCAATATTTTGCAGCAACGATTCTTCTTGAAATGTGTGCAAAGGTTCAATGTGGAAACATGCTCTTTGATACTTGAGGAGGCCGGTGCTCTTTAACAAATACAGAATGAGCAATTACTGAAGCAAGCTTAATCCAAAGTGACAAAACCTGATCCTCATGAGGTTTGATTTCCTGTCTTGGCGCTCCTTCCTCAAGACTCAATATTCTCAACATGCAAGCATTGGCTTTGATATCATTGAGAAGGCATGACAAGGAGTCACTGGCCTGATATAGATGCGTTGTGCACAATTGACTTCCCGAGATTTTGAAACGTACTATTGCTCCTAGATTGCGTGCCTCCTAATTGGGTTTTGCAGGCTGTAATTTTCAAAATTTAAGTTGGTCTTTATATTTTTGGTGGAGCGTTCCAGAATGATCCGGCGTTGTTCTGCTGCACTTAGAGAGTAGGCTGATTCTTATCTGATTTTTCTAAAATTTTCCTTGAGATTCTGCAGTTGATGCATCTTTATACACAACATCTAATTCATGACTTGGGAGAGATGGTCCTCATCTAAGGGTTTTAAAAATTTGAAGGGTGTGAATTTGTCGTGTAGTAATGTGTTCAATCAATGTTTACATACCTGGTTTGAACTGGCTGTTCGAACCGGCAGATTTGATGGTATGAACTGCATTTGAATCGGATAGGCCAGGTTCGAACTGGTTTTAGGGTTTGTATTTTTTATGGAAATCTGATTCTTTTTGAGGATAAATCATGATTCACATTACATAAACTTAGTAATAACCTAGAATCAAGCTAAGTTGGGGTCTGGCGATGTCCGTATTACGTATAGCTAGCATGATCAATGAATCATGTATTGTAGACAGTGGACACTGGACAAGTCACAATAGATCCATCTTGAATAAATTGTCCTGAGAATCAAGATCTAAAATGTCCCGACTCCCATCACCCTCTTGTTTAAATCCATACTTGCCCCAAATTTGTGTGAGGTGTCTAGTAACTGACTCACTAGTGAAAAGTGGAGATCTCTTAACCTCTGGACTCTGGAGTTTGGATATTAGATAAGCATATGGTATGGAATAGATAATCATATGTTTCGAAATTAGATAAGCATATGTTATGGAATAGAATCGAAGGCTGAGGGCTCGTCTGTAATTTACAAATTTATACACCCTCCCCTGAGTCCTCCCTATGTCATTGCCTCCTGAGTCTTGACTCCTCAATGATGGTGGTATTAAGAGCCTACTAGTAGATAATAGATTCATTCTGGACCATGGCCTGGGACCATGGCCCGCCGCCCTTTAACTTTTTATCACAAGAGGCGACATTTTTTATAGATAATAGGAGAACTTTACTGGAGTCTTGCTGGCAGCTGTGTAGATTTTCACTCTGGTTACTGTTTTCTATTTGCTTTGCGTAATTTTACAGGATCCTAGACAAGCGACTACAGATCACAGACTAACAACAAACAATCAAACCAATTCAATTCAACAAACAGAGATGGAAGGAAGCTAAAAGCATTTGTATTTAGTTTTGCTTATGAGTGAGTCGTTCAATGTCTCGCTGGCCTGACACATGTTGTAAATCCATCGTTAATGCACGAGTCTAGATCAGTCTTCAAACCTGCAGCCTGATTTAGTTTTTGAAGAGCATGATTTAGGCTTTTGAAAAAGACTGTCATCCAGATTTACTTGCTGATTTAGTGCTCCTGTGTCCCTGCAATATCTCCAGCGATCTGGAACTCTTGGTCCGGATCGCTATCTGCTGCAACTGTGAAATGCCCTTTAGTATTCTATTTATTTTGGAGATTTGAGTGGACCATTTCATGATGGACATTATGATTAGCTATGTGGAGAACCGAAAATCGTGAAAATCGTGCAGTATGATGAAGCTATGATCAATTAATCAGTACATGAATCTGTAAAAATGTCGACAACAAATGGATGTTCAGCCAGCTGTGAGAAATGTGCAAACCTTGTAGTCACGATCTTGAAATGTGGACTGATTTCAGTCTTCAATCGAGGAGAAAATCAAAAGTGTTACTGGCCACAGATGAAATGCTGAAAGCTGGAGTATCACAAGGGTTCACCCATGAAAGTGATGACCAGGCAAAGATTTTGCACTTCTTGGCATGAATTCTGGCATAGTGCCAATTTAAATGTAAAAGTTCTTTTCGAAGAAAGTAAGTATTCAAGTATTCTCTATTTGACATGGCTGATACAGCATTGAAAAGTTATCTCATCATTGACAAGTTAATTGGGGGTTATTTTGAAAAATTTCTGTGGTTCATGGTAAGTTGTCTAGATGAGCCAGAATAGCATAGCTTTCGTTAGAGCAAAAGAATTTATCAAATGAAGTTTACCTTACTACTCAAAGTAAGTAAGCATACAAGTTGGAAGAAAGTAAGGGATGCATTGCTCGCATTGTTTGAAAAAACATAGCTAAGAAGATGTATCTGAAAAAGAAATTAATGCAATCAAAGATGAAGGAACAGGACTCAATGGCAAGTCATATTTCAGTTGTTACACTTCTTGATTGATTGGTTGCAATTGAAGGAAAAATAGGAGATGAAGATGCAATAATTACCCTTTTAGGAAGTGTACCTATATCATATGATCATTTACTTCCATCTTATCTAGTCCTTTTACAGGTGTCATCTTTTTCAAGTGCTTGAACGATTAAGGGGAGGAAACAAAAGTGATAGTAGGAAAGTTCATGATGTTTATTTTTTCAAGGGACAAGAAAAGCCCGAGAATAGTAAGATTGGGAGGAAGCAAGCATCAACAAAAGAAAAATGAAATCGACAATGATGTAATGGGAGGTTTGATAAGATATGTGTTGTTTCTCATTTGTCTTCGCATAGAGAGGGTGTATACGAAGAAAAGAATTTTACTGTTTAATTCATCATTATGTTTTGTGGATTCTGGAATATGAAAATATGTGTGTGTGTGTGTGTGTGTGTGTGTGAGAGAGAGAGAGAGAGAGAGAGAGAGAGAGAGAGAGAGAGAGAGAGAGAGAGAGAGAGAGAGAGATTTTAGTAGTGATGCCTTTTCTCTCCCCGTTGCAGGACATCTCTGGTTTACAAAAGTTGGTCTCATACATGGTATCCTTAACTTGATTCTAAGATGCTAGTTATTGATGAGTAGACATTTCACAGCTCATTTTCTTTGAATACGAATCTTTAAACATTGGTTTGTAACAAAAGGAAAGTGCTTTGCTATTATTGACCTTTGAAAATCTAGGTAGTACAGACCGTGTTACATTTATATGACATTCATGAAAATATCAGCAAGCCTTGTACTGGCAGCAGTACATATTGTGCCTAAACATTCAATTTACCAGTAGTACGTAGCAGTTTGCTTTCCTCAACAAAAGTTTCATGGATTCAAATGAGATTTTAGCTTGAAAATTCACCTTGGTGCCAGAACTCTTATTTTCAAAGATTGAAGAACTTTCATACCAAGGCAGATTAATCCAAGTCTGTTGGGTTATTCCCATGTATGTTTGACAAGTTTAAGATACCTAAATTGCGTCTTACAACCATGTAATTTTTTCTCTACATAGTGTATGCTAGTTTGCTTCAAGTAAATGAGGGTACAAAGTAGGCAGTACAAAGTTTCAATCATTGCCTCATAGTTTGCTCTGCATGATTTCTTTGCAGGCACAGAAGGTACATTGTTAATGGTGGGGGTCCATATGCTGAGTAAGTCAGGTTTATGGAGAAGACTGTGTTCCATTGATTTGTGCTTCATTGAAACTGTATAATGTCTTTTTTTGCTTCATGACTAACAGTGGAGTACGAGATTTTTGAGTTATACTTTGAAAAGAGCTGTAGAGTATCAGTTATAGAGTGAACCTTCCAGATTATTCTTTTCTTCATGTCAACAGTACGACATGCTCGATGCTTGATCAAAGAGCACAAAATTCACTTGTACTCCATTTTGCATTTTGTGGATCAAAGATTTCCTCCATTCAAAGAACATGTATATGTTTTCATTTTTCAAATAGCTGGAGTCTCGTCTCAAATTAATTATGAGCAGAAGATTTGGATAAGCTAATTTACCTTATAAAAAATTCAGGTAGGTGGATTGTGGAAGTGCAACGCAGTTTTTAAATTGGAAAGTCGATCTTGATTTCCAATTGCAGGATGCTAGTTGCTCTGTGTTCAGGATATGTTTGCCGTTTTGTTGCATTTGCTTTTCGGGGTCTGTGGATGGGCTGGTTCAACAAAGGTAGTAAGCCTAGCGATTTGCTTCGGTAGAGGCATTGAGGCCGGATATCTCTACCACGCGAGAGAGTGTTGGTTTGTTTAAAGTTTCTTCTTTTTGGTTGCTTGGTAAATGTTACTGCAAATGTTAGAACTTATTATGGTCCTTGGAACATTTTGATGCAATAGGAGATTCTAGTTGATTCATTTTTCAAACACTAAAGGAAAAGGATGTGAACTATAGATTCTTTGTCCTGAAAACTGATTGGGTTGCACCAGTGTATTGACATTTTTTCCTTCGAAACTCTTAGCACATTCAGATACTCAACCACATTCTGTCATTTTGTGGATGTAGATGGAGAATGAAATGCTTTCGATTATGTAGGAATTTGTAATTTGAATCGTCAATGCTTCATGCGATCTGAGATTTCCTTAAACTGTGACCTGCATTTACATTTGAATAAAGAGGGATTGAATAGGTCAAATCTAGGGCTAGGGCTGTTTTAGGGTTAGGGTTACATTCTTAGGGTTCTTGGGAGTAGGTTTTGCTCCTTTTTTTTGGCTTTGGGCAGCATTATTTAGGTCATTTTAATTTCTGATGAATACCCCTTTTGAATTGGTAGATGGCCTGGCTCGCCATTGGATTAGCTTGTCATTCGAGTTCGACCTTTTACCTAGGTTGATTGTTGCATCTTTTTTATTGAACACCTACATAGCTTTTGACACTAGCTTGGTTTGTGACATAATCTCGCAATTACATGTGTTCTTATCATTGAAGGGCATGCGTCCATCTTTATACTTACAGCAACCATGAAATATGAGCTGGTTTCGTGAGTCCTTTCGTTAATGGTGAGTATTCTTCTGGCTATGGTGTTAATTTCCTTTACATACTTCTGTTTGTATGGTGTCTTGGTCTATGGTTGGCCCAAGGATTGCATAGGCATCAAATAACTTTGTTTGTCAAGAGGAAGTGCAGTGTACACAGCCAAGCCTTATAGTCTCTGTCATTGTTCCATTCTTACACCGTAGCACTTTTTTTTTATTGAAAGGATGTTGAGAAACTAGCCAGTTGTCAAACACTGCATATTGCATCATGTGGCAAAAAATAGTATGGCTCTCAGCCTTGGGTCTCTCAGCTAATACTTTGCACAGAACTCTATATTTAACATCCATCAAGGTGTTAAAAGTAAAGAAATGATGCCTATGGACGGAAATCAATTCTGACAATCGCCTTACATAAAAGCTTTCTTACTACTAGTACTAAATAAAAGCTTTCTTACTACTAGTTTTGATAAATATTACTTTTTATTCTTTTGACATTTTGATATACGATATTTCTTAGAAGAATTGTTCATTCCATGTTGACATTTTGAAGCATTAGATTAGAATCACCATTTCTCTTTGGATCATTGAGTTTATAAAAGCTTGTTGAGAAATAACTTCGTAGTTCTTTGTATTAACCGGGTTCCATGCATTCAGATCATGATAGGATTAGATAGGATTACTGATGTTATGCTATCATTGTGTGCTAGCTAAAAGCAACATTTGATCAATCCATGATCAACATTTACATTGCCTTGTGCTTTTGTTTTGGATTCACTATGTGGTTTTCATTATATTTTACGCCTTGTTTTTCTTGAGATGTTGATATGCGTACCTCAGACAAATTTTTAAATTATGATTCCTCGCTGAAACCTAGTTACGTTGATCCATGATTCCATGGTACTCTTGGTTTTCAGTTGATTTGAAAATTCAATGCATCTATGTCACCTTTTGATTGTAAAGCTCTCCAAGCTACGAGTAACTTCCGATCAATCCATTATCCAAATTTTGCTCTGTGCAATTGTGGGCTTAATAAAAAGGTTATCTCGTAGGTAATCTTAGGCACTTAAGTTTGGCGTTTTCACTTTACTACAACACAAGTATGGTCTTAATTAAGAGCCACTAGCTATGGAAGACATGGATATACTTAACCAACTTTTATATGCCATATTAACTACATGTAACAAGATGATGTGGTCTATCATGGTATGCTTCAATTTGTAGCTTCCACGCTTAGTTGCAATGTCTCTAAGTTTAGTAGCTCATACTAGGCATGTTCCTTTCACACATTAGATCCATGATTTATCTTGACCTCCTTGTTAATAGAAGAATCTCAATCACTAGTGCTTGGGAAATCTCCTCCCTTTAATATCTTACATCTTTCAATGGATGTTGGATTTTGCAAAATTGCCTTCTAAAACTTTCAACTAAAAAATGTTGCATTTTAAAATCCTACAACTATCAGAGATTGCCATTTATTGTAGTGGCTTGCATTAATTCCAACTACTTCTTGGACATCAACCTAGCTCATTCCAACAATTATTTTCATTGTACATGTTATGAGGTTAGAAATAAGCCACGTGAGCACTTGCAAGTAAAACTTTTCCATTTCAAATTTACATGGTTTTTTGACGTATTATAATGATTTACATGTCTTATATATTCAAAAGGCAACAATTTAAAATCCTACATATATTTTACTAAACATAAAATTTCTTACAAAATCAAAATTTTATTGGTTTTTGAGAATTCAACATTTTGTATTATATCTCTTAAGTCGGCTTTTGAGAAAATTTGCTAGTTCCCTTTTTGTACTATGTCGGTTTTTCCGAGCTCTGGCATTGACACATTTACCAATTATAATATTGTGGCCATTTCGATTTTTCAATTGTTCACTTATTGGTGCTTTTATCATTTTCTCACCTTTTTAATGGATCCTTGAGCTGAGCTTGGATCCTTGTCATGCTTTTTAGCCTCTATTTTAAAGGATACCAGGTTGTTAGGTTCCATCAATGATATTCCAAATTCAATTTATAAGCAAGTGCACAAGAAAATAATGCGGTACCCTGATGGGGTGGGTTCCATCTCATTCATGCTCTTTGTGGCTTATAATAAGATCTAGGCCTCTTTTTAGATCTCCTTGATGGTATAGACGTTTGTGTATTAGTACAGTTGGATGCTAAGTTGTGCTATCCTTTTCAAATTTCGAGAGAATAATTAATAAACAACATGTTGTGATCTTTGAAGTAACATAGTTCTCCTACTTAAATAAAAGCACTTTTTTCACTTACAACGTTTACACTTGAATCCATATTCGAGATGTGCTTCACTAAGATTTAAACCATTCAGTTTGAAACTTAGGGGGGTGTTGGGATTACATGGTGTCACATAGTAAAACATATTTTACTTTTGTTGAGATACATAGATATGAGAATTATGCACTCTAGATTTTGTGATGTTAATCCCTACACTTGATATTTGATCCAAGATCTTAGTTCAAGAATTTTTTGTATTGGTGAGTTGATGTTTCGTGTTTGTTGCATGAACCACCTTGTTCATCGTAAGGACGAAATACCATGAGTACAAGACAAACAAATGTGATGATGTTCGAAGCATACCTGTAGCGTTTACAACTTTTCCTTGTAATGAGTAGCTATCACCACCATACATTAGAGAAGTTCCTGTTGTTTGAAGGGCCGTTTGTCAAGCGTTTTTTTTTTTTCAAATGTCCATGTGGCCCAATCAGTTCTTGCCCCAGTGGCTCTATGCAAAATAACTCGCCTGACACGGAAAACACAATTCATATTTAAATTTTTTTGAATTTCTGGTCTGGTAGATTGGAAGCATACAATAGGCTGGCATGTGTGGCCATTGGTTGTATAAACTGCTTGGGTTAACCTCAAGTTAAAGTTATCTTGGGACTTACAGATAGCAGTTACTGCAACGAAGCATGAAACTATAATGCTTTAGCATCTATTATGCCCTGGACTCTTATATTGATAGATTCAAACGTGAGACTCTTCAAGCTATAGTGATGAGAAAGAGATCGAGATCCTTGATCAGCTCTGCAATTTTTTATAATGAGAGGAAAGACAATGGCACGTGGATTGCTTGTGAATATCATCAGGCTTCTTGGGTACTGATGCATCCATCAGTGAGATGGGCTTTTCACCAAAAGAAAAAGGCCAAGTATATATATAGATCTTATTAGAGGACAAACCATTTCAGAGGCGCTTGTTCAACATGTTTGTATGCATTCAGAACTTAATGTGGATGCTGTAAATCCACATAATTTTCTCCATCCTTAGATTCACCTGCAGGAAGTCGAAGTGGTGCTGAAGAGATAATGGCCTCCATAGCTCTCTCTCTCTCTCTCTCTCTCTCTCTCTCTCTCTCTCTCTCTCTCTCTCTCTCTCTCTCTCTCTCTCTCTCTCTCTCTCTCTCTCTCTCTCTCTCTCTCTCTCTCTCTCTGGCTGCTCGGGCCTCCTCTTTCTGCTTGCGAGGAGCAAGAGGCCGATGTGGAGGAAAAAGAGAAGGGGGGGGGGGGGGGGGGGCGCTTTAGTAAGCTTTTAGTTAGCTTAAAGTTCATTTTAGTAATTCTCGAGTTGGGGAACATAGTAGGAAAGGAGGAGGGGTGGGCTTGCTGTGACTTGTGGTTTCGTTATTTTTAGTTCTATGGGCTAATATGGTCAATACGAACTATGCTTTATTGAATGCAGTTAAAATGATTAAGGAATCGTAATGGCTTTTGTAAGGATGTTAAATGGATTTTCGAAGCATTGACCAGTTTTTTCGAACTTTTATTGCTTAAAGACCTATTTTGCAATACTCATTGGTATAATCCTATAAGCACGTTATGGTCCAGTAAACCTTCGTTTTTTTGGACATTGCTCTATTAGGAAATATACTCGTAATGAGTTCAACCGAACTTAAAGTTTTTAATTTTTTTCGGTTTTCATATGCAGATAGATGGAGTGAAATTTTAGTAAGGGGTGGCTAATGAAAATTTGTCCGGCATCACTCAACAATGATGACCCCCTAAAATGGTACTATGCACTCTTATGATATGGTATGATCTCGCGAATCTGGAGAGTTGAGATTGGTGAATCGTAACGATTCTAGGATATACCTAATTCATAGGAGAGGATTGAAATCATGTTGAATATCCCAACTAAATAAACAAGGTAGTGGAATTTTGGTAATGACTGGCCATCTTACCAATTCGACTATGTTTATTTGGGTAAAGACCATGTAGTTATAAAGTGTCTGTTTTGACTTTATGGGTTACCATTATGAACTTTTGCGATTCGAAGTTCACGGGTCGCTTTTGGTTGACCATATTTTGCTAGACTAGAGATGACTCCAGTGAGTTTAAAGTCCTTCTAATCATTGCCTAGGTGAGGTTATCACATTCTTTTATTGTGTATAGGACAAGAATCCAATGAATTATGATTGACGAATCATGTTCAGATTCTAGTTATACTTGATAGTTTAAAAGAAGGATTACCCGCATGATCAGAAGATCAGATAAGATTTGTATTGGTATTTTGATAGCAATCTCCTCTGAGAGGAAGTTATCCTTGATGGAGATTGAATTATTATAAGCATTTGGCTACCGGTTATAGCTCATTTATGCTTATGTACGGATTTAAGCCTAGGTCACCCATTGCGGAGAGACTCGGTAGATCAAGTTTCAGAAAGTAGCGGATTCCCTACATGATATGCAGGGAATGCTACGAATTGCACGTGAAAATGTCCCAAATGCTCAGGATAGGGACCGACATTTTGCAAATATGAAAAGATCACCGAGAGACTTCCAATTGGGGGGATGGGGTATTTTTTGGAGTCTCGAAGAATTCTAGTGTCATGCGTACCGGCAACCATTATAAATTGTCCCCTATATATAGAGGACCGTATAAGATTTTAAAAAAGATCGGATCCTTAGCTTACCAAATGGAACTCCCAGAAGAATCTCAAGTGCATTCCGTGTTTCATGTACGCCGTCTCAAGAATAGCTACGTGAAGGAGAGCATCTTGGATTTGGAGATCAATTGGACCTGTTGGATGAATCATCGGGTGTATCTCATCTTGAACCCGAAAAGATCTTGGATACAAGAACTAAATGATTGAGAAATCGTATACTTACCGAGCACCTGGTTTGATGGAAGGGATGTACGGACGATGATAATTCCTGGGAACAGGAAAGAAGCTTGAGGAGGAACTTTCCCAATTTTAAGTTTTGAGGATAGAACTTGAATAAGGGGGGAAGAATGTCATGCCCATGACTGGTCTTGGGTAGCGTGTCCATGCTAGGGACCGATAGACCGACAACCCGTAAGTCAATTGTGACTATAAGGGATTTGAGGCCCTTATGTGTACATGGTCATAATTAAGGGTTGTAGGCCTAAAACGCTTGATGGTGGATTTGTATGGGTCTATCAGTGAGTCATTGGGAAACTAGATGATGTGGCCCAGATAGGCTGCAGAGCAGTGAGGTGTCACAATGCACTACTAGTGGTGCATGGGCCTTGAAGGGTATAAGTATACCTGCTGGGATCTCTCTAGTGTATGCTTTGATTGCAGGACTAGTAGCCGTATGCTACTAGTGTGATGCCTCATTTCTATCTGTGTGATTGATCCATAGCTTGGGGGCTAGGTCCGTTCGATCTAGGTTTTGTTGGGTTGGTTTTTCCACCATCTGTTTCCCTTGTGTTGCTTGTGATTGACATGCTTAGAATAAGGATCTTTGGATTAGGACTTTTGGCAAAACGTGCCTAGAATTGGCTCTAATACCAATATAAAGTCCTCAATCCAAGGATCCTATTCTAAGCATGACAATCACAAGCAACACAAGGGAACCTGATGGTGGACAAACCAACCCAACCAAACCCTAGATCGAACGGATCTATCCCCCAAGATATGGATCAATTGCTCAGAGAGGAATGAGGCATCACACCAACAGCATACGACTACTAGTCCTACAATCAAGCATACACTAGTGAGAGCCCAATAGGTATACTTATATGCTCCAAGGCCACCACTAGTAGTGCACTGTGACACCTCACTGCTCTGCAGCCTATCTGGGCCACATCATCTAGTTTCCCAATGACTCACTGATAGACCCATACAAATCCACCATCAAGCGTTTTAGGCCTACAACCATTAATTATGACCATGTACACATAAGGGCCCCAAATCCCTTATAGTCACAATTGACTTATGGGTTGTCGGTCTATCGGTCCCTAGCATGGACACGCTACCCGAGACCAGTCATGGGCATGACAAGTACAAGTGATATTGAACGGATTAGGTGATGGGTTCTCTAATCTAGTTCAATATTTTGCTATTCAAGACCAACTTCCATCAATAAATAAGTTGCATAATGTTCTTGTGGCTGAGGAGAGTAGGATTCTACACCTCAAGACAAGAATGAGGTCTATGTCACTACATGGTGGTGATGAGAAAGCAAACTTCACATCAAAGGTCCAAGAAGTACCAAGGAAAGGAGGCCAAGGTCAAGGATGGAGGATCTACCTCCAAAGGGAAGTAAAAGAACAAAGCCAAGCTAAAGTGTTTCTTTTGTGGAAAGAAATGACACTTTGCTTCCGAATGCTATAAGAAGAAGAATGCACAAGAGGGTGAAGATCAAGGCAATCTTGCACAAGGGGAGGAGGAAGAGGATGGCTTCAACACATCCTTGATGGTAGCATCTACACCAAAATCAAGCCAAGAGACATGGTGGATTGATAGTGGGGGTAGCTCTCACATATCATTCAACAAGAATTATTTTTCTACTTTACTTTCTTGTAATGATTCTAAGAAGTCAATCTACACTACTAGTGATCAAGAATGTAAGATAGATGGCATAGGATCTATTCCATTATGCTTAGGATCATCTAAGCGGATAGATCTTGATAATGTTTTGTATGTTCCATCCATTACAAAAAAATTTGCTTAGTGTTGGTCAACTAATGGGTCAACTAATGGACAATGGACAATGGACTAGATATACATTTCAAGAATGGAGTATGTTCCATCTTGAAAAGTAGCTAGTGGCATTAAGCAAGGAAGGCTTTTTAAGTTGGATGCTAATGTGGCCATTGGAAGTGTGAATATGGTTAGGGAAGAGTTGACTCAAGTGGAGCTTTGGCACAAAAGATTAGGCCATCCTAATCTTCAATCAATGGAGTCCATGGCATCAAAGGAGCTAGCTCTCGGCCTACCAAAATCATTTAAGAAGTGTGGCAAAGTGTGTGAGGCATGTGGCCTTGGAAAGTCACACAAAACTTCCTACAAGATATCTTTGACAAGATCTACTTCACCCTTGGATCTTATTCATTCAGATGTACATGCTTTTTCTCATCAAAGTAATGGAGGTGCCTTAATGTATGTGACTTTCATAGATGATTGTACTAGACTCACTTGGATTGAATTACTGTATAAGAAAAGCCTTGTATATGAAGCTTTTGTGAAGTTTAAGTCTCTAGTGGAAAAGCAACTTAGTTCTTGTATTAAAGAGCTAAGATGTGATAATGGAGGAGAATATATCTCCAACAAGATGAGAGACTTTTGTGAGATCAATGGCATTAAGAGAGAGCTTAGTTGTTCCTACACCCCCCAACAAAATGGAGTGGCCGAAAGGAGCCTTTGTGAATGTGCAAAGTCTTTGAGACTTGATGCATCTCTACCCATCTCTTTTTGGGGAGAAGCCATAACTTGTGCAAATTTTTTATGTATAGGCTTCCTAATAGTGCTATTGGTGGGATCTCACCATTTCAAGCCTTGTTTGGCAATAAACCCAATGTAAAAGACTTTAAAGTATTTGGATGTATTTGTTATGTCGACATTCCTTTGGAAACTAGAAGGAAAGAAGATGCAACTTCCTTCAAAGGAATATTTGTAGGCTATAGTGAAAATAGCAAAGCTTATAAGATTTTTGATCCTATTTCAAGAAAAGTAAAAGTTAGCAAGGATGTCTTATTTGATGAATCTCAAAGTTACAAGATTTCTCCAAATGCATCTAATCCTTTATGTGTTGAAGATCTTGCAAAACCCGAGGAGGAGCTTCTTGAAAATGATCTTTTGGAAGATCAAGTTCGCCAAGAAGATCCACAAGGAGCAAGGCCGAGCCTTCAAGGCTCACATACTTTGAGAAATAAAAGCAAAGGGAAGACACAACTCCTTCTACCTCTTACTCTTTTCTAACCACAATGCTTGAAGAGCCATCATGTTATGAAGATGCAAGTAGATCACAAGTCCCGGAGAGATGCAATGCAAGTAGAGTTTGATGCTTTGATAGATAATCAGACTTGGAATCTTGTACACCTTCCATATGGGAAGAAGCCACTTGCATGTAAGTGGATCTATAGATTAAAGTACAGTCAAGATGGATCTATAAGTAAGTACAAAGCTAGATTGGTTGCTAAGGGGTTTTTTCAAACTAAAGGCATAGATTATGAAGAAACATTTGCACCTGTAGCAAAGCTTGTAACTATTAGATTGATTATTTGTATTGCTACTTTGTTCAAGTGGAATCTCTATCAAATGGATGTGATGAATGCATTTTTAAATGGCTACTTGGAGGAGGAAATATACATGTTGCAACTCGAGGGCTTCATAAGGATGGTGAGGAGGACAAGGTTTGCCACTTAAGGAAGAGCCTATATGGCTTGAAGCAAGCACCTAGAGCAATGCCCATCACTTCTAGGAGGGGTTGGGCAGTCTGGATCCATGGGGGCGATCTGAGAGTTTGTGGATAGGTCATATATGTGGGTGGATCGAGGGATTTCATGCCGAGTGATTTGAGTGGTGTTGGTTTCATCAGAGGGGCTGGATGGTTGGTTATCTGGATTGGTGGAAAATGTCGTGCTGACTGTGAGGCTGGGTTGTAGCTTGGAGATGTAGGGTTGTAGCTTAGAGATGTAGGGCTGTAGCTTGGAGATGTAGGATAAGGTATGGGTGCAAAATGATGAAAAAGTCTCAAAAAAAAGAAAAACAATGGATTTTGACGGGATAAAGGTGGAAAATGTGGAAATGAGATTGAAACAGGTGATAGAAAGTGTGAGTATGGTGTGTATGAAGTTTAATCACATTCCGAGATAGTTGAAAATTTGAGTGAAAATTTGCCAAGAGCTTCAGTGTGTAAAGTGACAAATGACTCTTATATAGAGGAGAATTACAGTGCATTTTAGGAGAAGTACACTTTCCACCACTCAGTTCCATACCAAATTTTGTAGGGACCTTCTTCACAATTTTCTAAGACCCCAGAGAAGTCGGAGAGAGTTCAAAAGCTTATTTGACTACCTTGCGAGTGTTCTGGAGGTCATGCGAGTGTTAAACACACTCGCAGGAGAGAGGGAACTCTCGCCCAAACTTGTTCATATTATCAGATTTTCAAGATCTAACCATATAGGCAAGTCAATTTCACTGTTCTGATTTCATTTATGCTGCCTACGAAGGTTGGTAATGTGATCTTGATGACATGCGAGAGTTCTGAAGATTCTGCTTATTTGAACTCTCGTAGAGGTTCGTTTTTGGCTTATCTTTCACAAGTAACTCTCAAGAGATTTATGTGAGTCCATCTAGGTCAAATCTAACTATGGTGAGTCATATGAGAGTTCTTATGAAGATCTGGTTGTTGATCCATCAATTTAAATGATTTTTCTATTTTTTTCTGAGATCTTCAAATCTGATATGCATCATCAGAGGCTATTTGCTGTCAGATGGTGTTCTGATACTTTCTGATCCTATCTGAACCTGGATCCAACTTGAATCTTGTCGGATCTTGTTGTAATGACCTTTTGTAGTGTAATATCTGATCTATAAGAGATCTACACGTCATTATTATGTTTGATCTATGTGACTGAGGTGGCCAATACTTGTGAAGTCAACTACCATTGTTGGGTGTATCGAATAGTGTTCCATCCAGATATTCAAGTCATAGTTGATTATCTCCTTGATATGGTACGGGCCTTACCTTGATTGCCTTGGTTTTATACATTAGGACCAGATCTCCAGAACGAAGAGAGAGAGAGAGAGAGAGAGAGAGAGAGAGAGAGAGAGAGAGAGAGAGAGAGAGAGAGAGAGAGAGAGAGAGAGAGAGAGAGAGAGAGAGAGAGAGAGAGAGAGAGAGAGAGGTCATGATTATAATTTATCCGATTATAATAATTTGGATCATGATTTGAGTGGAAAATCCCTAACCTTTTTTTAGCTTTAAAACAAAAAGCAATAGAATAAGGCTAGGTTTTTTTTTTGTCAATCAATGATACGTATATTTGAAAACAAGAAGAGATTCAAATTTATTGTCTCACATACTTAAAGGTATGTATGTATTCATTGTTTATATAAACTGATTTTCAAATTGCAATTTAGAGAATAAAAAACAGTACTAAAAAAAATTATCTTTATATAATCTCAATACGAAGTGATTCATGATTGGATCAATTAGAAAAGAATTGAAGCACAAGTCTTAGGAATTGTTGAAAGAAAAATATGCCAACATGCGTCAAGTAATTTTCTTATTGATGAGAGAACATGATGCACATTATGAGTGTGAAAAATCTCGAATGTTTATCTAAATTGGTTAGAATGCATTCATATGTACTACTTTATTCATTTGTTGAAATCTCACCTAGAACTTTGATATTCACTTTCTTTTAGGCCCTTGAGATTATGATTTGCTGAATCATGGGTTTATGGCTTTTTTTACGCTACTACTTCAATGTTTATTATTAAGAATGTGGTTTGGTACGTAGTTAAAAATGTCATAAAGTAAAAAAATTTCAAATTAATTTTTTTTTGCACCCTCCAAATCCAGCATGCCGACGTGTACGAGACTGCCCGGAAAAAAAAATTGCAGCCTCTAAACCCAGCACGCCAGCGTGCACGAGATCCCCAGAAAAAAAAAATTGAGAGACCTCGTGCACGTCGGCGTGCTGCGTTTGGAGGCTGCAATTTTTTTTTTTCATTTCATATAGCATGTCGGCGTGCTATCTTAAATGTTGCATTTTTTTTTTTGTAGTTCTTTTCCTTAACACATCGGCTTACTATGTTCGGAGGTTGAAAAAAATATTCTAAAATAATGTTTTTACTCAAAATTTGATTCTCATGTGTGTCAAAATAGCTTTTTTATTTTATAGTTTACTCGACTAGTACATTGGCATGCTAGTCAAATCAGCTCCAAGAAAGAATTTATTTTTTCAGAAAGTTTTTTTGATTTTTTTGAAATAAAATTTTTGCGAGCTAGCACATCGGCATGCTAGCTTTTACAACTTCAACAACACTTTAAAAAAAAAATACACCTATATTTATAGAGTAACAAAGTATTTTGTGATGGGCCTATTTAAAATTTGATGGATAGTCAAAGTTTTAAGTATGCATCAAACCACAATTCTTATTCTTCAAAAATCATGTAGTGGCATAAAAAGAGTAGCACACCATGTGCTACCATTTTGTTGGAGCATGTCATGGAAGAAACTCGCAAAACTCAAAAAAAACTTACTTGCAGAATGTCAAAACCCGTTACTAATTGCCAGTCACTTGAAAAAATTCATAACTTCATTTTCAAGCATGGCAGTGCCACACATGACAATAGTAACATAAATCATGGCAATAGTCACAGAAAGAATTATGGAGATTTGCCACGTGTGGCCAAATTAAAATTGTACTAAAAAAATGTTTAGTGAGCAATAGGTTCATAAATAAAAAATAAAGGATCGATTATTGAATAAATTGTTCGGAAAAAAGAGGGAGAGAAGTGAATTGATGACAAGTCAAAGACTGTAAGTGACATATCAGCGCAACAAAATTAGCCTCCTTTCCTAATGCATGACTACGCCTATCAATATTGAACAAAACATAATGACCAAAGTCACGTTCAATCTTTTAGCAACTAAATTTGAAATCACTAGCACTAAAGTGATTTCATAACCAAACAATGAAGTATTGAATTATCAGACAAAATGATAAGAGATTTATCAATTACAAACAATCACAGAGATGCATACATTCTGACATGATACTGAACGCAATAAAAAAAATAGATTGATTCAGTAAGTAGCATGTACAAATCAGATGATGAGAGCACAAGACAATTGCGGATAGGAATCACATACTCTAAGCTATCTCTGGGGATCTGAAAACCCTATTTGATGCACTTCCGCTGATAAGCAGTAAGCGCGAATAGCAATACTCTAATTGAACTCTGAAAGAAAAGCTAAGCTAAAGAGTTGAGCGAGAGTAATGAATTCATGTTGCAACAAGAATCGATTGATACTATCAAACCAGACCCTTGGAGCTTGCTTTAGCCCGTAAAGAGCTTTCTGCAATTTACATATCTTGTGTTCTTGGCCTTGAAGGACGTAACCTTCGGGTTGATAGATATAGATGTCTTCTTGTATGTATCCACTCAGAAATGTTGTCTGAACATCCATCTGGTGAACTTCCAGATTTTCGACAACTACGATAGCAAGTAAGAATCAAATTGACTGAAGTCTCACGACTGGACTAAAAGTCTCATTGTAGTCAATCCCATAGGTTTGTTCATATCCTTTGACAACTAGTTGAGCTTTCCATTTGGTTATACAACCATCTGGATTGAGCTTCAATTTGAAGATCCACTTAGTGTCGATAATCTATGCATCAGGAGGAGCTTCAACAAGATGCCAAGTCTTGTTCTTCATCAGTGAATTATACTCAGGATTCATGGTAGTGCGCTAGTTGTCTGCATTTGAACTTGATAGTGCTTATGCTATTGAGACAGGTTTATCATAACTGATGAATGCCTGAGGGATATAATGATTAGGCTCTCGTCGATGTCGATCAGACCTTCAAACAATAGTCGGTTGATGAGATGATGATTCTCCTTATTGTGCGACATGGGTATCTTCGATTGTTGTCGGAATAGAAGCCTCTCTATGGTGATGGTCATTGGAACTGATGGAAATCCGAACACTAGTAGGATGCTCTGATACCAACTGATGGAAATCCAAACATTGGTAGGAGGAAACAGAATGCTCTGATACCAATGTTGGGTGGAAATAGAAAACGGGAGGAAGAAGAAATAGTGCGAAACAACTCTCAAATCGATGTGTAGGACCAGTTAAAAACAAATGCATGTTCAGATGTTAGTTTGAACACATCCACCGAAGAGTATTGAAAAATGTTAATTTGTTAGTATCAGAAGGTTCAACACGAAATAATGATGCAGAACGATTGGGCTTGTTTCTCAGACATCAAAGACAACCATCGTCTGAATAGATGCTGAGGAGTCAGAGACGTATGTGATCTGTCAGATTGAGTGAACGCTAAACAAGCAAATAGATTGATGTAATGAAATCACAACACACAGACATCTACATTAAACATAGATGATGAAAAAGTGTTTCTTGTATATTACATTCAATGCTTGTAAGAAGCAAGAGCAACAATAGATTACAGATCTTCCACTCTTTGCACTTGTTGCTAAATGAGAGCTGGAGATGTATTTATACACATCGTTCTTGTTTGTTCTAAGAATCATTTTTAACTAATCTATAATTACAAGACTAGTTTAATCTGAACTATGTACTTGGTCGTGAAATAATGTACAACGACACCTATACAGATTGTACATCAGTCAGCTTTAAGCTCCGCTTCAGGTGCGTGAAGTTGCACCGTCATAGAAGCCGTAGGCAGTGAACCGTAATGTTGGCTTGGCGGTTCATAATGGTCGCAACGTTTGTCGCAAGACATAGCTTGCAGTTTCACTGATATAATGCATGAATAGGAGGTCAATTGCTATTCTAGGTTGCATGGGAATCCTAAGGGAAATATTCTCTCCTCTGGAGAGAAAAAAAAAATTCCAATCCGACTTGCCAGCCGACAGCTTAGTGAATAAAAAATGACCTATTCAACCACCGAATGAGAAGCACTGGCCATGATCTATGCGGTCAAGAAGTTTCGACACTACTTGATGGCCACACATTTTTTCATTTTATACAGACCATCAACCCTTGCTTTATTTAGTGAATAAAACTTGCAACACAGAATGGATCACATGATGCTTGCTTCTATTGTGGAGTTTGATTTATGGATAGTGGTGCGCAAGGGAAAACAACATTATATGCCAGATCATGTGTTGTGAATCAAAGGGAAGGAAATGTCAATCCAACTTGATGACGAGCTACCAAATGTTGTTCTATATTCATATAGTACCGAAATGGGACACAAATATAGTTGAATATCTAATGCGGGGCCAACCAGACAAATCACCTGAATCATATCGCTATCACACGAAGGCATGGATGGTGGTCATTTTGCATCCGACATTACAGTTCGCAAGATCCTGTAATCAGGATTCTGGTGGCTGACAATTCCTAAAAATACGGAAGAATACTTAAGAAAATGCTATGTGTGCCAAAGAGCTAGAAGACCAACAAACTAAACTATGATCTACTACATCCAATTCTAGCTCAAGCACCATTTGAAAAGTGGGGATTGGACTATATCGGTCCCATCCATCTAGCAGCAAGAAGTTCACAAGCCCGATATATCATCATGGCTATGGATTATCTCACCAGGTGGACAGAAGTTAAGGTAGTACGAACTGCTGATGCAAGGGTCACTGCCAAATTTCTATACGGAAACATCATTGTGAGCTTCGGATGCTCGGTGGAGGTAGTCAGTGATCGTGAAAGTCATTTTGTCAACGAGACCCTATTGGTGCAATCCTTCGTGATCCATCGATTCAGCATGCTATATTATTCTCGTGGTAATGGGCAGGCTGAATCATCCAACAAGATTTTGTGTAGCGTAATCACAAAAATAGTCGAAGCTAGCAGATCTGATTGGAAACATAAGCTACATGTTGCTCTGTGAGAATTCAGGACAACGTACAAAGGAAGCATTGATCAGATGCTATTTCAACTGGTTTATGGTCAAGATGTCGTAATGGCTGTGGAGTTTTTGGTACCATCATTAAGGGTTGCCATCACACAACACATTGATGAGTCCAACACATTGATGAGTCCAAATCTCTACAACTGCGCCATGAAGCTCTACATAAACTTTGCGAGACACATTTATTGGTTGTACATACATTGGCAGCTGAGAGGGCACGTCGTAAGGCATGGCATGATCATCAGTTGCACAAGACTCTCTCTCTCTCTCTCATAACTCCACAATTGTTTTTTGTTGTAAACTCACTTTAAAATGGCTTTCTATTTGTAAGGAGTTTTTGTTTTGGAAGAAGATAATTAGTTTGGTTGTCATCTTTTGCATAATACAAGTTACTATTTGGAAGACATCCATTTTTAACCATCTTTTGTGATTCTATGATTGAATATCTGTATCATTAGAATGTGTAAGCTAGCAAGTTGGAAGAGTCCTCCATTAGAAGGTCCACCAAAGGAGAAGCCTCCCAAACAAAAGGTTCTTCAAGACAATGTGCTCATGTGATTCATGGAATTGTGTTGGGGGTGAACTTTCACACACACAAAAAGAGGGCAATAGTCCTAGGGCAAGGCTTGCGTGAAGCCTAGTGTAAATTTTGTTAAATTACACATAAGGTGTTCCTCTAAGCATCTATGATCTATGACTCATCGCAGGTTGCCTTTAATGTGGACAGCCTCATCATGATTGACACATGCACTTAGACTTTTGTTGGAAGGCCCAAATGCTAGGTGTCAAGTTGGAAGGCCCAAATGCTAGGTGTCAATGAGTAAGCTTTTCACATGAACAAAAATTTGAGAGAAGGTTTTAGTGAGGGCACCAAGTGTTCTCCCATCTATGATGTACCCGTCTATGATGTACCTGTCGAGTAGGTAGCTGCAAAAGAATTCTAAATTCTGCAATTTGAGGTGCTGCTAAGATACAAAGGTAAAGACAAGCATTTGGGCAATAGGCATATCATGAACAGAAAAATGTGCAATATTCATATTGTGAATAAAGAAAGGTAGATCGATATGGCGAGTGATAACTGGTCGGTCTAGTAAAGATAGATACATTTGACAGTCGTTTCTATGGTGTGTTGGGTTGTAGGATAGAATCAGGATCCGTGAGTACAATCAGTCGTGTCTCGTGATTAATTGCTGCTGATCAAAGAATTCTCAGCCGCACTTGCGCTCTATCTGCATATTTAAACTCCAAAAACTCCGGTGGTTAGCTAGATTTTATTCTTGGAACTAAATTTGCCCATGTCTGAGAAGCCTCGCAAAGGGGGATATATAAATGACTGATGTTTTGAAACAAATGAAAATTATGTCGCAAAGATTGCCGTCAAATAGTTGCAGACATAATTTTGCTTATGACGTTTTAACATCAAATTCTGACCTATTCAAAAATACCTAGAATTTCTTGATCTTTACTTATCCTTGTAAGTGTATACAGTAGAAACGATGCGGAGGGATGTGAGTCTTCTCATCTCTCCGACCAGGATTTCTAACGCATTAATAGTGGTGCCTTCCGTGCATCTTTAGCTTCCGGCAATTTGCACCAGCTGAATAGCCTTCTTGTAGAAGAAAATCAACACGTGTCTCGACCAGTTTTAAAAAACGGTCAGTGCTTTCGTTTACCTGCTACTTGAATTGACCAGCATGTGCTCTTGCTAGAAGTAATAAGGATCCATTGCACGGAAAAAATCCAAAACATAGGAATGTACAAAGATAAAAAGTAATATAGCCAAGACGAAATATGTCACAGTTCGAACGTATATTTGCAAGCAAGTATGAATGCGAAGCATATACAACAGTAGATCAGCCTTCGTAATCACAATGTTAAGTTACATAGACGACTTAAGTGTGTATAGCTCAGGTACCTTGATCGCATAAAGTCGTAACAATATGTAAGTTTAAAGTAACAATCATTCTATGTCCATACACGTTACTTGAAATACCTAAGCTCATGGCCATTTCCATCATGCACAAGAAGATCAATCATAAAGCCAATTTACGAAGTTACGAATCTCGCAACATTTTAGGTCTGCACACCTTTCTTCGTGGACTTACATATTCTGCTTCTATTTAGCAGATAAACCAGGCATACTCCTCGATGTGTACACTGCATTGTGGATAGTCGAAGAAATTGCACTCGATTTGAATTTAAAACTTTATTGAAACAGCTCTGCACGAGACACCTATTACGCAGATTATATTTAATTTAATCATTTACACTTCAGGAGATCCATCATACATATTCAAAACTATTTAAATTTTCCTGCACTAAACTTAAGGTGATTGAGCTCACATTAGAATATGCACAACTCGACGGTCAGATGGTTGTCAAAGGTTGTGTGCTCATGCAACGGGAATCTCCATGATATTGCTGCTTGCTGTGCCGTATATGAGAGGATTCATGACATCGCTAATTCCGTGGACAATTATCCGTTCATCAAAGTAAAGCTCTGGCAGAATTATTCCGACGTTGTCCAGGGTGAAGTCTGTGGAAAGATCACTATCCTGCACGCTGGTTACAAGCAGAGTATTGTTTGGAAGAAGAGTGCCAATTTGAGTTCCCAAAGGCAGACTCGTCAAATTTTTGTAGCTCAGCCACTGCGGAGCGATATGGTATCTAATTAGATCAGAAATTGGTTCCGTCAGAGCCAGCAACGCAATGGCAGTGTCTCCAGGAGTGAAAATCGTGAAAGCTGCCCATTCGGCCGTATTTGTCAAACCAAGTATATCAGCCAAGAGATCAAACCCCGCCATTCTGAGATCCTTAAATCCATCAAAACCTGCACCTGCTGCCGAGAAAACCTGAATCTGCCACAGAAAAAGCAGAAGAACGTGAATAGAAATCAAAGGAAGCATTGCCCTTCTTTTACTCATTATTACACCTCTTCCTTCAGATCTCAGAGACGATATGCAAGGCAGCCGAGGCCGATGTTGCCGTCCGAGCAACACCTCCGAGCAGTAATATGAACAGAAAGAGGATACTTCTGCGAGATTTCCCAACAAGGATCCAAAATAGAAAGCAAGAAATTACGAGAGAGCTGTAAAATTATATGGAAAGACTGGGTGAAAAAACTAGCCGCTAGATAATACTTTTGTTCTCTCGATCGAGGTTCTGCTGCTGATCGATTCCTGAATTATGTAAGAATCGTCAGAGAATGAAATGGTGTGGCGTGAAGGAGAAGGAGAGAGAGAGAGAGAGAGAGAGAGAGAGAGAGGTACGTAATATTGGAAAATATTCAAATCGAGTTTTTCAAAATCGTGTAACGTTGCATTTTAATTTTGATGCCATGAGCCTTGAAGCATGAATACCAAACCGCCCAAGGAGCACACTTGTTGTGAACTAATTCGTCAAGACGTTGACCAAGGGTGCCATATGTCTTAATTTCCGGAGGAATGAAGCCATTAATAGAGTGCCTGTTGACCAAGGGTGCCATATGTCTTAATTTCCGGAGGAATGAAGCCACTAATAGAGTGCCTATTACAGTAGCTTCTTTCTTTTTCTTCAGTTGCCACCCATGTTGCTTCTCCTGGCGTGAAGGCAGAGCTAAAGTCTCCAAACCCTAATCTCGTCTTGTAGAGGCTGATGCACCTCTGATAATATCCAGTAGTGGGTGGTTGTTCACTCACTACTAGAAGGACACCGATGAAGATGGATGGAGAGAGCATATGCATCGATGGGCTCATAGTCAACAAACTTCGAGAGATTCAAGGCTAAAGAATGAAGTAGCCCCAAGCGAAGACAGAGTACAAAGGTGAAAATGGTCGAGGACAATCGAAAGGATGGAATAACGGGCCGAGCTGATGACCAAGCCCAATCATGTGCAAGAAAGGATCCAATCTTAGTGCAAATATCTGAGAATAAAACAATATCACAAGTACTAATTTTTTACCTACCTTGGAAATCCCAAACGTGAAACAATTCAATGAGGAGATAAGACAATGCCAAATTTGTGAAATGATAAAAAAATTTAGATCAATTCATCCTCTATATATATATATATATATATATATATATTGGTTATCCAAATGGAAATGGTAATAGGCGAACAACCTTTGACAAGAATACAATGGTTAACGAAGAAGAAAATATTCTTTCATCTATTTTTGAAAATTTTGCATGTCATTGCGTTTTTAGATGCAAAATAAATTTGTTAAATATGGCAATAGAAAGGAAATCAATAAAAATAGCACTTTTCTCATGAATGAATCCACATCTCATTATGCCAAAGATTGATCATCATAACCTCTCTTCACTCAATCACTCTCACTTTAACCAGTACATGTACCACCAACAAATGTTGTGTGATTATCAATAAGGGTACCCACTAGTTCCCAAAATTACATGCCAAGAATGGTAATTGGCATGCCTTACATTCTTATATATCCTCTTGAGATTGAAATGCCTACAAAATGGAGGTATAATTGTCAATCTAAACTTGATTGATACTTGAGGAATAAGTAGGAGTATTTCGAGGATTAGGTATTGAGATTGAGACTAAGGTATGCTTGGTGGAATATGCTTGAATAAATTCTACTTAAAAACTCGTGTTAGTTCAAAATGTGTAAAATACTATTAATTCTACAAAGTTTATGAATGGATTTTAAATAAAACTCTCAAATCAAGCTACTTTGAAACATATAGCAAAAGTTTGCTAATTTCATAATGTTATAAATGATTTTAAATTTAACATTGAACTTTTTTTTAAACAATAATTTGAATTTCATTGAGGTTACAAGCTCTAGAATTGATCCTTCCATGATGTTTGTTTTTGCAATTTATTCATAACAATATGAGAATCCATGCATCAATATTGATTATTAATTAACTATTAATTTGCTCATGAAAATAATGCTCATAGACTCAAAATCAAGGACTACAAAATGTCCAAAATAAATACCGAGAAGTACCAAAAAAGACTTACAATTTTTTTTGAATAGGAACATAGATCATGCTCCACATTAACACAGATATGAAACACTCTCCACAGCAAGCTCACATAGCAACTGTATTTCTCAAAATGAAATTACACTGTACATATAGTTGTTCACTCAGGCAACCCATGCATGACCCAGGTTGTCGTTGGCAGGACGCGTGTCCCGTCGACTTGCCTCGTGGCGAGGCCAACTGATCCTTATCGACTGATAGGACCCACACTACAGTAGCACAGTGATTCTACTTTAATTCTAACACTCTCCCTTAAAGTAGAGTCTACTTTTTATACAGTCATATACATAGTTTTTAAAGTTAATAAACTTTAAGTACAAAAAGCTTTGATCTAAACTTATCAAACTTTTCTCCAACAAGTGGCTTAGTGAAAATATCAGCTAGTTATTCTTCCATACTACAATGAACAACATGAATTTCACGACTCACCAGCCTCTCACGTATAAAGTGATACTGAATCTCAATGTGTCTGGTTCTCGCATGAAACACTGGATTCTTTGCTAGCTAAATTCCACTTTGACTGTCGCTATGTAACATTGTGGGATTTTTCTGCTTCATGCCAACTTCTTCCGAGATTTGTCTCAACCATATAGCTTCTTGTGCTGCACTACACACTGTCTTATACTTTGCTTTCGTGGTGGATAGAACAATCGTACTATGTTTCTTACTAGACTAGGAAAAGCAACTGCCATAAAGTTGGAATACATACCCTGTGGTGGATCTACGATCATCATAGTCATCTCCCCAATCCGCATCCACATAGATACACAACTCAGGTAAACCCTCATGCTTCCTATAAATCAAGCCATAATCTGAAGTGCCTTTTATATAACGCAAAATGCGTTTAGCTGCCTTCCAATGCGTTTCCGTAGGTGCCATCATAAACCGACTTACAATACCAACAACATAGCATATATCTGGTCTAGTCGTGGTAAGGTAAATCAGCTCCCTACTAACTGCCTATACAGCGTAGCATCAAATGACTATGACTCATCAAGCTTAAAAAGCTTTTTACCTGGTTCAATACCTGGTTCAATAGGAGTATTCACTAGTTTGCAATCCTGCGACCTAAACTTGTGCAGCAACTCTTTGACATACTTCACCTGTGTTAAACCCACTTCGTGTCCTTTTTGCCACACCTCTACTCCAAGGCAATAATGCATCAGGCTGAGATCTGTCATCTCGAATTGTTCCATGAGGTTTTTCTTGATCATGTCTATCATCTCTTGATTATTTTCCGTAATAATCAAGTCATCAACATACAGAGCAATCAAAGCAACCATACCATCAAAGCATAAGACATAGAAATTTGGATCAGAATGTGTTCTCACCATCCCCTTTGAATGAAAGTAGGCATCAATCCTACTATACCATGCACGTGGTGCATGTTTAGGACCATAAAGCGCTTTCTTCAAGCGACATACTTTATTCTCCTGTCCTTTCACTACAAAGCCTTCAGGTTGATTCATGAACACCTCTTCTCCTAACTCACCATTTAGAAAAGCAGATTTCACATCCATCTAATACAAAGGCCAACCAAAATGTGAAGCTAAAGCAACAAGTAGACGTAGAGTATTCCACTTACATACCGACACAAAGGTCTCATCATAGTCAATGTCTTTACTTTGTGCATACCCTTTGATCACCAATCTTGCCTTGTGCTTTGCTATATTTCCATCTATATGGTACTTAGTCCTATAGTACCATATACCCATTTGCAACCAATGGGTTTCTTGCCAACTGGTGGTTCTACTAAGTCCCATGTGCTATGCTTAGCAATTGACTCCATCTCCTCTCTCATGGCCTTGACCCAAATGTCATCAACCTTTGCTTCACCATAAGTCGAAGGTTCTTTTCTTTGAATAATGCTGGATAAGAGAGCATAATTTGCTTCATACCTTTCAGGTTGTGTATTTTCTCTTGTTGGTCTTCGTAGCTCTCCTTGGCTAGATGATCCTGGAAAGTCATTGTGAAAATTGTCAACATTTTCTAGCTAGTTTGAGGCCTAAATTGGCAATTTCTGTACATAGTTTTGGACATAACCTTTTACACGTGTGAAAGAGGCCTAGATACTTTTATTTTAGTATATATTTCATGTTGAAGAAGTCTCAAACTTCAGGACCTTCAAAATGACACCAAAATCATGTTATTTGGACATATAGTCCAAAATTGGCTATTTTAGGGTACTAGTGTCCTAAAATTGGGTCCTAATTTCTAGAGAGAGGAGAGAGAGTCATCTCTCTCACCTATATTAGGCTGAAATTCGTGGAGAACAAGTTGAAGAAACTTATTGTATTGTTGAGAGAGATCAATAGATCATTGTCACAGTTTCCTCCTCCATTGTGAGCATTGCTTTGTGTATTGTCTTCAAGCTCTTGTGTATGATCTTAGGTGCTATCCAAAAGTGGTAGGGTGCTGTACCATAACCTGTTTTCTGGTATTTTTGGCTGCCATCAGTATCTTTCATAAGTTTCTTTTGTCTCTTGAATGCTTTGTCAAGTTCGTGTGTATCAAAGGTAGCATTAGGATGCTTTGCCATTTCTAGCTTTTGTAGCTTGTTGTGCAAAGATCTTAGCCAGAAAATTTGGGATCTTAGATCCATTCAAGATCCACTTTTTTCACATGGTATCGAAACTGGCTGGCCGCTATTTATAGTTAGATTTCTCTTTATGCTGATATTTGGATGTTTGATCAAGTTCTAGCATGATTATGCATTGCATTGTTGATCAAATCTTACTAAGCTTTGTTTGTTGAGTTGAACTTGTGGATCAAAAGCATATTTCAGGTCTATTGAAGATTAGAGGCTGAGAAGAAGCTATTTTTTATCAGATCATATCACCTAATCATTTGTTGATTGTGAGGCTTGTGCATATTCAATACTAACAATGTTCTGTTCAATCTATTGTTGACAATCTCCTTTGTGGATGAACACTCTCCTTTGTGGATGACCACTCTCCTTAAGTGGATGAACCTTCTCCTTAAGTGGATGACAAATACTCTTTGAGTGATTTTGTATTTCTCCAAAAGGCTGAGCAAAGCTCCCACTTGGATGTCAATTCTAGGTATTCTTGGCAGCCTAGTCTTTTGTATTTTCTAAGAATGCAAGGAACTCTTCACACCATAACTTGATTTGGTCACTTGCTAGAAAGTTTGAGAGCTTAAGCAAGAGTGTGTTCAGGTTGGTTTAAGTTTGTAGTGTGTGCAAAGTGTTGCATGTGTTTTCAATCTTCCTTTCTATGTTTGGAAACCAGCCAGGTTCAAGATAGAAGTGTTTTAGGGTCCTAGATCTTCTGAGATCTCCTTATCCATCATTTGTGAGAGGAAAGTGAGTGCTAGGTGCATTAGGACAGAGCCTAAAAGTTGAAGAATCATTATATTCATGGCTTCGAATGGTGGGATCATGTTAGAAACTATTGATAGGTTGAGTTCATCAAACTGCTCTACCTGGAAAGTGAGGATGGAATCTTTACTTGAGCTGAATGAACTCATGGACATAGTTGCAGGAACTAAAGAGAGACTACCCACAGTTTAAGAGGAACAAAGGTTTGATAAGAAGGCTAAAAGGGCTCTTCATATCATTAAAATGAATGTTACCAATGAACTTCTCAAGGAAGTTGGTAAAAGTCAAAGTGCAAGTGAGGCATGGAGTGCCTTGAAGAAGCTCTTTGAATCAAAGTCCACATCTAGGGTATTGACCCTAAGGAGGCAAATATTTTCTAGTAGACAAAGAGAGGGAGAAAGTGCTCATGCATTTGTCTTGAGGGTTAAGCCCTTAAGTGATGATCTAGCATGCATTCATGAAAGCATAAAAG
Source organism: Diphasiastrum complanatum (assembly GCA_029204225.1). Taxonomy (NCBI): domain Eukaryota; kingdom Viridiplantae; phylum Streptophyta; class Lycopodiopsida; order Lycopodiales; family Lycopodiaceae; genus Diphasiastrum; species Diphasiastrum complanatum. The sequence continues at coordinate 80,978,782 of CM055093.1, read as the reverse complement.
ATGGTGAAATAGTCCAAGTTATGTTGAATGGTCTGCTAGATGAACATGCTGACCTTGTGAAAAGTTTTGCCATTCAAAGAGTCTTGCCAAGTGTGGTTGACTTGCAAGAAATCTTATTGTCTGAAGAACATAGGTTTCAATCAAAGCTTGATGGTGCATCCTTGCAAGGTGGAGGTGAAGAGGCTTTCTTCACAAAAGACAAAGTCAAAGGCAAAGGTAAAGGCAAAGGGAAATGGTCTAAAGGTGGTAACTCGGATCATGATGGTCATTGTTCCTCCTCCTCTTCTACTTCTTTTAGAAAGAATGATAAGTCAAAGTTCAAGTGCTTTTATTGCGGAATAAAAGGTCATTTTGCAAATGAATGTCATAAGAAGCAAAGTAATGAAGGTAGCAAGAAAAACAACTTTTGTACTTCTAATGGGGATCTAGATTCTTGTGATTCTCTCATGATGTGTTCTTCAAGTCTAATGTCAAGTAGAAGTGACAAGGATTCGTGGTGGATATATGGTGGATCTAGTTCACACATGACTAGTCACAAGGAGTTCTTTACTTCTTTGATCTCTTATGTTGGAACCAAGAAAGTGGTTCACATGCCAAATAGTGGTGAGTGTCTAATCAAAGGTATTGGCTCAATTCCTATTTGCCTATCTACTAATAGGAATGCAATGGTGTTCTTTACATTCCTTCACTTTCAAGGAATTTGCTAAGTGTTTGTCAAATGTTACAGAAAGGGTACAAGACAAAGTTTGTTGGGGATGTTTGCTTCATTACTAATGGAGATGTCTTGATTGATAGGGACAATAGACCAGGTAGACAGCGTAGACTTTACAAGCTTGATGCATTTGTTATGTCTAACAAGAGGAATGAAATGGATGTTGGTGGTTCTCTCAACTTTCAAAAATCAATTCCTAGCATCAATAAGATTGGTAGATCTTATGCAAAGTCTAAAGAGCTTTCTTATGCTAGATCTAGGTTGAGATCTAATGAGCTTCTTGGAGATAGTTATTGTTGTGCTAACTTGGCAACTTTTGGTGAATCTATGATCAATGTTTTGGATCCATTGGATCTTGAAGATGGACTAGTGCTACCTACTAGTCAAATGGAGTCATGTGGTGCTAAATTAGTATCATGTTGAACTCTTCTACTCATAGATTTCCAAGTCGTGGTGGCTCTTCAATGGAACTACATGGAAAGTGCAAAAATGAAAAAGGTAAGAAGAGAGCTAACTTCATCAATGGAGGTGATGAAAACTCTTCTTTGGAAATGGTTGTTGCTAATGACTTATTTACTCATTTGGAAAGAGAAAAAGTTTCTTTTGCATCTTTATGTGATGAGTCCAAGAAAGTCATTTGTGCAACAAGTGGTGTCACATGTATTCATAAAGAAAGTAGATCAAAAGGTTCTATCATGAGACTTGGTGAGGAAGATCTCAAGTCAAAAGGGAGAGATGAATGCGAAGTGTTCAAAGTAGGATGTGTCGCCCTAGGAGTGCGTTGCTTCAATCCGTTTGTCAAACGGTGTCCGATTGAATGCACACTGACTACAAACACCAATCTCCTTCCTTCGAATTTCAAAATTCCGTCTGTTGAGGTTTGACAACTCTCGTATCTGAATCCTCACACATTCTCAAGCTCACCAAGCTTCTGTGTGCTATACTCTTTGCACCAATGCTTCTCTTTTCGTCTTCAACCCGTCGTAAACCCCGAACTCTCAGAAGACTGTTCTCTTGAAGCTCTCTTCAATGGCGATGCTGGACTGTGTACACTCCCTGTACGACTCTGATAACAACTTAGAATCTGCTTTGAACAAGAACACGGATCATGCTACACAGTATGAAATTACACTGTACATATAGTTGTTCACTTAGGCAACCCATGCATGACCCAGGTTGCCATTGGTGGGATGCGTGTCCCATCGACTTGCCTCGTGGTGAGGCCAACTAATCCTTATCGACTGATAGGTCCCACAGTACAATAGCACAGTGATTCTACTTCAATTCTAACTAAAAGATCATAAACTTGCATAACACTAATATTACTCCTACCTTCATTATCAAAACAGAGCTATCACTTACTACTTTCAAACGAATTGCTACCACAAATTGACTTACATTCTCATGCACACCAATATCTCCATCTACCAACTTTTATTTGGGTCCAACATTCACGATTTCTAAGATCGTGTTGATGGCCAAGATGCCCTCCTCTAGAAATTTGTCTCAACGAGAAAGGTTAACTTGAAACTACATGCTTATTGATTGGGAAAAATCTTGATTGGAGAGGCAAAATCTTTGACATGCATGTGACCATCCATTTCTATGTTAAGACACAAATATTAAAGCATGTTTGCCAGCCTAACCAATTACTCTTGTCAATAATCTTTTTAGAAGTCTCATTATTTAACTAGTACACCTTCAGAATAGATCTACCAAAACTACATATAGTGATTTACCATGGTAAATTTCATCTTTTGAGCAAGCTATGACTGCTCACCTTGTTTCACACAAGGATTCTGTCTAACTCATCACTTATTGGTTAACAAAACATCAGTTTCAGAAAACTTAAGGATGAGACCTTGTTGTGAATTATGTTTACTCTTGCAATGTGTTAAAGGGTAGAAGATGTTGTGGTAGCATCTCTCTCTCTCTCTCTCTCTCTCTCTCTCTCTCTCTCTCTCTCTCTCTCTCTCTCTCTCTCTCTCTCTCTCTCTCTCTCTCTCTCTCTCTCTCTCTCTCTCTCTCTCTCTCTCTCTCTCTCTCTCTCTCTCTCTCTCTCTCTCTCTTCCTACAAAAGTAATGGTATTGATCTCAAAAGAATAGACTCCAAAGTATTTGATCTTCTAGCATTGAAACCCACAACATGTCTATGAAAAACTATCCTAACATAGTAGTTGCTCAATTTATCCTCACAATCTATCTTTAACCTACATCCATCCATCTATCCAGTGTATGTAGTTTTGCTCATGTTTTTACACAATCTACACAAATACACAGGAATGGCTAACAATCGAGTTCGACAACGACAAAGAGTATTGAAGGTGTTCAAACTATCAAATGTTAATAGAACATGTTTCCACTTGTTGTGAAGCTAACGACTTGCCCTAACTATTTTCGGCAAGTAATTTCTAGGACGCCCAACTGGATAATTGATAGCAAAATTTGTCTAAGTTCCAATTGTGATCTACGACCAAACAACTATCTTCAACTGTAATTTGGATAAGCCTAAACGACATTCATAGATGGTATAAATAGTTGATCATTTTTTAAGTTAATATTTGATCAGTGAATAGAAGCTATAATTGATCGTGGAGCGCATTGCTAGAAATGCTTACTACTTATTAGTGGAAGTGCATCAGACAGAGTCAATCAGATACTCAGAGATAGTTTTGAGTATGCAGTTGCATCCGCTATTGTTTTGTGATCACGGTACATGCTTCTTATTGAATTGATCATATAATTTTTATCGCATTCAATAATATGTCAGAATAATCGAATGCTTCTCTAATCTATTGTAATTTGATTATGTTCTCTTATAGTTTTGTCTAAACTATCGAATACTTCGATACAATAATGTTTAGTCTATTATGTTTGTTGTCTACGAAATCAATCTAACATATTTAGATGATTTTAACTTTCTCATTCTCTTTACAATATATATACAATCTAAGGAATCCGATTGTTTACAGTAACTAATTTAGTCCCTAAATAAGATTAAGATAATAAATTCGTATAGATAGTATACGAAAATGTAGTTGGGTAGTGAAAGTGTACAATGAAAATGATCTGATGTAGAAATTTGAATATGTAGAAATGAACGATCAGGATGGACGGGATCTTGAGATCTTCAATTTGAGTGGTACCTTGAATCTCAACAAATGCCGATTGGCATTTTTTGGTTTGACATTTCCATAGATTTGCAATTGGGCCGATATTTCCACCAAACAACAATTTTAGAATTTATGCCGCTCGGCAATTTCAAGACTTCTTCCACCGTTCGACGTTTTGTCATTGACTTGGCCGAAGTAGGAGTTTTGCATTGACCAATGCCTCTCGACATTTTTAGGATTTATGTCTTTTGACATTGTTAGATCCCATGTAATTTTACAAAAAAGCCTCTTGATTGTGCCAAATCATGTGTAATTTTGCAAACCTGTCCTTGTAATTTTGTAAACTATCAAAATATGCAAGTAAAACTATAGACTATCTGCATCTTTCAGACTAACCAAGTACTTACAATGAGTTGAGGAATCTCAAAAGGCAAAATAAGGTGAGTAGGAGTGAGATTAACTACACAACTCCTCATTGACATCACTACTAGAAACCAAAAAAGAAATTTAGCCTACTAAGGTAGTATGCTCAGTCTTTGGTAATGACCTTGTTAATAAATCCACTAACATTATGTATGTATGATGGTAAACCAACTCTACCTCTTTTTCTAAAATCTTTTCCCTCAAGAAATATAATTGAGTTTCTATTTGCTTGGTACGAGAGTGATACCTTGGGTTCAAAGAGAGGGCAACGAAACGTTGGTTGTCACAATGCAAAATTCAAATTTTGCAATAGTCTTTTGAGCTAAATTACTTCCTTCACTGCTTAGGTGGTTACTATAAATTAGGATTCAGTAGAGGACAAGAAAACACATCTCTATTTCATGCTATTCCGTGAAATGGGCCCTTCAACAAAAAAACAATTATGGCTAGATGTGGACTTTCTGATGTCCAGGTCTCTAATCCAATATGAATCTAAGTAGGCTTCAAGAATGAGTGCAATCTTTTGATTCCCAGATCATAGCATATGACATAATGTTTTGTATATTGAATGTACCGTAAGACTCTTTGAAGAGCCTTCCAATGAGACATTGACATGTATTGGAAGAATGTGCTTGCTACATATGCTAGATCTGGTCATGTACATAACATAGCATACGTGAGTGAGCCTATGACTGAACGATATGGGTACTCACTCATCTCTTGTGGATCTGCATTTGACTTTGGGCATAAGTCTTTTGATAATTTGAAGCTGGGATCCATGGGAAACTCTATGGGCTTGCAGTCCTTTATGTCACATCTGTAAAATTCAATGATAAGATATCTCTACTAGCTAAGAAAAAAAAATTTGGTCAGTAGAGTTCTGATAGATTAGTGCTTGACTATTGTGTTGGGCAACATGCTAGGGAGAGAAGTGAGTCGGTTCGACAAGTCGAAGATTGTAAGCGACTTATCGAGCATAGGGGAATTGTCTACCCTTCCTAATGCATGACTATGCCTATCAATATTGACCAAAATGTAATGACAGAAGTCACATTCAATCTTTTAGCAACTAAATTTGAAATTGTCAACACTAATTTCATAGCCAAACAATGTAAGTATTGAATTATCAGACAAAACGATAAGAGATTTATCAGTTACAAAATAATCACAAAGATGCATACATTCTGACATAATACTAAACGCAATAAAAGGATAGACTAATTCAGCATATAGCATGTACAAATCAGGATGATGAGGACAAGACAATTGCAGATAGAAACCGCCTATTCTAAGCTATCTCTGAGTAACTGAAAACTCTGTTTGATGCACTTCCACTGATAAGTAGTAAGAGCGAGTAACAATACATTGAGCTCTAAGCTAAGATAGAAACTAAGCTATAGAAAGAGAGCTTGAACTAATAAGTCTTTTGATGATCAACTATTTATACTAATCAAATAACACACGTCCAGTAGGACAGCTGATTAGGTCATAGATCGCAATAACTAGTTAGCCATAATGAACTGGCATCCATCCAGTTAGGACTTCCCAAAAATTTACTTGCTAAACTATCAGGGCAAGTCTTAAGCTTCAATTCAAGTAGAAGTCTTTCATCGACAAGGCTCATGTTATCAACTTTCGTCAGGGACGTTGATATGTTGGATGATGCCCGATATGTCGGAGCCACCTATTGAGCGATTCTGAGTACTTCTACAAAATTGCGTAGAAACACAAGCAAAACTACAGAATTGGATAATAGATTGGATGAAGATTAAAGATTGACTATTCGGTTGAACCACTCCGACAAGTAGAATAATCCAACACTCCCCCTTAATCTGAATCCATGAATACTTTGGCCTTCAAACTTAGTTCTATGCAAAATTTTCTGTGTGCATCCAAGCTTAATGATTTAGTAAAAATATTCGCAGTCATATCTTGCATTTGACAGTAGAATAGCAAGTCAACCTCTTTGTCGAGAACTTTGCTTCTGACATAGTGATACTTAATTTCAATGTGCTTACTCCTAGAATGAAATCTAGGGTTGGCTGATAAAGCAATGGCACTTTGATTATCACAAAATAAAGTTTTCGAAGCATATTTATTCAGACTAATATCTAAAAGTAAGTTTCTCAACCATACTGCTTCCTTTGTAGCTTGAGAGGCTGCGATATACTCTGATTTAGTGGAAGATAGAGCTATTGAAGTTTGCTTGCGATTGTTCCATGAAATAGAACCATTGTTGAGGAAGAATGTAAATCTAGAAGTGGATTTACGAGTGTCTACATCTCCTTCCCAACTTGCATCTGAATAACACTGAGAAAATTGAGTTTGTCGTTGTCGACTGTTCCATAACAAATGCAAAAGTCCATAGTAGTGCGAAGATATCTCATGACTCTAATAAGAGCCTTCCAATGTGTTATACCAGGATTGGTCATAAATTGACTCAAGGAACTGACTACAAAAGCTATGTCTGGTCTTGTACAGATCATCACGTACATAAGAGATCCTAAGGATACTCATGCATCTGCTCCTTGTCTTCGATTGTTCGGGGACACTGTTCCTTCAACATCTTGAGTCTTGGATCCATTGGTGGGAGAGCTAATTTGCAATTCATTAGATTATATCTGATTAAGACATTGTGAATTTATCTTTGTTGAGTAATATAAATCAACTTCTATTTTTTGTCTCTTTGGATTTGAATACCTAGATAGTAATGAGCTTCGCCAAGGTCGGTCATGTCGAATTCGGAAGATAGCATTGTCTTAGCCTCTTTTACTAGATTGAATCTTGTTGCTCAAAAGCAATGTGTCATCCACATACAAAGTGATAATAATAAAAGAATGTTGCACTGACTTGAAGTAGACATTAGAATCTGAAGTGCTTGATTTATAGTTGTGATCGATAAAGAAAGTATTGATCCTTTGAAACCATGCTCGAGCAGATTGCCTCAAGCCATAAAGTGCTTTATGGAGTTTACACACATGATTGTGTTTACCTTCGATATTGTAACTTCAGGTTGCACCATGTAAATGTCCTCTTCGATAACTCCATTAAGATATGTTGTCTATACATCCATTTGATGTATTTCCAAATCTGCTGCAATAGCAAATGACAATAGAAGTCGATTAGAAAAATGTTAAACTACTGGACTGAAAGTCTCAATGTAGTCGACATTGTGTACTTGAGAAAATCCTCTAGCGGCAAGTCGAGCCTTTCTTCGGTCGATGCTTCCGTGGATGGGACAAGGTAGATAGGAAGAATGAGAACGGAGAAGAGAGCAGGAATATTGTGGAACAGCTCTCCTGTTCTAATCGGCTGCTAGGTGCAAAAACAGTCTAATAGACAGCTTATGTTGAAGATGATCACAGCTTAATGTGTTTTGCTTGCCCAACAAGATCTTAAAAAATTAATTCATACTCTAGAACCAAGAGTACAGTCCACCAAAGAGATTGGAGATGGTTTGTATGTGGTACTATTGAAATCAGATTCAACGTGAAGTATAGTTTTGAAAGAACAAAACAAAGACAGCCATCGACGGGGAGTCGTAGACGTCCGTGTTCTAATCAGAGTGAGTAAACAAGCGCGGTCAAACAATAATGAAAGTGCATTCAATCACAACAAGGATTCATCTACGTTGTACACAGATAAAAAACGTGCTGCTGCTATATTACACTAAAGCACAATACAAATAGCAATTACAACCAAAATCTTGACGGCGTAATTGGGAGGCTCGCAACCGCTAATCTGTGCTTGGATGATCTCTTTATAGATTTCATCCGTGTATTAATTACATTGAATGCTTGTCACCTAATTAGAAAAGTCATTGTACTTGGAAGTATATATGGTCAATAATTCAGCATCGTTGACGCGGACGAGGATGTCGCTGGAACGTTCCTCATTTATTTTAGACAACCTTCAAGATTTTTCTCTCTCTTCACATTTTTCAAAAAAAGTCAAAGGTGTGTTAAAAACAGTTAAACTTTTGAACTATGTAAGTTTTCGCATTTCAGGAAAATGTGAAAAAGCCGAAGTTGTTGAAAACATACTGTATTTCTGCATACTATCAAAAAAGTAATGTGTTTCTACAGACTTGTTCTAAATGCAAGTTTTGTGGAAGTCCTTCAAGATGGCCAAGTCTTCAATGACTTCAAGTTATTAAACTCAACATCTGAACTTTGAAATTATGACAGGATTGGTTACCCTTTGGTGGAGATCAGCCGGAAGCCCGTTGTAAACGTTCTTCAAATAAATTGGTTGTCTGAGTTTGTGATTCCTGCAGGTATTAGATGAGCAGACGCAGGACCAAAGTTGGCTTCACCTGGCCCTAGATCAATGATCTATAAAAATGCAAGAAGAATCATGAAATAGAAATCAGTCATTCACCAAGGAGACAACTGTGGGCTTAATTTTCAACAGTCCCCCTTAAGGTCACGGTTGGTGCCTTGGTATTTTCGTCAGGTTCAACATGTTGAAAAACTTCTGATGCTTGATCCTGGGAAGCGCTTTAGTGAAGATGTCTGTGACTATTTCTATTGTGGAGCACTATTGAAGGATCACTTGCCCTGATAAAACTTTCTCCCGAATGAAATGATACTGGATTTCTATGTGTTTGGATTTGCCATGAAATCTGGGATTCAGTGACAGTGAAATACAGCTTAAGTTGTCACACAGAATGGTGGTAGCATTGAACTAAGTGTGATACAAGTCGTGAAGTAATAATCTGATCCATACAGCTTCTTTTGAAGCTTGACCAGCTGCGATGTACTCTACCTCTGTCGAAGAAGACACAACTGATTTTTGCTTCCTTGAGTTCCATGAAATCAGTCCCCCTGCCAGATAAAAACAGAACCCGGAGGTAGATTTTCTGGTAGAGACTGTTCCTCCCCAATTTGAGTCAGAGTAGCCTCGTAGGACGAGTGGGTCGATAGCATTTCCATCGTAACATAACATGTGATCTAAACTTCCCTAAATATATCTCATCACTCTCTTTAATGCTTTCCAATGAGAGATTTTAGGATTAGGCATGAATTCACTCAATGTGCTAACAATGTATGCTAAATCTAGTTTAGTACACAATATTGCATACATTAAAGATCCGATTAGTGAATGATGAGGGTACTTTGCTAAGTCGAGTACTTCACTATCAGTCTCAGCACAAGAAGGTTTAGTCAATACTATACTTGGATCATTTGGGGTATCAATTGGTTTGCAATTAGACATAAGAAACTTTTCTAAAATGCCTTTTAGATATGCCTGTTGGCTAGGATAGATTTTCTTCTAGAGTCTATTTTTAGTAATGTGAATTCCTAGCAAAGAATGAACAGCTCCTAAATCAGTCATGTCACATTCCTTTGATAGATCACTCTTAGTAGAGTGCAATAGAGAAGTGTCATTAGACAGAATAAATGCATCATCTACGTAAAGAGCCATGTGAACTGAATTGGTGTCTATATGCTTTGAATAAACATTACAGCCAGCTGAATTGTTTGCAAATCCCAATTGAATGAGATAAGAGCTGATTCTATCGAACCACGCTCTTTTGGCCTGTTTCAAACCATAGATTGCTTTGTGCAGCTTGCACACTTTGTGCTCTTGGCCTTTGACTTCGAATCCTTTCGGTTGGAAGGTGTACAGCTCCTCTTCGACATTGTTGTTGAGAAATGTTGTCTTGACATCCATTTGGTGCATTTCGAGGTCTTCCGTGGCTGCTAACGCAATCAGAGTCCTGATTGACTGCATCTTGATGACAGGACTGAATTTTTTTTGATAATCCACTTTTTGGACTTGAGTGAATCCTTTAGCCACTAGCCGTGCTTTCCATTTTGTAATGGAACCATCAGAGTTGATCTTCTTCTTGAAGATCCACTTGTTGTCGATAACTCTCTTGTGAGTGGGGAAGTCGACCAGTGTCCAGGTCTGATTCATCAAAAGTGAGTTGTACTCGCTTTCCATAGCTTCTTGCCACTTCACAGCATCCTTGGAGTTAATTGCTTCACCTAGGCTCTCTAGTCCTTCTGATGAAGTCCAGAGTGATTGAGGTGCATACCTCTCAGGAACTATCCGAGTCCGTGAGGATCTGCAGATGTTGGGTTGACTCGGATGCGATAATGTTTCTTCTGAAATTTTTTCAGATCTGTTTGAACTAGCTTGGTCTAGTCTGATGACAGGTATTGTCGGTTGCTCGACTTTTGTAGCTGTAGCTGCAGGTTCTATAGAAGGAACATCAATGTTGGAAAAATCCATGCTATGTAAAATAGGATGAAATGACATAGCATCGTTTATCGATGGTTTTTTGAAATTATAGTATGTATGTTCTTGAAATATTACATCCCTAGAGACAAATACTACATTGGTGGATGGATCATAACACTCTTTGGCGGTTCCATAGAGGACCATAGGAATAATCTGAGCTTAACAGTTTTAGAAGTGTCTCCATAGAAGCGACATGCATTATTAAAGTCTTGAAGAAATCTAACTGGGTCAGATTCTCCATCGTACTTTGGTGCATCAATGGGCAAAATTCTTCATTCCAGACGTGGAGGATTAGGATTGGAAGATTCGACAAAGTCTCTTGACATGATGAAGAATCAGGAACATAATAACAGTACAAATGAACAATATAGTACTGTGTTTGGCCAAAAAAGGTCAAATAGGCAGTTTTCTTACAAAATAGTGAGTTTGGAAAAGAATTCAGACTTTTCTAGAGTAACAGAACTTGCAGATAGGAGTAGAACTTGCAGATATGGTAGATCGACCCTCCAGTACTCGATTGGTCATGCCATGATTTAATTCCATGTCAAGGCCAATTTGTGACTAATTACCTTGAGAGGACCCAGACACTCTAACTGAGACATTTGGAGCATTGCATGTCTATGTGACAGATATAGGCAGGAGGACTGCATGAAGAGGTGTGATCTATTTATAGTTGACCTACCTTCACCTTGATTCCAGAAGTGTCCTTGCTACAAATCAGTACCTACTGAAGTTGGTGCAATCATCCACGATCATAGCAACAAGCCCCTGATCTCCAGAATCACTAGGTGTTAACACCTGTCATGAGGCCATTAACTTAGGCTTAGCCTCATGTAGGCACTTAGAATAAATAAGAGCCCATGATTGTGCATTCTGTGTGTGTTGTGCAAGTAGGTTTCTTGTTAACGTATGTGAGAGAATATGCAACTAGCATAGTTTGTGTTGTGTCTATGTAGCAGGCTGAGTAGTGGAGTGCACCATTACCATAGCTAATGTTAGTGGCCTGTGTATAGTGGAGTGTGCCACTGAGTGGAGTGGAATTTGCCACTGCTGCAGCTTCTCATATTAGTGTGTTGCTACTGGATTCAGCTTCATAGCCTTTGTGTGTGGGCTGCAGATCATAGTAACATGTCATGTGTTATCTTCATTTATGAGTTCAGTAATTATATCTTGTAAGAATAGTGTATGCTCTGATCTTGTTGTGGCTGATTTCTGAGATTGTTTCTATCTCCCTATCCATTTTTTTATCAGTCAAGGTACTACAAAAGCACATGATACTGGCAAATATCACCCATTAGCTCATCTAGAATATTTCCGCCAAAGCGATCTATCATTGGTTTGAGAACAATGTTGTGGAGTCAGCAACAAGTATTGTAAGCGATGATCTGGCGTTGAATTCCATTGCCACTGAAGTTTGCGATAATAGTCCGTTGAACATAGTGAGCTCCTAGTTCTTTTTCAGCACTACTGTGATATTTGGTGCAAATGAAACAACGATGACAAGAAGAGAAAAGATAAGTAAAGGGAGCTGGATACGAAGATTCATGCTTATAATGGAGATTGGAAAAGACGAAACAATCGCTCAAAGCAAGGTTATATAATCCACTGAACACACAAGATGTCAAAAGAAGGCTTTACGATGTGAAAGAATAAGCGTCCACACTGTCAATAGCCATGAACACTTAGAGAAAAGAATAGTATGGCATGATTGATTTGGTTGGGAAAGATGACAAAGAAAGTTTGAAGGACGCCGAGAGTGTGACAGACTTGGGAAGAACAATGCAACAAAAAAAAATTAAGACCTTCTTTCACGAAGCAAACTCCAGGGACCAGGGCAAAGAGCACTAAGCAGAAATTCCCAGAAATGCCAAGAATAAGATGATGCTAAAATCGAGATTGCATTAGATCCAGTTGCAAGCTAAGCCCTCCACTCACAATTGCAGCAAAAGGATGCAATGTACATAGATCAATCAACTCTTCTACGAGCACTTAGGATCAAGGAGGAGGAGGAAAAAAAGGACGGAAGCACAGACAAAAGAGAAGGAAGCGACGAAGAACGGAGCACGGATAGCGAGGATGAGAAACAGCGATGGCGTTATGTTATTTAAATAGAAGAAGAAGAAGAAGAAGAAGAAGAAGAAGAAGGGGAGAAGGGAAAACACAGGCTTTCAGGAATTTTTTTTTCCGTATTTTGTAAATATATTTGCCACTTGATCTTCATATTTACAAAAGACAAAATCAATGGCGCCATCTGTGGAGTCTCACAACTTGCCAAACGACTCACAAATATGAATGCACCTTTGTGTATAGTTGATCAAAGATGATCAACTTAGGTGTATGGACATCATGGCTAGACCCAAAGACAATATGAAGTCATGTAAAGTACATTTGTTTGCCAAATGGAAAACATTCATTGGGTCGGGCCAAAAACGTTGAGCTTAAGAATGTGCGCCCTTAGTGGGAGGGGCTTTTCAATTCATGACTTATTGCATATGAAATGCTTTAGGCACACCACTATTGTGACCCCATACCTTAGTGGGAAAACAAGATTCGAAGCCCTCCACCATCGCATGTTTTCAAGATGATTGAGATATTGTCGTGTGTAATTGATTTTGGTAAACCTTTTATGGACAAGAGATGGTCCAAAACCTAAATCTTTAACACATTGAACATAATCTATTCAAGACAAGAAAATTTGCTTATCGTTTGAAAGGAATCTATGAATTTTTTTCAAGAAGTAGGACTTGAATGAAATAGTAATAAAAGACAAACTGATGATGAAAATCGAATAAGATAGAAAAATGTGCCTTATAACTAATACCTTAGCCTATAGAGTTAAATTTGAATTCTATTTGGCCAAAAAAAATTGCAAATTCTTAATGTATCATTCAAAATTGGTGGCTAGAAAAAATGCTCAAACTAGGGTGCTTATAAGAAAAGTTGAATAACAAGCCAAATAGCTAGACTAATCATTTCAATAAGTACTTTTAGGGTTTTTCTATTTGGGCTCCCTTATGGTAAGAAATATGTAGCATTAGCAACAAAGGCATCTATTGTAGCACATTCATAGGTGTTAATTATCTATTGCAATACTTTTTTTCATGAAAACAAAAAGGGGTGCAATTTTTCATTCTTTACACACATTTTTGTTGGATTTGATAGCAAACTAACTTAATCTGACAAAACATTTTAACAACATTGATTTCCAAGCTAACACATTGCAAGCTATCTATGGACACAATCAAGTTGATAAAAACCTACCTCAACCTCCAACACTTGTTTTAGATTCATAGAAAGTTGATAATGGCAAATTTTTCTTTATTTGTAGTTCATTACCTAACTTTATTGAATTCATAGAAAGTCGATAGTGGCAAAAACTTGGACTTTCCTCAGAAAGATTGAAGCTTGCTATCATATTTATAATGATGCCTAGTAACAAATCTTTTTGTCCTCCATCATCTCCAAGGTCGTCCAAACCCTCAAACCAATTTTTGATGAGAAAAGGTCTTAAGCCTAGCAGTGAAATATGCGTTCAAGACATCTTTTAGTTCAACTTTTTCTCGTTAACACGAGTTGTTTTCAGCACATTTTTGTGCGCATGCACACAAAAGTGTGCATAAAATCCTTGGTCACTTGACGAGACATAACATGCCATCAAATGATTGAAATTTTAATCTTTCAATTGTATTTGGACCTAGACTTGACTCTTTGTTGTGTTATTGGAAGACTTACATTTTTTTTCTCTCAATTGAAGGCAATTTGTCCCCAAAAGCTTCAATTTTTAGCACTTATCAGCACTTCACATGGGTAACTTTAGGTGCACATATATATCTCTATAGGACTCCAAATTTTGCAAAAAATGTTTCTATGGTATAAAGGATTTTTGAAAGTAGACATCCAAAGAAAGGGTTGTAAAAAACACCTCCAAAATAGCTGAAACTTTCTAGCACCTTTCAATAATTCTCAATACATTTCAGCACTTAATATGGGTAACTTTAGATGCACATATCTATCTCTACATATCTCTAAATTGAAAAACATTTGAGAGACATGTTTCTATGGTCATACAGTACTTTTTAAAGTAGACAAACCAAAAAAATATTGTTAAATTCATTATACACTCATATATGATATTTCCAATTTTGGTGATTTTTATCAGCACTTAAAAAGGTAACTTTGAATGCACGTATCTATATCTATAGATCTCCAAATTCAATTTTTTTTAATAGGCATGTTTTTATAATCATACAGGATTTTTAAGAGTAGACAGGCTAAAAATTGAATTTAAAATTCACACCAATGTAGTCCCATATATGAAAATATCGAAGTTTCATCAGTACCCCCACATGTTTGACATATCATATCTTATAAGTTGCTCAAAATGAAAGTCTCAAAATTTTTAATCGGTAAATGTATATATGGAGAACACACATGTGAAAGGATTTGATGTGCTTAATCATAATTTATGAGATATTATTTTTTGAATAGTTAGTGCTTGAAATACACACTTTTGTGTGCATTTTGTGACAACTCTAGTGTTAAGCCAAAGTAAATGAGTAGTTTTATCACCAAATTGGTGTCTACGAGGGTTCTCTAGTATTTTCCCGTCTTTTTTTCACTGGGAACTCTCGCACAGGCACTCAGACATCAAACTAACTCTCGCAGGCTTCTTTGTGTCTCGGTCTCACTGAGATGGAACTTCAGAGGGGTCTGCGAGAGTTCTGGTGAAGATTTGAATTTTTTGGAATTTTTCAAGGGTTTTTTGAATTTTTTATGATTTTTCTCTTATTTTTGCAATCTGCTTGGAACTAACTCTCGCAGGCTTCTATGCAGGTTTGAGACAGTACCCTGGAGCTGCTGCTAGTCATGCAAGGGTTAATTCACACTGGTTTTGGAGATATAAAAATCTGATGAGATTGGTTTGAGCTCTTTGCCATCAACTATGTCCCACAGTTCTTTGGCTAGAAGTATAACCTTTATTGTGTTTTTTCCATCTCTGATAATGAAACACCAAACTAAGCATTTTCTTTTCTATATTTTATCTATAGCATATGGATGAATGTTTGATACTACGTACTATATCTGCAGTGGATTATTTACTTCAACCTTTGTCCATGAACTTAAAATCATCTGATAGATTTTACAAACAAACGATGTGCGGGTTCGATGAACCTCAGTGTTTGAAAAAGAGCTGACAGACATTGATATTGGAACAAACCAGCTTAAGTGCATTTTTTTTATGCAGTACTAATTTTGATAGCCTTTTGTACATCATTATATAATTTGGAACAAAAAGACTTTATTATATTGTCGTTGAGTGCAATCCACCAATCGTTATCTTGAAAATTAGGTAAAGGCAAACACTCTAGTTTTCCTATTTCTCCATTTAAGTCTGGAATATACATAGCAGCATAAAAATGTATTCCAGAATCTGAAAGTTCTTTTGTCGTCTGTCCTCTGTATTGCAATTTGTCACTTTCTGAATGGAATACATATATAGTACCTGAAAGGGAAGTTATAGGTTCTCATTCATGTATATTTGATGGATATAGATCTGCAACACAAAATCATAATAAGCTCTCATTCATAAATACAATTACATGTCAAAAAATGACAAGCAACCCAAAAGATTAAGATACTTACAATTGGCTTTTTCTTGATGCTTGAAGTTTTTCTTGCTTTCCTTCTGCTGTTTATGCAGATACAAGAAATCCGAGTCCTTCTTCGCCATTTTTAAATCTGTCACTCAAGGCATGTTAGGATGAATACTATTATCCTTTCAGTGACCGTTGAGATTATGAAAAGGGGCAAAAGAGAATTGAATTGGAAATTGTTTTATGAAGTTGGAATTTGTAAATAATTCCCGAGAACTTCATATACTTCTTTTATTTTTCTGACACTTTGATCAGAAAGTGGAGGGCCTTTGTGGAGGAAGAACCTGTGGTATGGGACACAGGCGATTCCAAAATGAAGATCTGAAACTAACTGGATCAGTTGACCATAGTAAGGCCGTAAATCTTACTGATGCCAAATACGATCGGTCCTAAAACAAGTGTTTTGTCGGGAATTTGAGATATTGGGATACCTCAAATTTAACCTGAGACTCGGAAGACTATTATTTTATAAAAGGTATAGTGGTGAATTTCTTAACACATTTATTAACTCGATTTTTTGTGATTCCTTGGAAGGAAATTTTAATTACCCGTTGACCCTGGACAATGTCACAGGAATGGTTAATGATGTTTTTTTTTTCTAAACTGTTTTCCTTGTTTAAATTTTCAAGAACTCATTTTTTGATTTATAGGTCAATTCTCAAGCTTGGTAACATAAAAAATCTTTGGTTTAGTCACTGTGTTGGGACATCATTGGTATTTGCTTACAATGATGCAACACTTCTTTGGCTTTCAAGATTTTCTCGGATCTTTTCTTTGAAACTTCTCCCAGGACAAATCTAGATGGATATGCACCCCTTGGAAACTTTTGTCGTTTTCTCTTAAAAGGGGAGAAGCGAGAAGAACAAAGAGTTATCGATGGGAAACATCTATCGTAAGATTCCAGATGGAATTTGTTATAAGATGACGGACCTGTTTTAAGAATCAGAAACGATAGAATATTTGATATTATAGAAATCCTTTAAGGATTATAGTAGAAATCTGGTTTAAAGATTTAAGGGGGGGAACACATGGTTACAAAAGCAACATGGTGTTTTGGAATTTCATCTTGGCAATGAATAGAAAAAAAATCCAATGCAAAATCTTTTTAATCGATAATTAGCCATTATGATATACAGCTTGGGCTGAAAAATGGAAATTTTTCCGGCGAGTAAGGCCCAAAAGTTGTTGAGGGCTAGACAAATTGTTGGTCGAGCTACTTTAGCTTGTGCAACGTCCCAGTATACGGAAGCGAAATTCGTCGGTTCTTGTTCTTGCTTTGGGTAAGGCCTCCTAGTGGTAGGGGATGAACCCATAGAACTGTGTTTGAATAGCTAATGTTGTTGTACAAAAATTTGCAGTGAAGCTTGTTCTTTCAATTTTCATTCATATGATGGCAACGAACTAATTATTTCTTTGACATATTATTCAAGTGCATAAATACATTGACTTTGTTCTAAAAAACACTCGAATAGCTCACTAGCCCTAGAATTTTGTCATGTACTACTAGTACATTAGTGCTTATCGATGCATCAGAATATCCATTGTAAGCTTTGTAGGCCCAAAAGGAGCTATTAGTCTTAAGAACAAGGCGGTCCCATCTTTAGGCCCTTCAAAGTAACTAATAAGGATAATAGGTTAACAAGGGCCCAATGTAGTTTCAATAATACTTAACAAGGGCTAATTATCCCTCAAGATAGTTAAGTTAAGTAAGAGCATTGTTTATAACTAGGCAAGAGACATCATTTTGTGAATCTTTTGGCTCATTTGCAAGTGAGAGCTTCTTGCTTCCTCCTTGTGAATATGAGCTATGGAGATATCCTTTGCTAGGTCTCATGTGCCTTATTTACATAAATCCATGCTCATTTACGTTGCTGGTACTCTTCTTTTCATTTCTATTGAGATTCTATGGAGATCCTTTTGTTTCTAGCTTTCTATGGATATGCTATCTTGAATGCTTTGTACTTTTCTTGCTCTTAGCTTTACTTATATTGTAATTGCTATTAGCTTAGATTTGGCACATGACATTTCTTGATATCAGAGCACAGATCCTAAATTCATGATGATTCTATGTGAATTTCATTAGATTTGATAAGTTTATTGCATTTGTAGCTTTCTTTTTGCTAATTTCTAACTTTTAAATTTTCAGTTATGTTCAGACGAATTTTTGACATTCAATTTTGTTTTTCATTATTAATTTGATTCTATATGTTTGTAGTTCTTTGTTTAAGCTTTCATTTGCACCAATTTGCAAGCCATTTGGGTGAGAGATGCAAAAGTTATTGCACTTTTTCCAAAAGCTGTCAAAATAGGTGATTGGAATTTTGCTTTCACTTTGTGTGAATTTTTCAGATTTGATTTAAGTTTTTACTTCAAGTTTCTTTATGAAGGATTCTAGAGCATTGTCTTAGCTTTGATATGATCCATATGGCAGGTCATTTGGATTAGTATCCAAAAAGTTATGACAAATCTGGTTTCCTAGCTCTAGTTTTGTTAATTTTCTTCTTTCAGAATTTTCAGGCTTGTTCTGTTGTAAATTTGACCTATCAAATCACATTCAATAATTGATATGATCCTATAGGCTGATAGAGCTTGTTGTTAGCTTTTCAGAGGTACTGAGCTTGTTGATTTGGATCAATATTGAGGAAGTTATGATCAAATTAGTGGAGATGGGTCAGACTAGCCAAAATTTTGGAAATTTTTTTTACAAGTGAGAGAGAAGCACTTCATTTTCTCATTTTTGAAGTAGTATTTCTTTGCAGATTTTTTTCGTGGCCTTCTAAATGAAGCTTCTGTGTTTTTTTTTCAAATTTCTATTTTTAGCAAGCTATTAATGGCTCTATAAATTGTGCCTACTATTTTTGGAAACTTTCTAGAAAATAGAAAGTATATTACTCTCCCTATCTCACACCCACTATTTTTGGAAACTTTCTAAAAAAGAAAGTCTATTACTCGTCCTATTTCTCACACCCGCTATTTCTGGAAACCCTTTAAAAATAAAAGAAAACTACTTGTCCTATTTCTCGCGCTATTTTGGAAACTTTCTAAAAATAAAAAGTCAATTACTCGCCTTATTTTTCACATTTACTATTTGTGGTAAATTCACATTAAAAAAAAAATACTTATTACTCGCCCTTACCCTTAACTCGCTACCCCCCCCCCCCCCCCCCATTACCCGCCTCTGCTTCTCTCGCTATTACTCGTCGCCACACACTCTCCCTCAACCTACTTTAATCGCCCCCCCCCCCCCCCCCCCCTTCCCGTAAAATCAGTTTTCAAATTTTTACAAAGAAAACTGAGCGCCTCACAGAACGTAATCTGTGGGGCAAATTTTTTTTTACACGCACCTTCCATACTTCGAAAGGTGCGCATAAATTTTTTTTTTTTTGTACACACCTTCCGACCGGAAGGTGCGTGTAAAAAAAAATTTACTTCAAAAAATACAAAGAAAAAAAAATGTGAAAACAGATTTCACGTAGGGGAAGGGCCGACTCCTCGGCCCTTCCGAGGCAGAAGGGCCTCGGAGCCTGATCTTCCCCCACCCTTCTCATTTTCCGTGCCCCCTCCTTTCTCGCAAGCCAGGCCCTCTATTACTCGCCCCTCCTTTATATTACTCGCCAACATAATAAGAAAAACAAAAAAAAATTGACGTAAGCCACGCCCGACCTACACACTCTCTCTACGTTCTCTCTCTCTATCCTTTCCCTCTGTCCACGCGTCCCTCCCAGGCTGCGTCCACTTACCCACGAATATTCCTTAATGTTCTGTGAGGATATTCCCAAGAATCTTCATTCCCTCTCCCTTCTCCATGCCCTAAAAGAAGTATTTTCCAATTTTTTTTTAAATTTTTAATGGTTATCAAAAAAATTTACGAGCACAAAAAAAAACTACCGAAATTAGAACTGAGAAAGATTTTAAAATATAAACAAAATAGTCATTACTAGCAAAACCAGTGGTTCATTCACAACCACTTGTTTGTGTTTGTTGAAACCTGGGCAAGGGCCCTCCCTGCAAGGAAGGCCCTCGGACGGGGCGTTCGACCCCACACAAAAAAAGACAAATAAAGCAAAACAAGTAATTTTTTCAATACAATTTTTTCAATAACCACTTTAATTATAGTTGTCGTTTATTGTTTTCAAGAATGTACTCAAGTTGCCCCACATGTACATAAATGTAACTTTGCCAAAAAAAAACACAACAAAATTAACAAATATGACCTATGTGATCTTTACTAATACAAAGAGACTTTATTTTGTTAATGACTAAATAAATTCTATAAAAACTATACATGTAATGTCCTCACTATATTCCATAAAACAAACTAAGGCAGGGCCACATGGCCTGGGCGACTTTCTTCTTATTTATAAGGTTAGTTTGAAACTTTTTTACAGCATTGTGCCACAGTCCAACAAGATTAAGGTTGGTACTAGAAAAGCCCAAAGCCTCATTCATTGCCACTCATGAAGCAGGTCTGATGTCTTGTGTGGATCTGATTTAAGACATTAACAAGGATTTTTTAATGTATAATGTTCTTGAAAGGAGCGAGGAAAATCTACACAAGCTAAGGTTTTTGTGTCAAATCTAACCTCCTTGGAAAGTGGGCACTGGGATCACTCTTTTTTAAGGGAGCTTTCTGCTGATTCTCGTGACTGGTGGTCCGATTTAACAGCTTCCGAGATATGAAATTTTATGATAATGTGTTAGTTGGGTTTCTCGCAATGTAGTTTTGATATGCCGAAGCAACTCTGCTAAGCTATGGAATCAACAAAGGATTTGATTGCCAAAATTGTTCATAGATATCAGCAAAACTTAAAATTCTGATGAGGTCAGGATCACATATAATTGAGTCTGTAATCTGAGGGAAAAAGGAGGATAATGTGAGGGAAAAGGTGGAGTGCAAAACACCTGAATTCACTGCACTATGGATCAACATATTTGGAATCAATGCAGTCAGTGAAATCAAATGAAAAAAAGGACAAACGAGAAAATCAAATTCAAAACCAAGAAGAACAAAAAAATAGAAATGTAAAATATTTTCAAAACCTTGAAAAAAGTAACGAATGATCTGAATAAGGTTGTTTTTGCTTTGATGCCAAATCTTTTTTGCCTCGCCATAATTTGAGACACATGAAAATTCAATGACAAAATACAGAAATTCGAGATTTATGCAAGAAAAGAAACCACAACAAATCATAGCACAGAGGCTTAATCCAGAGCTGGACATGCTCGAGTGAAAATGGGCTCAGAAAGGGGGAACGGAACAGAGCTCCAAAATTCAAAACACCCACTTCATACTGAACCAAAAGATGAGTAGTTCTTGCAAATTCAAGGCCTTTATAGTCTAGCACGAAGTTAAGAAATTGTTTTAGTAAAGTAATATATCCTTTATGGCTCTTTCAGCAGTTACAGCGCGTCCAACGATTAATGGCAACTATGCTTACTCGTATCCAAGAATGTAAGTACATGAAAGATCAGGCTTGGTTTGGTGTTTGAGATGTTCTGAATGCTATACCCTCAGCCTTTCCTCAGGAAACTTCAAGGCCTTCCTGAGCTGAATCTTTTAAACAACGCAGAAAATTTTGGTCTCTTTTAATGAAAAGTTTCTGTAAAACAAAAGCGTCAAACTGAGAAAACCACGGGTTAATTGTAGGAGCACTTTGCAAATGACAAATCTGCACAGCCGTTTGCATAGCACAAAAAGCAAGACACTAACGCTCTTCCTGCTGCATATTGCTTGTTGTAATCAGAGAATCACACCAAAACTTGTGGTACAAATTGATAACTATACAAAGATGTCAAGCCTTCCTTTTGGCCCCAAAGTGTTCAACCAATATCTCTTGTACAACAGGCAACAGATTCTTGCAAGGAATTCCAGACAGCAACATGTCTCCTAAATGAGAATCGGCACCAACCCGCCCACCTAAAAAAATGTCGACTCCTTCACAAGGCTTCTTGTTCTCATCCCTAGCCATGCAACCCATGAATCCAATGTCCGCAACCTGCACTTGACCACATGAATTTGGGCATCCTGTCCAGTGCATTCTGATAGGTCTTGTGACTTCCATTGTCTTTTCCAGATCTTCTGTCAGCTTCTGAGCCCGAGCTTTTGTCTCGATTATGGCCATGCCACAAAACTGACTACCAGTGCAGGCAACCAAATTGGCTTGCAATAGAGACGGTGAAGCTGAAAATCTAGTCAGAAGGGGTTCTTTCATAAATGCATCAAGTTTTTCTGTTTGAACATTTGGGACTATGATATTTTGCTCTACTGTTAATCGCAATTCTCCAGTACCATAAAGCTCAGCCAAAGAAGCAAGTTCATGCATCTCAGATGCTTGAAGTCTGCCCACTGGAATATGCAGACCAATGTAGTACAACCCCTTCTGCTTCTGTGGGTGCACCCCAAAATAGTTTCGTCTCTCCCAGGTTTGGGAGATCAAATCTTTGTTTGCTGCTCTACTTAGTTTACCAACCATTCTTTTCTCTACTTCAGATCTGAACTCCTCAATACCCTGCAGCACATCTAGAAAACTTAGCTAAATTCATCTGAAAAAAATCAGCCACGTATGAAGAAAAAAGAAGAGCACAAACTAGTCACGTAAATTTTACCAATTCATCAATAAGCCACATCATTCTACATTTCTGCCTGTTTCCTCTTGTCCCAAGGTCACGATAGGTCTCAAGAACAGCTTTACAGACTGCTACCACCTCCTCTTCTGGCACCCATGCATCAAGGGGCACTGCTTCTGCACACCTCTTGGGACTGAAGAATCCACCCACTAACAAGTTGAATCCCATCCTCCCCTCCTTCAATGCTGGCATGTAGGCAAGGTCATTGATGTGGGGATGCTCATAGAGATCATGACTGCCCACAACACAAACATTCCACTTTCGTGGCCTGGAAAGAAAAAAAAGTGAAAAGAATAAGGATCTCAAATATAGACCCTTAACTCCAATGAAGGGCTGCCACAATCAACACCGATTAATCTTACAAAAGGGTTGCTATTAAGCGAATATGAACATAAAAGTGAACTCACAGGTTTGTGATGGAAGTATTGCCCTTTCCATTGTTGATGATGTAATCAGAAAGAGCTTCAGTATAAGGCCTGGTGTCAATGATTTCATCCGGATCAATCCCAGCAAGGGGGTTGCCCACTGGATTCCTTACATTGTCCATGCCACTTTGTAGGCTTGAGAGACCCACCTGTTCCAGCCCCTTGAGGATGGAGGGGACATCCTGAAGCACAACTCCTCGAATCTGCCAATTTTGTCTAGTTGTAACATCAGCACATCCATCTTTTCCGTATTGCTCGATAACACTCGCCAAATAATGAGTCTGAGCAGCACTCGAGACCCCATTTGGTAGCTTAAATCGCATCATGAACTTCCCATCTGCCCATCCAATAAAAAATGAGATCTTCCTCAGATTCTGTAAGAAATATTTAACAATATAGAACTTCTCTTGCATTCATCTTGAAGTGAACAGGTAGTCAAACTTGCTAGAAGGCACGAGAATAGGAGCAATTTCTGAATAAGAAAGGATCAGGAAAGCTTACAGTGATGTTTTCTACGATGAAATAAACCAAGCCACTTCAGGCGTGTATCAATGTCATCTTTTCCATGCTTGGTGGAGTCTACAGTATCAAAAGGAGTGCTTGCGAGTTGCTCAATTTCATTCTCTATGAACATTTTCATGGGATCCTTCTCTAATTTGATCTGCCAATTTACCATGTGATTAGCCAATATTCTTTCTGTCACATAATTCATCCCAAGATCACTACTAAGGAGCAGAATTACTTACAGAAGTCAACATAGAAACGGCAACAAATATGTAAAATAAAAACTAGTTCTCATGCGTTTGGTGTGAAGTTTATTTCTGCTAAACAGATTGGATCCTTTCTTAAAAAGATTTTGGCATGTCCAAAAAGGATTCTAGAAAACTTGTGGATAGAGTTAATTCTGAACACATACTGTACTGCTGATTTTCGAACTAAAAGCTTTTGGTATGAATGGACCAGCAGACATTGGTAAACCATTTCATGTCACTCTAACTCTCAATTCTCCTGTATAATTTGCAATGCTCTACCTTTTCAGCCGGATTAAGACCATTTCGGTATTCGGGCTTTAAAATCCAATACCCATCTTTCTCCTCGACTCGAGGAATAAGACGGTTTGATGTGAGAGATTCCGCAGCTGCATCTGCCTTGGCTTTCACCCTTACTTCTCTGGGATTCCTGTGTTGATCAGCAGATGGCCTATAAATCGCTTTCCTTAAACTAGGGGATTGGGCTGAACTCATGAAGCATGGATAGACAAAAGATAGCCGATTCTCTCTTGAGGTTCCAGTCCAAAAATTTACCTTCTCCATGGGTCGGCACAGCAAATCTGTGGAGTTCACAGAAATGTCTTTTGTATTGGAGAGTTGTAGATTGAACATCATCTCAGATATTTTGACTACCTTGTTGGTGTTACAGATGAAAAATGACTGCAAATTTGTGTCAAACTAGGACCATGAAGCTTAAAGCACAGATTCCCCTTCTAGCTGATCCCCATATCCACAACTCTCAACAACAGAAAGAAAAAATTCCCCCCTCAAATAACTTGTAGGCAAAATCTCAGGAACCCAACAATTGCTGCAGAACAAAATTCTCTCTGATTCTCAGGACTCAATCTTTCAGCTGACACTTAATGCCAATGCATCCCAGGCTGAATTCAACACTGAAAATTCTGCATGCACAACCTCCATAGCTGGTGCAAACCAGTAAAATCACCTCCACAGTGTGAGGCATCAAATGAATTGTACAATTTCCTCCTTTTCTTCTTCTTAATCTTCTTCTTCCTGCAATATATATGCCATATACTTGCATATGGGATCTTATATGCTGTATTTGTGTACCAAATTATACATTGGATCGCGACTGATGATGCTGATGGGCAGGCAGACGCGGCGACACAAACCACGCTGGCCCCCCACAACTGCAAAGGGCCAAAATCCTTTTCTTTTTTTAATAGTATTTATATAACCTTTTGATATGTTAGGGGGGTTTCACACTAGTGGCAAGGACCCTTTCTCTTTAGACCTATTTTTAAGTTCAAGGACCCTTTCTCTTTAGACCTATTTTTAAGCTCGAAAAGTCGATACCGACCACTCATCACATCTGGCTGGCAACTGATAAACAGGAGTGCTCAATAGCAAGTGCTCAACATGCCAAACAAGGTCCCCAATTCTAATGAGACGGCAAGAGGTCCTGCCACCTCATGTGCTAACATGGTGGCAACTCAAAGTAGATACAAAAGGGGGCATTTTTCTTTATTTTTTCCAATCACCCAATGAGAGCACGCCGTTTGGAATATGAGACTTGTCAGGAAGTTAAGTGTGGGACACCCTTACAAACACAAGTTTCCCCATGCAAACCATTTGATGCCGATACTCACTTAGAAGCTATCGTATGGAGCTCTTGCAATGCGCCACATGGCAAATGCAAGATTTAGTTGCACGATGAAGCTTTGCCTTTTGCAAAGGGTGACTAGACACCTCAATTGACATTACTTTCAAAATTTGCATGAAAAGGGGATTGGC
Source organism: Diphasiastrum complanatum (assembly GCA_029204225.1). Lineage (NCBI taxonomy): Eukaryota > Viridiplantae > Streptophyta > Lycopodiopsida > Lycopodiales > Lycopodiaceae > Diphasiastrum > Diphasiastrum complanatum. The sequence continues at coordinate 80,953,054 of CM055093.1, read as the reverse complement.
TTTGGACATGTGTGTATGGAAATCTAGATACGTTTCACAAAGGACTATCTAACTAGCAAGCAAGCTTTACCTTTTTGCAAAGGGTGAATAGACTGCTAACCTATCAGTACTTCCAAATTGGCATAAAGTGGAGAGCGTTGTTGGCTGTGCATGTGAGTACGTAAATCTAGATACATGTTTTATAAGATACGGAGTTTTAGATACATTTTTCATAAATATATAGAATGTACATCTAATTACATTTACAATTACTAAATTTCAACCAATTGTGCAAATCATTCATGGGACGAGTTTTCAATTGCCCAAAACGTTCTCAATTGCAAACTTGTGTTTCAAACCCTAGGGACCCTAGGTGTTGAAATTTGACACAAAAACATTTTGAGCATATTTGTAGGGCAAATTTAATCTGAATGTCCACACCAACCATGGATGGGCAAACAAAATAGTAGAGTACATTATAAAATGTTGTAGAACAGAGTTAAAAAAACTATAATAAAAAATAAATAGAAATTGTTTATTTTTCCATAACTCTAGATTATAGATTTGTAAAAAAATTTGCAAGGCAAATTTCAAAACTAAATGGCATACAGGTCATGTCAAAATTGTGTGACAAGGCAACTAAACTTCAATTTTCTTTTCAACTTGTATTACTTTACTTCACACGAGGAGAATATAGAGATTTATTGCAAAATTGACATGTTTGGTTTCAATTTTATTGGTTTGTTTGTTAACTTTGTCGTGACGTTGCAAGTTGGCATGTTCATATGCTTAAGGTTGATGTGTCTTTGTATGGTGAGTTTGAGCAAACAACCCTTTTCAGTTACTTGAGTTGAAGTGCATTTTTTTTAAAACATTTGAATTATTAGTTCACTTTAAGGCAAAGCTTGTCAAGACTTCAAGGATTACCTTGTTTTTTAATTGCACCATTAGCTAAATGCACTCTTCATCAATAACCACAATGGAGCACCTTAAATTTAGAGGTAGTGAGTTTCCAAGTATTTTCCCATAAATTGGGATTTTACTTTAGGTCTTCATTGCCAAACAAACACGCTTTTCAAGATTATACAACATTGCTCATAGTTTATAACTTCAAAAGCTATAGTTTTTAAAAAATACACAATCTATGAAACTACTGTGAATGACAATGTCATGTTGTGTTTCAAAATTTAGAGCAACATGAAATTATTTTTTCTCAAAAAAACCTTTTCTTAAGTTTTGTAGAAGTGATACATGCGTAAGGAAGGACATCAATTACCCTTGAATGGGCATTGATTTACTACGATAAGATTTTATAATTGAAAGCCAAAGTATTCGACTTAATTAATAATATCGTAAGATTACATCAATTCTATCAAGATTCATAACATGAAAGTTAAATAACCTTGAGCATGAAGCTCTAGATTTGGAACACCCCATACTTTGATGTAGCCTAATCATATATCTACAATCACTACCTTTGGTGGGAGCTCGCTACTACATCGAATCAAATTCTATAAAAAAAACTCATTGTTTTACCTCAAATAATTATTTTCCATACACTAAAACGATCAACATAGAAAATAGTTGAAATAAAATTACATTAACAACTAAAGCTTTATGTCAATGAAACTTCCATAATAAGTTGTGTTCTGAACCAAAGTTTGATGACAATGAAAGCTGCAAACTACTAAATCAACAACAAAGAATCTTAGTCAAACAAAGAAGAGACCAGTACCTTTGACCGTTGAACAAGTATTATCAACAAAGAAATTCCTCCAATCACCTAGTCAACGAGCCCTTCAATTAGCCAGTGAGTGACACAGAAGAATCTCAGGCAAACAAAGAAGAGACCGGCACCTTTGATAGTTGAACAAGTATTATCAACAAAGAAATCCCTCCAATTACCCAGCCTGTGTGTGTGTGTGTGTGTGTGTGTGTGTGAGAGAGAGAGAGAGAGAGAGAGAGAGAGAGAGAGAGAGAGAGAGAGAGAGAGAGAGAGAGAGAGAGAGAGAGAGAGAGAGAGAGCTGCGTCTACTACCCTCCGATCAACCAAGTGAGCGAGCGAGAGAGTGAGTTACAAAATTTCACATAGTTCGTCTTGACAAAGAAAGACTGAAGCCTTTATTATAATTTAACAAGGTTACATCGAGCTGAAAAGTAAAATACAATACTGAAAAAGCACCATAAAGCATACCCACTTTCAAGATGTCCAACTGATACCTGCCACCATCCCACAAATCCGCACGAGTTAGTACAGTGGGGAAGACAGCTGAGCGTGAGTTGTTATCAATGTCTATACCACTTAACATCATAATAGCATCTATAAATCATAGTCCTATCTTCCCAAACAACATAAATTATTTTAGTGATAGGCCAAGCCCTAATATTACTGTATCAGGGCTTGTGACATGCTAATAGTTTGTGGGCAATTGGTCCATATCATTTCATATTGTATTTAGGCAAAGTATGAAAAGTTTTAACTATATATACATATATATATATATATATATATATATATATATATATATATATATATATATATATATATATATATATATATATATATATATATATATATATATATATATATATATGTATGTATATATATATATACTAGCTAAAATACTTGGTGTGGACACGTGTGCTGGTGTGGACACATGTGCTGGTGTTAGGGCAAATCCATACCGTTCTAACCCATGTGAGCCTTGTTAAGAAAGACAAGTCACACACTGATGTCCATACTTCTGAGCACATCCATGCTTTCCAGTCGTATCTCATTAGAAGCCTAATGTGACACCTAGGTGGGTAGCATTAATTATTGCCATGGTTGAATGGTGCAAATACATAGGTATTATGGCACGAGTACAATAGCTTGAAGTAATAACTTCAGCTTGTTGAGCATGATAACGCTAGCTACAGAAAAAACTTTGATTGAAAGAGAGTTTCAATTAACTCAAATTTAACACTTACATAGCTTGAATCAGCTAATATATAGATTTACAAGTGTCGAAGAACAAAATATCTTACAAGTCTTTAATGCTATTTACGCCAGTCTTTGCATATGTACAAAGTTGGTAACCGCCAACCGCCTTTGGGATATTTGGTTGTCCAGCTGTTTTAGGATTGCTGATAAGTTGGCGACGTCGGTCAGCCAATGTAGCAAAAACGCGAAAAAGCTGAAAAAACCGAAGGTGCCCTTAGACTCAAGGTTTGTAACTCTTGAAGGTGCCCTTACACTAAAGGTATGTAAATCTGTAAGGCGCCCTTAGTTTCAAGACAACGAAGAAGATGAAAAAGCCGAAAAATTGCCTTATACTGAAGGCAGAGGAGAAGGCGAAGGTGCCTTAAACTAAAGACAGTGAAGAAGGCGAAGGTGTTTTAGATTTAAAGGTAGCAAAAGAGACGAAAAAGGAGAAGGTGCCTTAAAAATGATTTCTAAGGCATTCTGGCCACTTGGCCAGTGTGTCGCATTTTTCGCTAGTGTGAAAAAGGCGAAGGAGGTGGAAAAAGCAAAGGTGCCTGAAGAATGGTTTCTAAGGCATTCTGGCCACTTGCCTAGTGTGTCACTTTTTTTTTCACTAAGGAGAGAAAAAGGGCGAAGAAGGAGAAGGTACCTTAAAAATGATTTCTAAGGCATTCTTGCCACTTGGCTAGTGTGTCGCATTTTTTGCTAGTGCGAAAAAGGTGAAGGAGGAGAAGGTGCCTTAAAATGATTTCTAAGACACAAGAAATCTCAAGGGAAAAAAATGTGAAGGCCCAAAAATATGTTGTCGGCCTTCGGTTTTTCAGGATGCTCATTACTTGAACGATTTGTTGAAGACTGAACATAAGAAATCTAACATGCTATGCATAGTTGTGCATGTAGTGCGTGTATGTCTGTGTGTAATCAACGTTGATTGAATGTGTGTGCAAAGAATACTATTTTCATTGATCCTTGAATATTTTCTTTAGATGAATTATTAACATGAAGCGATTGCCGTCCTTGTTAGTTTTGACCAGTGTATGTGTGTAGATGTTTTGACTAGAGAGAGAGAGAGAGAGAGAGAGAGAGAGAGAGAGAGAGAGAGAGAGAGAGAGAGAGAGAGAGAGAGATGGGGCTCGAAAGTTGCCACATGGCAAGCCACATAGGCTTGTCACGTGTAAAACCATGTAGATTTGGGACTTGTCAAGTAGGACTACCATAGGCTTGTGTAGCAGACTAAGCATGTCGTAGGCTGCCATGTGGCAAGCCATGTAGGCCTACCCCATGGCAAGTCATGCAAGCTTGGGCAAACCACGTAGTTCTAATATAGGCTTGTCTGACAAGCCAACCATTCTCTGCCACATAGGCCTAAGAGGAGAGAGAGAGAGAGAGAGAGAGAGAGAGAGAGAGAGAGAGAGAGAGAGAGAGAGAGAGAGAGAGAGGGAGAGAGAGAGAATTGGGGCTCAAAAGTTGCCACATGGCAAGCCACGTAGGCCAACCACGTGGAAAACCATGTAGGCTTGGGACTGGCCATGTGGCAAGTCACGTAGGCCTACCATAGGCTTGTGTGGCTTGCCACAGGCGTACCATAGGCCTGCGTAGTAGTCCATAGAGGCCTACTATCTACCAAGCCTATAATAGGTTGCCACATGGCAAGGCACTTAGGTCTGCCACATGGCAACTTATGCAAGCTTGGAGTTTGCCACATGGCAAGCCATGTAGGCCTACCATAGGCTTGTGCGACCAGCCAATTGAGCTCTACCATGTAGGCCTGAGTGGATCCAGAGAGAGATAGAAAGCTGGGCTCGAAAGCTGACATGTGGCAAGGCATGTAGGTGTATCATAGGCTTGCATGGCAAACCACATACGCATGGCATAGGCCTCATGTCTGCCATGCAAGCATGTTGCAGATGCCACGTAGGCTTATCATAGGCTTGTGAGGCAAGCCAACCAAGCTCTGCCACATAGGCTTGAATTGACCTAGAGAGAGAAATAGGTGGGGCTCGCAAGCTACCATGCGGCAAGCCACGTAGGCCTGCCAAGTGGAAAACCATGTAGAGTTGGTACTTCCCATATCATAAGCCACGTAGATCTACCATAGGCTTGTGTAGCAGGTCACATAGGCATGTCATAGATCTACTATCTGTCAATCTTGTCATAGGCTGCCACATGGAAAGCCACGTAGGTTCGTCGTGGCAAGTCCTACAAGCTTAGGGTTTGCCATGTTGAAAACCATGTAGGTCTAACATAGGCTTGTGTGGCAAGCCAACCAGGATTTGCCACGTAGGCTTGAGTGGACCTAGAGAGAGAAAGAGGTGGGTCTTAAAAGCTACCACATGGCAAGCCACGTAGGCCTACCATAGGCTTGTGTAGCAGGCCACATAGGCCTGCCATCTAGCAAGCATGTCATAGGCTGCCACGTGGCAAGTCATCTATGCCTTCCACATGGCAAATCATGCAGGCTTGGATTTAGCCATGTGGCAAGCCACGTAGGCCTATCATAGGCTGGCAAGCCAACCATGCCTATGTGGTCTACAAGCCTGTCACACATTGCCACGTCCCCATCTCCCTCTCTCTCTAGGTCCACTCAAGCCTACATGGTAGAGCTTGGGTGGCTTGCCATGCAAGCCTATGTTAGAACTATGTTGCTTGCCACGTAGGCCTGCCATCAAATCCATGCCATGCCTATGTGGCTTGTCATGCAAGCCTATGGTAGAGGCCTGCGTGGCTTGTCACATGGCAACTTTCGAACTCACCTATATCTGTCTCTCTCTTGGTCCACTCAAGCCTACATGGTAGAGCCTGGTTGGCTTGCCATACAAGCTTATGGCAGGCCTACATGACTTGCCACATGGCAAACCTCAGCCCTGCATGATTTTCCATGTGGCAAGTTGCCATGTAGGCATGTCATGATACAAACCACGCAGGCTTGTCACTTGCCATGTAGGCCTATCATAGGCTTGCGTGGCAGGTCATATAGGCATGACATAGGCTTGTGTTTGCCATGCAAGCATGTTGTAGTTTGCCACATAGGCTTGTGTGGCAAGCCAACTAAGCTATGCCATGTAGGTCTGCCATACATGCTTGAGTGGAACGAGAGAGAGAGAGAGAGAGAGAGAGAGAGAGAGAGAGAGAGAGAGAGAGAGAGAGAGAGAGAGAGAGAGAGAGAGAAGAATACTATATATCCAATGCACATATTTGTCAACTGATGAACCAAATGATTCACTAATCATGCATCTTACAAGCAATATAATTCAAAAACCATCAGTTCCTGGTAAATTTACATCACATTGGCCGTTTTACCAAATTAACTTCATCCTAAAGTAATCAACTACTCAAGTTAATTGCCAATGACTAAAAAATTTTAAATGTATAGGTAAAGAATTCAATTTTACTAGTATGACACCACATTTAGATCCTTACCCAAATCATTTATTCGTTAACTCATAAATCTTCCATAGAAAGATCTGTTAACTCTGCAAGTATATGTCAAAACAATACTCGATCATATGTTCATGTTCACCGACTAGGTTAAGTGCACCAGATAATCTTAGTAACTTAGGAATACACAGTAGATCCATACAAGATTAAACGTGCACATATGTGAATAATCTCACTATGACCCAGTACATAAACACATTTTTATCCTGCAGATTCCTCCAGAACCCACATATGTTACTCACATATCTCAATGAGATTTTGTAACTCAGCTACACAAGATTTTCTATTTGTCATGAGTAAATAACATATCCGAAAAATCTCTAAGACGAATAACATTTACTCTCAATAGTTTTCCCATCCAACTTACCTTTAATTACATAATTTCTTCCACTTTAGGCACGTCCTAACGCTCTTCTGCTGATGTCATCATATCAAATAAGGGTTTTTGTACTTCATGGTACTTGCATGATCTACTTGATCTTTTGGAACATGAAGGTTGAAAAAGTATTGCAAAGATTTTCGTGTCGCTTCGAGTTGTTTGACTTTTGCGTCGTCTGACTTTCTCCTATAGTATCACGAACATTTTTCTTTCGTGAATATTTTACGTTTGTGTCTTTTTGTCAGGATGTTCGTGGATATTTTCGCTTCATGTCTTTTCGTCAAACTGACGGCTGAAAGCTAGCAAAGCTTTGGAAACAGAAATGTTTTGTTTCTTCAGCTCTCTCTTAAAGTGTGGTAGCTTGATGACTCCAAGACTGCTCCTTTGTTTCTCGAACAGACCTTTGTCTAAGGCCTTTGTGAAAATGTCAGCCACCATGCTTTGTTCCAATGAAAATAGTCTGCAGCATCTTGTTCTCGATCAGATCCCTTATCAAGTGATACTTGATTGCGATGTGTTTCGTCCTTGAGTGAAACACAGAATCCTTTGTTAGATGTATTGCAGATGTATTGTCCATCTACAAAACTAGAGGCTCATTCCTTGTTTCGCCCAGTTTGTCAAGGAACTATTTGAGCCAAACGATTTTATTAGCCATCTTTGCTGCCGCAACATACTCTGCTTCGCAGGATGACTGAGCCACAATGGTTTGCTTCTTGCTAATCCAGAGAATTGCTACTGTTGACACGATGGTGCATCCTCTTGAGACACTTTTGTTGTCCTTGAGAGATGCCCAGCTAGCATCACTGTAGGAAAGCATTTGGAACCCTGCATCACGAGAATAACACAAACCAAAATCTGTTAATTGAAGGTATTGCAAAATTCGTTTCGCAATCTTCCAATGAGTTGAGCCTGGATTTGTACAGAATTGGCTCATCCTGAACATGGCATAAGCAATGTCAGGACATGTGTTATCTTCAAGGTACATCAGCAATCTGATCAACTTCTTGTATGGTGTAAACTGCATCAATTCTCTTTCTTCTTCAGTCTTCGAACAGTCTTCATTAGTCAGGACTGTTCTTGCAAGCATGGGAGTATTTGCTCCTTTGCAACTCAACATCCCGAAATCTTCAAAGATTTTTTGTGTATATCTGGATTGATGAAGGTATAATTTACCTCCCTCATAGTCCCTATCAATCTGTAAGCCAAGATAACATTTGGCTTCTCCCAAGTCTACAATCTCCAAATATTTCGAGATGTCATACTTTGCCTCAACAATAAGCTCTTCACTTTTGCAAAGTATCAAAGTGTCGTCCACATATACAGCTACAATGATGATCTTCCCATCTATAATTCTTACATAAACTTTGAAATCAGCCATTAGTGGCTTGAATCCTAAGGATTTCAGGGCTTGATTTTTCTTCTTATAACATTGTCGCGCTGATTGCTTTAGACCGTAGATACTCCTATACATTCTGCATACATAAGTAGGAAGTGAGTTCGAAATGTAGCCTGGAGGTTGATCCATGTATATTTCCTCATCTAGCTCGCCATGTAAGGACACTGTCTTTTCGCCCACGATGTGAATCCTGAGATCATAAGCAGCTGCATATGCAAAAAATAAATGTAGGGACGAATGTTTCACAACAGGAGAGAAGGTCTCAGCATAGTCAATACCATATTTCTGAGAAAACCCCTTCGCTACAAGTCTTGCTTTATACTTAAAAATATCTCCATTCGGTCCATACTTTAGCAATTACTTAGAAGGATTACCAAAATCCTAACTGCAAAATACATTTCCCGATTACACTTACTACCTCTGATGTCCACTCTTCTTCCCTCCTTAGAATTTTTCAGTTCCCTGAAAATATATTTCAGCTAAGGTACTAAGAAGAATGTTTAAAATTAATTACTGTAGGAAAAAGTCTGAAGCAATTTCATTTCTATCCTATATCTAGGCTGAATAATTGATATACCAAAAATCATCTACTAGTATGAAAAACACTACTAGTTTGATCTTTTAAATATAATTTACCATAGTTTTAACCGGAAATGAAATCAGTTTGTTACTTTTGATCAGTTCCTATCAATTATAAATTTTCCAATAAAATTGGACTGATTTTCCTTTTCATTAAACTAGCTTAAACATTACTTCGTTAAAGTTGCCTACAATTAAAAGAAAATACAAAAAAAAAAAAAAAAATCTGGATTCGGGTACTTCTTTTCATATATTCCACACAAAATTTTTGTCGAAGAATAAAGAATTACCTCCAAATATTTTTCATTTTATTCCAATTAATCACTTTAACAAGTGTCTCAAAAGCTTTTACTCATCCTTTCACTAATCAATTTCAATCAGAAGGAAGAAGCAAAACCATCGGTATCTTACCGATCAGAAAGGAAAAAACAAGCACCATTTAACTCAATTTGCAGAGAGTACCGATACTCTAGAGTTAAGTGGATCAATAGCATAATACCAAGTAATGGAATCCTTTTACCGGATACATGCCTAAGAACCATACCATTACCATCGTTTCTCAAGATCGGTTTAGAATGATTTCTTCAAAAAAACCCAATTAGAACAGCTTGATTTTGGAAACTGAGGTACTAAGGTTTCACACAAATTTTGGGCTTACTGGTAGATGTTGATGTAAGCCAATTATCCAGCAAATAAGATCTAATACATGCATATTGTTCCTAGGGAAATCCCTATTCCGGAAGCAATATCCAAACCAAGGTTTAAATTTTGAAGACTAAGCACCAGAAAACCAAAATTCCACTAACTGGGTGCTAGAAACTTGAGTTCGGAAATCTCATGTCGAACAAACATCAAAGTTTCGACTGTCAAAACTTTAAAACCCTATGGTCATCCGACATGGATCTATAATCCTATCAACTGACCGCCATGCAATTTGTAAAATTACACAACACTAAACATTCCACCTTCTCTCACGAAAAACATGCATTCCAATAGCTCTAAAAGAATGTGGCCCAACCCCAAACCTTATCTTCAACCCAAAAAACAAAGGTTTTAGGGCCGGCTCCCCAGACAGCTCGGGCTTCAATAGACGAGAGAAAGAGAGAGGTGCCCCCAGCTGCAACCATCCAAAGAGAACTCTGAAATGGGATCACAAGAGGATAGGGAATCGAAAGAGAATAAGTCATGCTCTCACCACGCATGAAACTACCATGGTTGTGCCAGCCTAATCACTCCCCTTGGATCCACGATCTGCAACTAAAGCTGACCTCAATTATAGTTGACACAATATCTATGCCAACAATGGATCTGGATTTTTGAGATTCCAAAATTCAACATCTCTTGTCCATAAGACCACTGTCTCTGAGGTTAGAAAAGTAACGTGAGGCAAAACCAAGTTGCAAGAACTTTATTCTACTCCTTCATTAACAGGTTACTTCTAGGGCGACCATTGTTTCTATTTTTGCAACACATCTACGCAATGAAACGACCATCACATGCTTTCAACTGCCATCCTAGAGTTTTCAGAACTCAAGAAGAGTTAGGGAAAAGGTTTAAATGCATGTCAGAGTCTTCTTACAATCTCTACTCTTACATAGACTTTAAAGCTTCCTCCTGTAAATCCCAGGTTTACAGAAACTATGAGGAGATCAAGATCTTGCAGGGAATAGCAGTTCCAAGATGGGGATTTGTCTCTACTTACAAGCATGCAGAGAGAGAGAGAGAGAGAGAGAGAGAGAGAGAGAGAGAGAGAGAGAGAGAGAGAGAGAGAGAGAGAACCACAATTAGACTTGGGAATCTTTCAAGTTCAGAGCACACCATTGAAATTCAAGAAGCTTTAGGTAGAGGGCTTTATTAAACACACAAATATTTAGATTTTAAAGTAAGGGAAAACAATTTAACCACTAATAAGTAAAATTTCAAAGGCAATTGTGTTTACAAAATTATTGATTGATTCTCATACACAATGAATCAAACATTTCCAAAAGCTCACCAATATGGCAAGGCCTTTGTGGTCTGCCACATTTTACTTGTTTAAGACCATGTGAATAATCAATGTATATTACAAAATTGTTGTTATAAAAAGCAAATTTTACAAAATTGTGAACTATTTTTATTATAAATAGAAATCAAAAGATTACACCTTACAAATTTATAGAATATGTTTCCTACATATATAATAAAAAGGATGGATTTCTCACATTTAATCTAAAATTATAGATTCTTTCTATTTTCAGTTTTTTTTTTCCTAGGACTGCGTCGTGGTGCTTCCAGTTTTAGAGGTTTTTTTAGGGTTTCAAAAGGCCCACGTGGAAACAAACAATTGCACAAGCTCACATCTTTTATTAGGGTTTGCAAATTTTATAATATGATTTGTTGAATGTTTCCAATCTGAAAGGAGAAACAGAATGAGCTGACCTTACATCGTGCTTTGTTACAGCACACAAATCCTTTTGTAGCACTGCTGCACATCTCATTCAGATTTGCATTCAAACATACAAGTTTGTTGCAAATCTGCTTTCAAACACACAGATTTGCTCCAGTCGGAAGGAGTTACAGTTATGTGTCATGTGTGTGTGTATGTGATAGATATAGATTTTGAAATAATTGGCTTCAAATTTTAGCTGTTGATCTAAGGTTTGTGGATGTTTCAGGATAGTATTCAGATTTTCTTGCTGTTTGCAAGTGAGCAAATCAAGTTTTGCATTTGGGTGTTTTGTTTTTTCAATTTTGAGTTTCAAGTTCAGTCTTCTTACTTTTAGAGTTATGGCACCGGTACAGAAGATCCAGTGAAATTGAGTATATATATATGTATAGATAGACACACACACACACATATACATACATACACAGACAGAGAGCGAGAGCGAGAGCTGAGAAACAGGGCGCTCCTACAAACAAGTGATTTGTGAAGCTTCAGGATGATCTCATAGTCGCTGGACAAACACTGCGTTATGGAGATTGTCGATGAGATCGAATGGTTAGTGATTTTAATTGAATACTAATAATTAGTAGCTACTATAAGGAAAATGGCTTTTGCTGGAAATTTGTGCAATAATTCAAGTTATAGTGTGCCTCCAAGTAGACATATGTTCATTTGTAACCTAGATGCTACTGCCATCTATACTTAGCCTGTGAATCTTCAACTCCAAGGTACAAACATTGTAATGATCGGTGTACAAATAGTTTGACGGAGTTTTGATCAACTTATGTTGGATGAAGCCAGGCCGTTTGATGCGTTTGTTCGAAAATTCATTGCTGCTGGTTAATTATTGTGGTCCAAAATGGGAAGTATAGGTGATGAAAACGGTCTTCGGAAATACAATTACATTTTCCTCATAAGTTTAAATGTGAAAGTAACGAGATTTTGTATTTTTGCTGCACACCAGGAACAACTTTTATGGCTGATTGAGCTTGCTTTTCAGATCGCGTAATGGCAGATGCTAGAGCTGTGCTGAAGATAAGAAATTCTTGATTCATTCTAAAGAATCTCACACTAGCATAAGGTGGAGTTCAAGATGAGATCACTTCCAACTACTCCAGGGCCAAGCTGCTGTGGATCTGGCGTTTTGATTAACGACAAATTTAAGAGAGTATTGCAGAATTGGCTGCATGTAGTTACAGCAGTATTTATTGGTGGGCTTCTTTGTTGGGGCATCATCAGAACTTTTCAGTCAGGTCTGCTTTCGAGGCTTTCTATTGAAGCTGACCACACCGATTTGTCTCCTACGTTGGATGAAAAATTAGCTGGATCGTCAGTAGACCTTCCAGGTTTATCCTCTGAGACTCCTGACAATGGTAACGTTTTCTATGAAAAAGCTGGATTTAAATTACATGTGAACACTTCCTACAGATTGAGACCTCGGATTTCAGACTGGGACGATCAGCGTAGAAGATGGCTTTCTAAAAATCCTCACAAAAAGGGGATAGTAACCGGGAAATCTCCATTGTTCTTAGTCTCGAGTTCTCAGCCGAGTCCTTGCGAGAATCCAATGGGCGATCACTTTCTCCTCAAAGCCATCAAGAACAAGATGGATTACTGTCGCCTTCATGGCATTGACATATTCTACAACATGGCACAGCTTGATCCAGCCATGGTCAGCTTCTGGGTGAAGCTGCCGCTGGTGAGAGCCGCCATGGTGGCTCACCCAGAGGCTGAGTGGATTTGGTGGATGGACAGCGACGCCCTTTTCACAGACATGGCATTTGAGCTACCTCTCGACAAGTACAGCAACTACAATATGGTTGTGCATGGCTGGGAGAGGAAGGTATTTGAGGAGAAAAGTTGGGTTGGCCTGAACATGGGGGTGTTTCTTATCAGAAACTGTCAATGGTCTCTTGATCTTCTGGATGCATGGGCTGCCATGGGTGCCACTGGACCGCTCAAGCTACAAATTGGTAAATTTCTCACATCATTTCTTTCGGAACGGCCAGAAAACTTTGAAGCAGACGATCAAGGAGCTTTGATCTATCTCTTGAATGCAGAAAAGGAGAGATGGAGAAGCAAAGTCTACTTAGAAAGCTCTTACTATCTGCATGGCTTCTGGGTGAAACTGGTGGACAAGTATGAGGAAATGAGAAGGAAGTACCATCCGGGTTATGGTGATGACAGATGGCCGTTTGTCACCCATTTTGTGGGCTGCGAGCTTTGCAGTGGGGATACCAATACTAAGTACTCTGCAGAAAAGTGCAGGAAGAACGTGGAGAAAGCTTTCAACTTGGCTGATGATCAAATCCTGAAAATCTATGGATTCCATCATCAAAGCCTACAATCTTCAGATGTCCTTTATCTATGATCCAAGTTGCACTCGCAGAGGTGCATTGAGCTAGTATATTCTACATACAAGAGGCCAAAATTTGAGGTGCAGTTACACAGTTTGCTAGATCTCTACTTCAAGTACTTTGTGAGTAGAAAACTGAAGTTGTCTCTTTGAAGCTTGGTTAATGACTTTGGTGGGCACTCTAGAGACTTGGGAAGAAATTTTCTGAAGAGCACATCTTTTAGTAGTTTCCCAAAGACAATCAAAATTATTGATATCTTTTACTCATAGCCTTGCCATTAGGCACACCTCTTTACTCTTATTTTTTTCCCCTCCCTTGATGACTCCCTCCATGATGTACATGATATCTAGAAGCTTGTAGACATAGACAAATGTACATGATATCTAGAAGCTTGTAGCATAGACAAATGTACGTATTGAGAATTTCACCACCAAGTGGTGTATGCTTGAAAACATGATATTAGAATATAGACAAATGTACATGATATCTAGAAGCTTGTAGACATAGATAAATGTGTGTATTGAGAATTTCACCAACAAGGTGGTGTGTGCTTGAAAACAAAGTAGAAACTAGATTCGCCAAGATCTTGGAACTTGATCTTTATATTTTTTACTCCTTGATGGAATCTTGGATTGAGGATAAGTGCAATACAACTTTGACTATCACAGTACGTAATTGTTAGAGACTGTTGAGGCAAATTAGCATCACACAATAATTGCCTCAGTCATATAACTTCTTTGGCTGCATGAAATATTGCTACATATTCTAATTTTTAAAATGAAAGGGCAATTGTGGATAATTTCCAGCTATTCCAAAATAATGGCCCATTACTGATCATGAAAATAAATCTTGAAGTTGATTTCCTACTGTCAATGTCTCATGCCTAGTCTGCATCTATGTCACCATTATGTTGTGGAGAATAGCTCATAGTAAATTGCTACTTAACGCCATTATCTAAATAATAATTCTTGAATTCTATAAATTTGACCAATTTTGATTGTGAAATATAGTCTAGATCCAATAACAATGGCATAATTGGAGTGCAATCACTAGAAATATTAATAATGAATAAAAATAGCAAATACTCTCTGTAAAATTAGTTACATACAGTACATTTCATAAAATTCAAGATAAAATTGTGAATACTAGTCAAAAATTTGTAAAAAAACAACTAAGTTTAAAGTGAAACACATCACGGATTACAAGAGAGGTGGGTTAGGCATGTCCTAACACTTTTTTCGTTGACGTCATCATATCAGATCAAGGTTTTTGTACTTCATGGTACTTGCATGATCTTCCTGATGGAGCATGAAGGTCAAAAAAGTGTCGCGAAGATTTTTGTGTCGCTTCGAGCCGAGGGTGTTCGCGAACATTTTCGCTTCGTGTCTTTTCGTCAGACTGAGGGCTGAAAGCTAGCAAAGCTTTGGTAATAAAAACATTTTGTTTCTTCAGCTTCCTCTCAAAGTGTGGTAGCTTGATGACTCCAAGACTGCTCCTCTGTTTCTCGAACAGACCTTTGTCTAAGACTTTTGTGAAAATGTCAACCACCATCTCCTTTGTTTCAATGAAAAATTGATTTTTGGACGATTAGTTTGGGAAGTGGATGGTTTTCTAGAGGATAAATATGTGGTATGGGACACAAGCAATTCCAAAGGGGAGATTTGAAACTAACTGGATCCGGTTGACCATAGTAAGGCCGTAATCTGGAATGATGCCAGATACTAATAGTCATAAAAGGGTGTTTGAAAAGAAATTTGGGTATTGGTCATGACCCCTTATGAATATCTCAAATTAACAAAACCAAAAATCCTACAAGCTATTTCTTTGTACAAAGAATATATTCATGAATATTTTAACAAAATTGGCTTGATTTCATGTGATTCCTTGAAAGATAATGTTTATTACCTGTTGACCTTGGACGATGTCACATGAATAGTTAATAAAATTGTTCTCTATAGAGATATGCTATGTAGTGAATCATTGTGTGAGATCATTATTTTTTTGTGCAAATTTTCAATCCTAAGAATCTACAATGTATTCCTTGGATTGAGTTTATAAGCATGCATAAATTAGTCATTAACACAGGCATATTGATGAGAATTGTATATTGAAAATTTCTCACTAGGTAACAATGATGTCTCAATGAGAATTACTTATTGACCTAAGATAGATTTAGAGGTAGATTGAATTTGGTGTTTTTGGATCTACACCTAGACATTCAAATATTTTATAAATCCAATACAGTTAACCAAGTCAGGAGTGCTACCTTCGAGTTAGTTGTTTGAATCAACAATATAACCTTATTTATGGATATTGTTGTTGAAATGTATTGCTTATAAGTCACAACCTTGATGAGTCATTTTTGGATTCATTTACAAGGTTTTACATGTATAGAATACACGAAAACTTTTGGCCTTAATCTTTTCTTGGTTGGAGAAGGATGGAATGCTGTCCCAGAAACTCGGGCAGGGTTGGATAGTTGGGGGAAGGCAAAAGCTAGAACTTCTCATAAGGAAGTTCTTGTGAATCTTAAGTTATTCTAGATTCTTGTGAATCTTAAGTTATTCTAGATTAGAACTTAAAAGTAATAGAATCTAGATGCACTCTAGATTGAATCCTAACTTTGGAATGACACTTGGTGCCATGTTTGGGGTGAGGAAGTTTTGAGCATTACAATTCTTATATAGGCATCGTAAGTGAGCTGGATAAGTCTAAAACTTTGTTTGTGGAAAGGAATTTTTAGAGCAACACATGTGTCTTCTAAGAATAGTAATATTCACATTCTTTTATTATTGAGTATTGGATAAGGATCCAAGGAATTATGATTGGTGAATCATAGTTCATACTTGATTGTTTAAGAAAGGATAATGTGCGTGATCAAAAGATCAGATGCTATGTGCATATGTCTTTTGATGGCCATCTCTTTGGAAAGATGATGTGGCGCAGTTAGGCAGCATAGGTGTCCAGTGAGGTGTCACAGTGCACTACTAGTGGTGCATGGGCCATGGAGGGTTTAAGTATACCCATTGGGCTCTCACTAGTGTAGGCTTGATTGTGTGATTAGTAGCTACATGCTGCTAGTGTTACTCTATCCCTTGTGAATGATTGATGTGTTGCTTTGTTGTGGCTTGCTTGGCTATTATATCCTTGGTGAGGCACTTTAAAATACTCATTGGTCCAATGCTTTGACCCAATCAAGAGGGCATAGGACTTGAGTGCATAATATCTTCCTCTTGCACATGTCTTAAGGATTAGTGCAATAGAGATTAGCCTTTTATGCCAAGCTTATAGTAACGAAGTTGACTTTGCTTTGACTTTGTTAAGGACTTAAATTGTAATAACGGTTTGATGCACACTTTTGCGTGATACTAATGAAAGTGTGTATGTTGTAGCTCTAATGTTGGGCATATATGGTGCCATACATTTTTTATAATGGTTTCAAAGATAATTAACAGTAAGTTATAGACAATAAATAAGTGATTATATTCATCATCATATTATTTTTGTCATTGACATACTTATGAAATTCATTTTCAAGCCACCAAATTCACATTTATAACTGATTACATAACTATTTGTAAAAAAATTTGCACAACCACTGTCCTTGTTGGCCCAACTCATCCACCTCTAAAAGCTCTTCATGCACACTGACTTTGCAAAGTTCATACTTGCATTTTATTTAGAATTGTTTTTTAAATGTTGTGAACCTCACCCTCAATATTCAAGATTGCAAATATTAGAACAATTATACCTAGTGGAAAAATTTGGACTCTAAGTGCACGTACTTTAGGCTTCTATATTCATGTGTTAACCATATGTCGTAGTCCAACATATTAAAAGACTTCTCACCCAATTTCACAACCATCAAGCCTAAATTGACTTATCATCTACTTCGTCATATATGAAAGATACATTATACTTTAGGCTTCAATGTTCATATCCCCATGGGTCATCCTCCTTTATATTAAAATTCTTCTAGCCAATTTTACGACCATCCAAGCAAAATTGACATGTCATCTAATTGTTCAAAGTTGCAAGCTGGAATAATTTGGATTTCTTGAGCATTGATCTAACATATCACCAACCTAACAACCTTTGATCAATATAGGTATTCTAAGAAACAAAGTTTAAATTAAAAGGGAACTTGTAGAGGTGTTTGTGTGTTTGAAAGACCTAAAAAGATTCAAACATTCTTTAAGATATAACCATAACAATACCTTCACCAAAAAATGTATGTTCCATAAAATGTGACACATCTTAAGACAAACTTCATATTACAACATCTTGTACACAATGAAATATAATACAAAATGCAATCCTTCAAGCCATTCATGTGGGAAGTACATGTGTCTACATAGGTTCCTAGTTGATATCCATGTCACAAATTATTAGAAAGGCATTATTATGTATCTGGAATTGCTTTCATAAAGTGTGTAATTTGTTGGCTTCAAGATTATAGCCATAACTGCATGAATTATGTTGAAAGTGGTGCGAAAAGATGGGACATTTACGTTGAGTGAACAAGAGAGAGTTTTTTGTTCACAAATTTACAGGATTAGTGATTGCTTGTAAATTGCAACAAGGGAATGTGGTGATTTGCCACAAATTTAGCCACACATGTAACATGTGGCCTATTTTTTCCCCAACAAGCTTGGTGTGACAACATCCATGGCAATTGTGTGGCAATAGACCCACAACATAGTCATGCTAGCAAATTTTCTAGCCTCCAAAAGTAATCGCTTGACAAAATTTTTTCAAGTTCATCCCTAGAGATTTGTCACACCTTGGGAAATTTTAGTTTTGGCATGGCAATGAATAATTTTTTGCCAGTTTAAATTTAATGAACGAAAATTGGGCTCCCCAGGCTCTCATATTTGTCAATGACTTTCGTATTTCAAGATTTGGAAAGAAAGAAAGAGATTGATAGAGAAAGAGATTCAGAAAAGTAAAGAGAGAATGATTTAAGGCAGGATTTAGTTTGATGTCGAAATTAGATTATATAAACTAGATTGGCATTGATTCATGATGGATTTTTATTAATTGCATGTGTATCAATTTGCCTTAGATTGAATTATTTGTAGAAAAAAGAAATCCATTTATAAAAAATGGGTGAAAGAGACGGAATTATAAATATACATGAATCCCAAAGTAAATAAAAGTATTATGTGATCAATGCTTGAATAAGTTCTATGTGAGATTTGGTTTGATATTAAAATTAGAATAGATAAGCTATATATTTAAAGTCACTCATGATTGGCTTTTTTTAATTGTATGTGTGTTAACTTGCTTTTAATTGGATGGTTTGTAGAAAAAAGCTATGGATACATAAGAAGAAAAGAGCTTCAGAACAAATAGAATAGGTATGTTTCTTGAATTATGTTTGTCTCTCCAAGTTTAAGATAGGTATGTTTTTTTTTTTTTTTTTTTTTTCTGCAATCTTAGAATATATATCATGGTATTGGTAGAATGTCATAACAAATAAATCTAATAGAAGTACAATAACAAATAACATATATTAGAACAACATAATAACAAAAAAAATGTAATTAGCATTGCAATCATTGAATCATATATAATGTGAAACAAAGATATATATTATATACATTACACACACACACACCCACACACACACATTTTTTCAAAAAACAAGTGCATCAATTTCTTAAGGAGATATTTGACAAACTTTCCTTCAACTTCTTCATATATGTATATATATGTGAGAAAGATTTGCCATATGGCAAATATTTATTGGGTAGCCCCCAAAACTCTCTCATGTGTTATTGTGTGCCTTTTAAGCTCCATCACCCATAGACAACTCATTTTTGTGCACATTCAAGTTTTTGAGTGAAGTTCTTTTATATCATGACTTGCTCCACTTTGCAAGTTATGTGAGGGGTAGAACGAGGGGGCACAACCCTTGGATGGAGGTCCCTACTTTAGGCACGGGCCCATAGGCCCTCCTTATTGAGTGCTTACTCCAATGTAAATAGCTAATATAATACTAATTCTTATTTTTTTTTGGTTCCCAAGCTCTTATGAGCTTAATGTCATGCTTGGGCTAGCTACTTGGGCAATTATGGGCATAATGTCTTGCCTGGGCCATGCGCCACAATGCTTTAGACGTTTGAACTAAATAAAGCCTTCTAAAGCTTTGCCTGGGCAGGGCTTTATGGCCATCATGATCGGGCACGACACTATGGCTTGGGCATGGTAGCACAAAGAAAAAAAAAAAAAACAACGATCAAGCTTTATTTCTACTTTACGTATTATGGAAGGAGCCGGGCATAAGCCATTCTGCCCGGTAAGGATTTCCAAATGTTTTTTTTTTTTGGAAAGCCAAACCGGGCAGAATGGCCTTTGCCCGGCTCCTTCCATTGCGTAATGGATACTTGAAATTTTTTTAGAAGCACATTATGAAGCATAATAGGCAGGTTTGACTTTGATTGACCAACACAAATGTGCCCACATGGCAGCTGTACGGAATCCGTATGGACGGGCACAGATAGGCAGGAAAAAAAAAGCAGAATCTGCCTTTGAAAAAAACGCATGCATTTTTTGTTTTTTAATTTATTTGAAAATGGGCATAATATGCAACAGGTATCCATTACATCAGGGGTAAAGGCATGTGAACAAGGCTTCACACTTTTAACGTTCCCTAAGCGAGCGGCTAAATGTGAAAAAGTATAAGAAATCTATGCTTTTACTGAGTGTAAAAATCTCTCACACAACTGTTTGTTGACGGATTAATGAGCACTAGTAGTGTAATAGTCTAAGAAAATGGTAGATGTTCCAAATGTTAAGGGCCAAGAGCTTTTGTGAGGACAATTATGACCTAATGCCCTCAAAATTGAACTTCAAAAATTAGGGCAAGGGTTTTAGGAGAATAGTAGGGCACGATCGCATAGTGCAAATGAGAAGGAGCATTATCAGATAAAGAGCTGCGAAGAATTGTCGATCAGTTCGTTTGTGAGCAAGGTAGCGAAGGTATCAGGAACTGCTGCCTTTATGGTGCTGGAGGCATGTATTACAATCAATCCAGAATATAGTGGGTGCTACAATTGTTCATCAAGGCTCAGACAGGCATTTTTGAGGTATAATGAAGTCACAGCTGCAAAATCTCAAAGGATTTTTGCATCCTGCTTGCCATCGCAATGCTGCAAGGCCTCTTTGGTCGTCTCGTTTGCAGGTATGCCTCCATATAGATGTTCCCTTTGGTTTGTAAGTCTTGAAAGCAGAAAGTGCTATTCAGTTCATACAGCAGGGATTGGCAAACATCTTGAAATTGAAATCGCTTTTGTTATTTTTCCGGGAGGGGGGGGGGGGGGTTGCGGCCGTGCCGCTGTATCACGGCCGAATTCCTGAGAGAAACGGGCGGTTCCCTACTAAAAGCCATGAGTGCAAGGTTTTTTTTATTTCTTGGGTTTTTGGTTTTTGGAAACCAGCAGACCGTGCCTGTCCATGGCTATTTAGCAGCCATTCATTGGCTGGAAATATCTTTATGGTTGTGATTTGCTTCTAAAATTTCTTTACGGCAGGTCATGGCACTTTCTTTACTCATTATGTTCAACTATAGTTTCAATGGCTTTTATGAAAATGCAAAAGAAAACTAGTGGATTCCGCTAAGTAGGGCGTATGCGACTTTCTCCCATAGATTCTTGAGGAATATATATTCTGCATAATCCAATTTACTTCAAGAGTGAACAGTAGAAGGGCGTACAAATCCTTTAGTAAATGGTATGTTAGGGCTCTTTTTACATTTCAGTCTCAAAGATTTCATTCTTTGACATCAGGCTCTATTCATTCATCAAATCCTGTAATTTTACCATTGATAATGAACTTTGTTCAAGTTGAGAGAGACTGATTACAATCTAACCTGGTCTTTTGGGATCTTTCTCCACACTCTACAGTTTTGCACGTTTTTCTTGTAAATGGACGACATAATTTTTGCTTGTGGATTGTCCTTTGTGTAGGATACAATCTTGGTCCCAGAACTGTAGCTGCATATAATTTCATCGAAATTTGTTTCTTCCTTTGACCAAAATCTTAAGTGGACACAGTATTATTATAAACGTACTCCATACAAAGTGGTTTATCGACCTATTACTAGTATAATGCTCTTTACACGTTTGATTACATGGGTGAGCCCGGGCTTACTTTTGCATTGCCTAAATCAAGAAAAACGTTGGAGAATAAAGCCCCAAATGGTTTGGCTGATGTTTCATACAGTTTATGGGTAGTTTTGAAAACTACAAAAATTGGTTGACTCGAATATCTATAGAGCTTTTAATGCTTGCACAAAGCATGAGTAGTCTTTTCTTCATTGCAAATTGTTCCAAGCTAATGGAAAGAAAGGGCCTGCCAACATGCATGTCTTAATGATAAGCTCTTGCTCCAAAGTAGCAAGTGAAGCACTAGTATCAATTCCTTTACTCTCCTCTTTCGCAAGCTTCTTATTACAATCCTTGATGAAGTGCCCATACCTTTTGCAATAATGGCACTTCCCTTTCTTCTTTTGAGTGTTGACATCTTGACCTCCAACGGGCTTTTGCTCATCCTTGGAAGGAGGCTTCCCCTTTCCTTTTGACTTGCCTTTGCCCTTGCCGTTCGTGAAGAAAGCTTGATCTTGTTGAGTGTCACCCGCAAAGTTTTGCCTCGTTTGCTCCTCTTGAAGAAGCAGCCCAACAAGTTCATCAAAGGAGAGTTGCTGTCCCCTAAGAGAGATACTCAAAGATGAAACAAATGGAAGATAAGATGAAGGTAATGAGCTGAGAGTAATGGAAACAGATTGAGCATCCTCAATTATCTCATCAATATTGAGAAGCTCCTCACGAAGATCCTTGATCTTCGTCAAGTGATTGGTCACTTGATCCCCTTCTTGCATCTTCAACAAAGAAAGCTGATTTCTGAGATACACCACTCTTGCTGGATTTTTGACTCTATACATAGTATAAAGTGTATCCCACGCACTTTTAGATGTCTTACAAGACCTAATATGAGGTAAGATAGATCTTTTCACAGCAAGAGCAACCATAGAATGTGCTTGTGCATCCCTTCTATCCCACTTCTTTTGTTCTTCCGAAGATGGAGAAGATGATGTTGATGATGATGATCCACGAGGTGTAGGAGGTGCCAAAGACGGAGGCCTTTCCTCATCACCATTGACCAAATCCCACAGCCCTTTCGCTATGAGAAGATTCTTCATCAAAAAGGACCGATAGCTTCCGATTCTTTAGCCATTACCTCCAACAAAATTTCAGCTTGTAGTAGATAGGAAAGAGAGCCTTTCCACAACCAAATCTACTCAAAAATTTGCAACAAACAAAGAGCTGAAAGTAGGAGCACAAGATATCTTTCAATCTGCAACCAAAGTGCCCAGAAGATAATGGATAGATGGCTATCTTTCTGCACAAAAAAACTTGCTTCTTGAAAATTAGGTTAGCTTCGATTGAAGCCTACACCGAAACCCAATTAGGAAGCCAAATAGTGTGATCAACACACACTCCAATAGGGCTGTTGAAAGCACACCCTACTACTTGCTGAGAATCTGCAAATTTCCAGCCACAAGTTGACCTAACCCTGAATAGGGTTTGCTGAATTTTGGGCGCCCTCTTACACAAATGCAAACTTGAAAACAAAAACAGCAAGATAAGGAGACACCACAGCCAAAAATCAGTTGCAGATTTTTGGGCGCCCTCCTCCAAACAAAACTTGCTAAAAACTGGTTGCATAAAAATCAAATTTGAGATTCTGATTTTTGGGTGCCAAAAATTGCTCCTCCAAGATCTCTGATGGCCGCCCTCCTTCGACTTGAAAAGAGACAAAAAAGCTGATCCAAACTCCACTTGAAAAGATCAGCAAGATGCTGAAATTTCACAACAAAAAGCAGAGAAGCTCCTCTTTTGGTAGGGCGCCAACAAACAAGCTTGTTGCAGATCCGGTAGCTCTGATACCATGTAGGAAAGCAAGAGACAAGTCACCAAGATCTAGTTATCAATCAATCTCCACAAGAAACAAGAGAGAAGAGGCTGGGCGTCCAACTCTAAGAGAGAAAGAGAGAAAACAACAACAAGAGCAATGGAGAGCCAAACTGTATAAAATGGAATACACAATGAGCATTTAAGTACTCTACCTGGATGTGACCAAATGCCACCAAACCCTAAGGTTAACCACTTACTAAATGTAGGGAATCCCCAAAAGTCAAGATAGGGCCCCTAAACAAATTAGACCCCTAAGGACCCACGAGTCAGTACATGACCAAAATTGGGTCCAACTGAACTTAAGACAAACTTAAGATGGCCTAAATAACTAAATACCCATGGTTACACAAATCTCGACCTTTTGGGTCAAAGTAACCTATGGATTAACTTCAGCATAGTCATTTATTTCTAGCAGCCCTCGCTCTGCGAATCTGATAATATCAGGCGATAAGTCAAGGTAGGGTGAACTTGTGCCCTCAGCAAAGGAGGAAGACTCTGGAGGAAAATAACATGCCGCCACAAAGAGGACCCTGTCCCCAGCAATACGAATCCATATATATCGTGCATGCTCGTCGTGTCTGATGAACTCGATGCTCGGATGAAGAGACTCTCTATATAAGCATGCAACACCTCCGGATCCACGATCGCTAGCTGATCTAGTCTCAAGTCTATATACGGAATCCCATCTGTATCCTGGAAAAATAGGTAATCCTCTTTCCTGACTCTCATGAGTCTCCATAAAGAGCAGTAAATCTCTGTCAGTGATGAAATCGATCAAGTCGCCAGCAATGGAAGATGAGTGTAAACCATCATAGTTCGATACTCCAATCCGGAGATGGTGTGGATGGGGCTCCGGGGCACTCCCGAACCCGGGGACCCCAAATCCCTAACACTAGGAGCTGCTAATATTGTGGGCTTTTTGGTCTCGAGATTTCTCTTCCGAGATGCTGGCTGAGATAACCGAGGAGATAGGAGCGCTAGGTTTGGTGCCCTTTTTCAAAACTGATGCCCAGGAAAGGGTCTCTTCGTGTTGCTTCTCAATCTTGGTTTCTAGCTCCCGTAGTGTGTTGGTGGTGGATTCCGAAGCTGCGGCCTGTTTGATTCCGATGGATTGTTCGAGTGAGGCAACCTTGGACTGCAATAACTTCTCTCATTGATCAAAGAAGTAACCGTTCCTTTCAGCTGTGAAATTTCATGCCGCAAAAACTGGAAATCTGCCTTGAATTGATTATTCTGCCAAGATGAAAAGAGTTCAGTTGATTTAGAAGGCGTATACGGAATATTGGCTGTAGACTGTGGTGCCGGGAAGGAGGAAGAATCAGCAATGGTCGGTGTGGGAAGAATAGGGTCAAAAGACGGAGGAGGAAAAGGAGAGGGATCAGCGAGGGGGAGATCAGGGAGGTCAGCGAGGGGGGGGGATGGAGCAGCGAGGGGGGGAAGGAGAAGGGGCAGCGAGGGGGGTGAGTGAGGAGGTGGCAGGGGACCTTGAGGACCTACGAGCAGGGGCGCGAGGAGGGGCCATGGTCTCGAGAGAGGGCGGACCAGGGCAGGGCAGGGGCAGGGTCTAGGCCATCGCAGCAGCCATCGCTGGAGGAACTGGAGGAGCAACCATCGCTGGAAGAGAGAGAGAGAGAGAGAGAGAGAGAGAGAGAGAGAGAGAGAGAGAGAGAGAGAGAGAGAGAGAGAGAGAGAGAGAGAGAGAGAGAGAGATTTAATAATGTCTTTTCCATGCCAAAAGACATATAAGATAAAAAAAGTACGTCAAGTATGTGGTATCAATGGGAGCGCATAGAACGTCTCCTAGAAATAGTAAAGAAGAGTGCATGTGGATATAATCACTAAGTAATCTAAATTGAACCGAACCGAATGAGAGATGAAATGTAAAACATGTGCCGATATAAATGATAGTTGGATGATATAATGCCATCATCATGTCTTGTTGGGAATGAGAAAGAACATAATGCGAGCTGTTGTAGGAGGTAGAGCTCGGGTGTGCTGCTGGCATCATGTAAAAGGCAGTCTAGGAGATGTGTGTCTCCTCATGGTAGGACCGATAGTTGTAATGGTATGACCTATGCCTCTACTAGCAACATGAATTTGGTTAGTACACAATCTTTGGTCTCTATGTCAAGAAGTGTCACGATCATCTAAGGTTGGATCAATCTATGATTTCCTGCGAGAGAAGAAGGATTTAATCTGGAGTTGTACGTTAGAGTGACTCGGCTGAATTGGCTAACATAGATCCTATCATAGTAGAAATATATCCCTGACCATGAGTGCAATACAACGTGGATCCTCATGTGCTATAAGGGACCTCAGTGTGACAGGTGCATCACAAAAGAGGCAGTGATACCTCCCTTTGATCTCATAGTAGACTGGACATCTAAATAAGAAGTGATCCTTATACTCCACCTTGGATAGGGAAAGCTGGCAAATCCTCTCCTTCTATGGGGTACCCTGAAAGTGTCCACAAAGAGAGAGTGATTAACAGAACAAAGCTCCTCTTGACAAGTCAAGACCAAACCTTTTAAAACCGTTTATTCATAAACCCCAAGAAGGAAAAACATAGCTGAAAAGTTTACAATACTCATAAAGCAAAACCTATTTTAAGACATCCAACTGGTACCTGCCACCAGACCACCACACAAGACCGCGCAAATTAGCACAGTGAGGAAGACAGGTGTCAACGCTGAATGTCAGTTGTTATCCATGTACAAAATAAGCTCACCAACTTGACAACATGCATTAACAATGAAATTATATAGTCCACTCTCCCCTACGTAATATAGCTTATAGCAATAGGCGAAACCATATCCTCACCATATCAAGGCATTCTGCCATTTTGATCAGTCTCTTGGTATTGGTCCGTCCATATCTTTATACTTAATCATTCATTATGTATTGAAAACTAGTTGTGCTAAGTAGATTGCAAATCACGAACAAAGGATAGCGTGGATTAGTACACAAGTATAGGGGCGAATCCATGCCATACCGATACTTGTACCTGTTGTACGGAGAACAGGTGATGTACAGTTTTCCTAACTCTTGAGCATATCCATGCTTTCCAAGAGCATGCCAGTTATCTTCCTGTTTTATAAGATTTACAACCTAATCGTGCCTAATTTAGAAGTAGAACAATACCGGTGTGCATTCATAATTAGCAAAGAGTTCTAACCATAACATTCACAATAGGATTAGTGCAAATCCATGCTGTTCCAATCCCTACAAATGCGATAGGTCTTGCACAAATCCATGTGCCTTTAAGAGCAATTAGGTTATCAACACTTGTTATACTAAATATTACCCAACACATTATTAGGTTTCAATGAGATGAAGGTAAACAACAATCCTATATGTTAGGAGGTATGAGCAAGTGTTAGAATTGGTTTAATTTTCTTATATACATACCTGGATCGTCGGATTTTGAAGTGTTTTGAATAGAGTTGAAGACTCAAGTGTCAATACTAATTTAGTATCACAAGTATGGCTAAGAAACAGCGTATTGTATATGTATGTAGATCGCACTCCAGCGCTAGTATCCTTCCATAATCTGTATTAAGAAAAATCTTTCTTGACATGCAACTACAAAGCAAAAATAAGCATGAGGATCATAGCAAAAGATCTCTTACCATGAGATATTTGGTAGTTGAACTCTTGCAGGTAGAAGGGCCCCACTGATCAAGCCAATTTTGAAGAAAGGAGAGAGGAAGAAGAAGAAGAAGAGTGATATGAATGTGGACATAGGTCCCTCTTATATAGATTTCACCCTCTCTCTTCCCGTAAGAGATGAGGTTAAGCAAACCTATCCAACACACAACTTGTGGAATAAGTAATCGTTTTCATTTGTAGGATAAATTAGGGTAAATATTGATTGTCCTTATCAAAAAGTTTGGAGGGGTATTCTATATCATCAATATTAAGTGCGAAACCACTGTTCCTCAAGAGAATGACATGCAACCTAGTATACCAAATATTGATAAATGTCGTAAGATGTAATTAGGTAACATCCTTAGTTGCCCGTTCCGGAACGCGTTCTGTTCTGGAACGGGACTCCAATTTTTTTTTTGAAAAAATATGTTTTTTTACAAAGACACATCGCGTTGTCCTATTTAGATACAAAGCTACATACAAAGATATCCTATTTTCTTATCAGCATCAAAATCTTTGCTAGAAAGCCTGAGCTTGGATCGCAAATATCCTACCATGAATGTCACAAAAAGTGCGTACACTACAACTAGAAGCAGCAAACGTAATTGCACTTTTTTTGAAGGCATTTTCTTGATTCAAATTTGCGTCGTGGCAAAAGTCACTCAAGATCAATGTGTTAAGTCTTTGGAATGTAGGCCAGTGGTTGGTAGCCTCTTTCCTCTGACGATTGTATTCAATGTATCAAGATACAACGATTCTAGCTCGGATATATGTCTTGTCTTGAACCTACGTCTTGAACAATGATTTGAAATCGATTTTTGATCTGTAGCGTCCCTCAATGCATTATAAGCGTCCTCAATATGTCATAAGAAGGAAGATTGCGAAGAAGGAAGATAACGGCTAGTAGGTGGCACTTTGATGCCTTGTTTCTTTTTTACATGAACTCATTTCGACCAGGAACGTTCCGGAACTCCAGGAACGTTCGGAACGGAACGTTCGACCCAAAATGGTCGGAATGGGCTTCTAAGGTACCATCATGAGAGAGAGAGAGAGAGAGAGAGAGAGAGAGAGAGAGAGAGAGAGAGAGAGAGAGAGAGAGAGAGAGAGAGAGAGATCTAATAATGTCGTGTTGGTTCTTGTAGGTACAAAAGACTGATAAATACATCTCAAGTGTGTCATAACCATAGGAGTGTAAATATGTCTCCTAACTTTAATAAGAAAAATATAACTAATCCTAAGGAAGTGGGGGCCGGATGCAGACGCGCGTCCGGACGCGGACGGACCCCTGAGGCGTCCGTGTCCGGACGCGTCCCCCATTTTCAAATTTAAAAAAAAAAAAAATACAGGCACTTACCCTCGATGTCCCACATCCCCAAAGTGAAATAAAAACAATTTATGGTCCCTGGCCCCCCTCCCCCCCCGGAATTAATTATCAGAGGTTGTCTGGCACCCACCTGCCCCCTCCTGTTAAAAAATAGGAAAACGGTACTCAAAAAAATTTGCAAAAAAATTTGCAACAAACCTAACCACTGCCCCCATGCCTCCCATGTATGATATCTACAGAATCGGACACGAAAGAGCAACAATTTATATTTTTTGAGTCTCCTAAACTCTGTCTCGTGCCCTCGCTATCTCTCAATATACAGGTGAATGATGTGCTCCCCGGATGAACCTCAACAACTTACTAATTACTTATGCTCCACAGTGTCATTCAACACAGGGAAGTTCAAGACCTGCACAGTACCATGGGCTATGTGATGAGATAGGTTTAGGGTTTAGGGAGGTACAACGTCACATGGGCAACAAATCGGGGCAGGTACAATGTCACATGGGCATTGTGGGGGAGCAGACCACGGGCCCAATCGGAGTGCAGCACGTGGGGGAGCTACACATGGGGGCAAGTACAGTAGCACATGGGCACTGTGGGGGAGCAGGCCATGGAGGGATCATGAACAACTGCACATGGGAAACAGGCTCTGGTGTTAAATAGGCACTCACAAGGCCGTTGTGAGAGCCATTGTGAGAGGCTTTTTTAGAGGCTGTGAGAGAGCCAGTGAGAGGCTGTGAGAGAGAGACTGTGAGAGGCATTGTGAGCGGCTGTGAGAGAGCCAGTGAGAGGCTGTGAGAGTCAGTTTGAGAAATAGGACGTCGTGAGATGGCTGTCACATGATACATATTACATATGTCATATTTCAATGTACCATGTGCATGGTTAGTTAGTGGTAAATTAGCAAATGTTCAATGATTCAAATTTCACGAAAATGACAATGTATACAATGTGCATTGTGTAACTTTTAACAAGTAATAGATTATAGTACTAAGTTCTAAGTTCTAATAGCTTACAACTTACAAGTAACAAGTTACAATACTAAGTAGTAAGTACTAACTTTTAAATATTAACTCTTGAGTTACAACTTACAACTTACCGTAGTCTGTGAGTACAAATCCCATTCAACATTCAACATTGATAATTGAAACATTCCACATTTGAACATTACCAAAATGTAAACTTGTTACCTAAGTCTTGAATCATATATGTAGTTTTAACTCATCCATAAATGCCAAATGGTAATAACGCTGCTCAAGTTTATAATCTCAAAACTTCGAAGTTCAAATTCAACTCCTAATCTCTATAAACTAACCAGAATACTAAATACTAACTAGTAAATACAAATGGGCCAGTCTCCTGAGTCCTCCTAAGGTAGACTAGTCACTAAAGCCTAACGTAGCCTCCTCCTAGTCACCCGTGGAAGCTGTGACCTCGTACGTGCAGGCTCAGGAGCAGGATCCTCATCAATGCTATCTGCATCATCAGACGGATCACTCTCATCCTCTGAGGAATCCTCGCTGTCGGCTTCATCTTCCGAGGTCTCCGCGCCGTCTTCGTCTTCTAGTGGCTCCTCGTCCTCGTGGGCTCGAGAACTGGAACCCTCTCCCCCTGTCCTGCGACGTGCAGCAGCCCGAGTGGTAGGTCCTGCACGCAGAGATTGGCAAAAGGTTACAATTCACAATCACAAGTTTCAATTCTAATTTCTAAAGCTAGAACTTACTACTTACAACATGGGATGGAGCTCAAAGTTCAAACTTCCAAGTGGCAAGGACCAACTTGCAAGGGCCCAAGCCTCAAGGCTCGAGGGCTAATTCAAATTTCAAAGCTTGAAATTGGAACTTGAAATTCACCTGCAAACTGCATGGCGTCATCATAGAGTAGTGCATACACGTCCTCCACCTCCTGTGACCTTGGTGGTAGGTCTGGAACCTTCGTCACATCAATGTCATCTGGATTTACCTGCAATATGTAGACAATAGAACAACACATTTAGAATGTCACTAAGGATTCAAATTTCAATGTTCAAACACAATTGCAACTATCAAATTACAATTTACCTGCATAGGCTCCCTCGCCCCCTTCATCTTCTTTAGATGCCGCAGATTGGCGTGCACATACACCAACCTATCTAATTGTGCAACACTGAGCCTGTTCCTCCTCTTCGTATGAATCAGAGAGAACAAACTCCAATTCCTCTCACATGCACTCGATGTGCAATCCTGTGAGAGGATGCATATGGCGAGCTTCTGCAATCGAGGACAATCACCCCCATACTTGTCCCACCATGAAACAGGGCGCGGTTGTCCTTCTCTGAGCCGCGCTCCTGGACACCCAAACTCAAGAGCCTCACACTTGTACAGTGCACACGTGAGTCGTGACAATGCACATTGAAGATCATTCATGAGTGAGTGCCGAGTGGGACAATGTGGCCACTCACTTCATTGGGATTCAAGAAAGACAAAGGACTTGAAAAAATAACAAATGTTAGAGAATTGTCATGACTAAGGACTTATACCTGAAGACATTGAGATCATCCCTGAGTGAATCCTGCAGGACAGGATCAGGATATACCCTCTCAATGTATGTGTGCCATCCCTGTCGGAGCTCTGCATCATGGAACTGATCTTCATTCCTCCATAGAGGATGAAGAATGCAAGCCATAGCGTGTAGAGGCTGATGGAACCTGTTAGGGACCCAACTCCCTTGGGTCCCAAACCCAGACTTGAGACTGGACGATGACTGGGCCTGTAGACTTGACCGGTGACTCGTGAACCTGCATGGTTGCCACGTGTCATGATCCAGGAGTGCACATGGCTTGGAGTCTCTCTCCTTGGAGGTATACAAGGGGAGGACTCATTTGCCATCCATTCTATCTACCTAGGAGGAGGTGGATGGAGAGCATGTGCACTTCCAGGATGTATTGCTAGTGTGAGGCAGGAGATGGCTGAGAGCCTAGGTGGTGGTATGGGACGCCGTCTAAGATGGAGGTTGGATCCAGCTTGATACGGTCACAGGCCAGGGCACGGTGGGTGGACCCGGATTAGGTCCTATGGCGGGGTGGAACTTGAATCGTTCGGTCTCTTGTGGTTAACCGGCACCTGGAGGTTTGCAGTAAGTAAGTTTGTAACATATGGTATCAGAGCCACTGCATGCTGAAAGTAGGTGCGTTGATCCGTAGAGTTTCTCTTGTAAGTTTCATTGCTTCTGACGGATTTCAAAACGGATTTAAAAGGCATTTTTTATGCATCTTCTAAGGTTCTTTTTCCCGCTGTTTTTTCAAAATTTTGACGAAAAAAAGTTTAGGGAAAACAGTTGTGGGGGCCCATGGAAGCCCTGCCACGTGGCACTGTCCAGGAAAGGACAGGTGGCGGTCCTTCCTACCCTTGTTTTGCTCAGATTCAGGTATAGATCTGTTGCGAGGGGCCCTCCTCAGCGTGTTAAAACTTGAAACTTCTGATCGCTGTCTGAACATCTATGCTCCACTAGAAAATGAGTAGGAAACTGCCACGTGGCACTGTTTGGGCCCGGACAGGTGTCTACAGGCAGCGTTTTCCTATTCCGCTCTCTTTCTAATCCTTGACTAGGGAAATCGGGGCCCTCCCTGCTCACATGAAACTTTTTCTCCAGATCTGTCCCTGTTTATCAGCGATGGACCATCTAAAGTAAAGCAAGAAAAGTGAAGGGGGGGGGGGGGGGGGGGGGGCTGTAGGCCACCTGGCAGTTTGCTAGGAGAAGGCCAGAAGGCTGAGGTGGGGGCTAGGTGGCAAGGCAAGGCCACTTGGCAGAGGGTAGGATGGCATTAAGAGGGAGGTATGCCTCTTCCATGCATCTGTTTTGTGTGAAAAGAGGTGGAGGTGGTGGTGCATCCTTCTCTTTGCTCTCTCTTATTTCTCTTGGCAGCCATGCACAATACCACTTGGTTGTGAAGAGACAACAAGAGTAGCCTTGTATCTACCTTCCTCGAGTAGCTTTTGATTCTTTTCTATCATCTCTTCTTAATTCACCTCTCTTCTCTTTGTAAAGATGGAGCCTACTCCTACCACACAGCCTATGTCCCCTGTTCATGAGGCTACAACATCTGCCTTTGTTTTAGACCATGATGCTTTGATGCTGGCTATTAACAGTCTAAGCAGATTGTGGATATGCAAGCTAAGCATAGTCGAGATCAGCAGGATCTCAAGGAATTGACGCAGTTAAGGCAATTGGTGCATCAACCCTTGTTCACTCCGGAAGTTTTTGCTGGGGAAAAGGATAGAACCCCGGAGGCGGTCTTGCAATGGCTGGATCGATGGAATTCGCACTTTTCCATGCATGATTCATCCGAGGACAACAAGATCAATCTAGCCGTCATGTACCTGCGAGGTAAAGCATTTACTTGGTGGCAAGATGTAATGGGTAAGCCTGAAGTTCCTAGGAATTGGGAGGATTTTTGTAAGGCCTTTAAGGCGGCCTTCCTTCCTATTCTTGATGATTTTGAATTTTACCGTCAGTATGCAACAATCCATATGGGGAACCAGCCCCTGGATCAGTATTTACAAGAATTTCAAGAGGTCTATTCACGTTTTGCAACTAGAATAGATCCTTTGCTAGTAAAGTTGCATTTCATACTGGGGTTGCCAAGAGACTACCAGCTAGAGGTCAGGAGGAACCAGCCTCTTACCCTCGAGGATGTTGTTCGCTTCGCCAGAATCTACGATGATACTCGCACGATGGCTAAGCTTGAGACTGGTGTCTTGCCCGACGTAAAGGGTAAGAAGCCTTTCTTCCCAAAGAAATCGAAAGATAAGGCAAAGGAAGGGCCTTCAGGTTCAGGGAAATCGAAGAAAAGATTTACCTTGGACCAAGAAACCTTGATGAAAGCCAGAAGCGACAATCTGTGCTTCAATTGCATGGAACCAGGTCATGTCGCAAAGGAATGTCCAAAGAAACGAAAAGCTAAAGGGGCATCGTTTAAGACGCCAGGTAACTCTAGCATATCTAGTGTAGATCTTTCTTTTGTTGGTAATTCTATGTGTGGGCATTGTTGTTTTAATACGGCTGTTTTTGGCTCTCATGACCTCATTCGGATGAAGGGGGTTCTGGGTGGCCAAGCCTTAACCGTTTTATTTGACGATGGTTCCACACATAATTTTATTACCAGATAGTCCCACGTCTACCAATAGAGATTCAAGCCTATAGGGATAAATTAGACTTTCATATCATGAATCTAGATAGGGTAGATGTTATACTTGGAAAAGAGTGGTTCTATGAGAGGAATGAGTTATGAAGAAAAACTATGTAACTCACAGTTTGTTGTTCTTACATAACGGCTCACTCATTGATATTTCTACTCCGTATAGGCTTTCTGCTTTGGAAACTGTTAAATGTATGAATATTGTTGATTGCAGTTCTTATTTATGTTGGTTAAGAGATTTTACTTACCATGAAGAACGTAGTTTGCAATTTTACAATCTCCAAATGGAGCTAATGTCTAACAACCTAAAACAAGAAAACTCGCCGAAAGGTAAAATTTTTAGGAAACTTAGACAAGAATTTAATGATGTGTTTCCTGAGCAGCTTCCTGAGGGTCTTCCGCCCTCTAGGGGTGTTGACCATGGTATTAAACTGATTCCTGGTAGTTCTCCTATATCACTGTATCCATATAGGATGAGTACTACTGAAGAGGATGAGGTTTATAGGCAACTGCAAAATTACCTTAAGATGGGCCATGTTAGGCCTAGTAAATCTCCCTGGGGGGCACCTGACAAAGGTACTCGTCTTTGTGTGGACTTTAAAAAGTTGAATAAGTTAACGATTAAAAACCGTTATCCCTTGCCGTGAATGGATGAACTGGTTGATCGATTGCATGGTGCAAAGTACTTCACCAAAATCGATTTGAGATCAGGGTATCATCAGATTCGCATAAAGACTGAGGATGTTGAAAAAACCGGGTTTAGAACTAGGTACGGCCATTATGAGTTTCTTGTTTTACCATTTGGCTTGACAAATGCTCCAGCGACCTTCCAGCAGATGATGAACGATCTTCTTCGTCCATGTCTGGGAAAGTTCGTTATAGTCTACTTAGATGATATCCTTTGGAGGAGCATGAGGAGCATCTCAGGACTCTCTTAAAGTTACTCAGACAGGAGAAGTTTTTTGCTAAGGAGTCCAAATGTGTGTTCTTCCAGAAAAGGTTGTTATACTTTGGTCACATTATTTCGGACCATGGGTTGGAAATTGACCCAAATAAAGTCCAACAAGTACGTGAATGGCCTATCCCTAAAACCATCCGGGAGGTTAAGTCCTTTTTGGGCTTTACGGGGTTTTTTCATAGATTCATCTTGAACTATGCATTAATTGCATTGGCCTTGAGGAATGTCCTCAGAGGGGCTAAAAGAGTTAGCCGGCACAGTAAGTTCAGTCCTCCAGTTACTTGGACTGAAGAGTTGAATCAAAGTTTTGAGAACTTCAAATACTGTGTAACTACAACACCTATCTTACACATAGTGGATCCTAACCGTTATCATTTGTAAGCATTCGCAAAAATTCCCCTAGTTATTATGTTCACCATGTAAAAGAAATAAAAAATAGAAAACCTAAAATTCAAAAGTCAAGGTATATTTTAAGTTGGAGACCCTTCTTGCAAGATGTTGGCAACTCCAAGGTAGTTAAAAATTAATCTAATCACTTAGGTTCCTAAGGTCCTAAGTAAATTATTTTAAGTTGGGTCCAAACTCTTGACATGCAAGAGTCTACTTGGGTCCTAACATTTTTAATCTCTCTCTAGGTGAAATTCGTGGGTCCTTGGGACTCATGCATGGAGAGAATGCATGCAAACACCTAGAGGAACTCTACTTGACTCATCCACCTACTACCTACTACCATGCAATGTACCCTTGATTCTCAACCAGAAAATATAAAAGGGCTCTCCTCTCCTCAAGCGCTGATCTTTTTGAGATCCTTGGTGGAGGAGAAATCTTGAGAGAGGGTGGAGAGCCTTCCCCTTCCCAACATGTTTCCTCTTGGTGA
This sequence comes from Diphasiastrum complanatum, assembly GCA_029204225.1. Taxonomy (NCBI): domain Eukaryota; kingdom Viridiplantae; phylum Streptophyta; class Lycopodiopsida; order Lycopodiales; family Lycopodiaceae; genus Diphasiastrum; species Diphasiastrum complanatum. Next base: position 80,917,573 of record CM055093.1, on the reverse strand, counting down.
TTCGGTAGTATTGTCTGCATCAATTCTTGTATTTTGCTGATGTTCTTTCCATCAATTTTTATGCTTTCTTGTTGCACCGAGTTTTAGATCCAATCAGCCATTCTAATTTTCTGATTTCTACATGTAGGCTGAAATCTAAAGTTGCTCATAACCTAATCAATACTTGATCAATCCTTGTCAGATTACTTGCAGAATCTGATTAGAGGTTTCCATCGGGTGTATTCACATCAAATTCGGTGCTGATTTGGAGGAGATCTAAACAATTTTCCAAATCAGATTTGCACCTATTTTCAAGGCTGATTTCTGTTTTTTTGATCTAGAAAACTATTCTAACATCAGTTTTTCAGTTCAGGTTGGATCTAAGATACTCCTAAGATGTTTTAAACATCCTGCATAATTTTCGGTTTTGCATGCATGTTGCATGCTACATGCATGTCTTGCATGTTGATGCATGTTCAACGCATGTGATCTTTAAGTCTCAAGGCAACTTGTGGGCTTCGAAGATCCAAGATCCTACAAGCTTCCGCTAAGTTTTTGTCTAGAGTTGTGTTTTTACATGCTCTAGGCCACCCCGATTTGCAGCACTAACAAGCCGTATGTACTTGAAACGGATGCCAGTGACTATGCTATAGGCGCAATCCTATATCAGGATGGTAGACCGGTAGCTTTTGAAAGCAAGAAGTTGGACCCTGCTCAAAGGCGATATTCCACCTATGACAAGGAACTTTTCGCTGTTATTAATGCCTTGAAAGTTTGGAGACATTATTTGTATGCCTCCAAGTTTACTATAGTTACTGACCATCAAGCGTTAAAGTATATTAACAATGCGGTCGACCTTAGGGGTCGAAAGGCCAGGTGGTCAAAGATGCTCCAAGAATTTCAATATGACATTGAGTATCGGAAGGGTACTTCTAATAGTGTCGCGGATGCCTTAAGCTGGACTGGAGAGGTTAATCAGTTAAGCTTTTCTAAGATCCAATCTGATTTGTATCTGTCCTTAAGAGATTTGTGTAAGACCGATAGGTACTTCGGTCGTATTTGGCTAGACGTCCTAGCAGGTTCTTCTAGATCAAGTGATGAGCTTGGAATGCAGGATTCCAAGGTTTCTCCTCAAGACAAGATACAAAGAGACTGTTCTATTAGGAATGGGTTACTTTTCCGGAATGGAAAAGTTTGTGTGCCAGAAAATGATGATATAAGGGCCCAAATCCTGCATGAATGTCATGACAGCCCGTGTGCAGGGCACTCGGGCGCTCAAAGGACACTTGACTTAGTAAAAAGGAACTTTTACTGGCCAAATTTAAAAAGTCAGGTGGAGGCATATGTTCGCAACTGTGTGCAATGCCAAGTTAACAAAGCTGAAAGACTTAAGGCAGCTGGTTTGTTAATGCCCTTGGAAATTCCCGAAAGAAAGTGGGAAAGCATATCCATGGACTTTGTGGTTGGGCTACCTCGGACGGGGAAGCAAAATGATGCCATTTGGGTAATAGTTGACAAGTTAACTAAAATGGCGCAGTTCATACCAACCAAGCAAACTGTCAAAGCTTCTGAACTTGCACAGCTTTTCGTGGAAAAGTTGTTCAGGTTGTTTGGTTTGCCGAATGACATTGTTAGTGATCGAGATCCAAAGTTCACTGGCAAATTCTGGCAAGCGGTCTTTGAAAAATTAGAGACCACTCTAAGCTTGGAGTCATCAGATCATCCTGAATCGGATGGTCAGACAAAGAGGACAAACCAATCTATGGGAGATATGCTTCGGGCATATGTTTCCAGAAGATAGTCGGATTGGAAAAGGTACCTTCCAATGATTGAGTTTGTGTATAATAGCGCAAAGCACTTAGCGACGGGTTTTAGTCCATTTTCTCTGATGTATGGTTTCCAGCCTAGGGCTCCCATTTCAGTAGGCCTCAAAGGCCTTAAGGTTAAAGCAGCAGTAGATTTCTTGCATGATATGCAAGAGATGTTGCTTGTTGCTTGCGAAAACGTAAAAACGGCTCAGGATAGAGCCCAGTTTTACGCTAATCAAAATCGACAACCTAGGGTCTATGAGGAGGGGGCTTGGGTATATCTTAGAATTCCAAAAGATTCTAAGGTTCTAAGGAGTGGAAAATGTCCTAAGTTGTCCCCTCGTTACTCAGGGCCATTCCGTATAGTAAAGAAACTCCATCGGAATGCGTATTAGCTGGAACTTCCTCAAGGTGTTAAGGTACATCCAGTTTTTCACATCAGTCGTTTAAAGGAACGACTTGGTGGAAAGGATGACTTGATGCCTCAGGAGGACTTAGTTCAGCTAGAGGACCTATCATCCTTTGTACCAATTTGTTGACGTATGTCAACGTGGGCTCAGAAACCGGCAGGTAACTGAGTACTTGGTTCGTTGGAAAGGAAGTTCCGAGGACGATGATACTTGGGAAAAGGAACTTGACCTTAAACTGAGATTCCCTGGTTTCCTTCCTTAGATAAGGAATTTTTTAAGGAAGAGGGAATGTTAGGGACCCAACTCCCTTGGGTCCCAAACCTAGACTTGAGACTGGACGATGACTGGTCCTGAAGACTTGACCGGTGACTCGTGAACCTGCATGGTTGCCACGTGTCATGATCCAGGAGTGCACATGGCTTGGAGTCTCTCTCCTTGGAGGTATACAAGGGGAGGAGGACTCATTTGCCATCCATTCTATCTACCTAGGAGGAGGTGGATGGAGAGCGTGTGCACGACCAGGATGTATTGCTAGCGTGAGGCAGCAGATGGCTGAGAGCCTAGGTGGTGGTACGGGACGTCGTCTGGGATGGAGGTCAGATCCAGCTTGATACGGTCACAGGCCAGGGCACGGTGGGTGGACCCGGATTAGGTCTTATGGCGGGGTGGAACGTGAATCGTTCGGTCTCTTGTGGTTAACTGGCACCTGGAGGTTTGTAGTAAGTAAGTTTGTAACAAAACCACTACCACCTGGCTTGCCACTTTTCTCTTATTTCTTCAACCCTATAAAATTTGAAAATCATACATCATACATGTCACATGGTGCATACTTATTACTACATACTAATTATTACATAAACACTCATCAATCGTGATAAGAGATAATGCATAATACAAACCTCTCTGCACTGAAGGCAGTGCAGGTGCGAATCTGCTCTCCTAGCCTGTCCATGAACTCATAGAGAAGGCCCAAAGTGCAGCCCTCTCTATCCGTAAGGCGTAGGACAGTGTAAAGAGGTTGCAACGGTATGATAATGGCCCGTGCTTCATCCCAAAAAGGAGATGCTGGCACAATCCTCTCAAATCGCTGAGCCTTAGGCTCTCGTGAGTGCCTCCACTGATGCCAAGGCTGCAAGACCACCATCTGTCTCAAGCCATCATGCACCTTCACGAGGCGCTCCAAAACAATGAGAATAAAGCCAAACCTGGAACGGATCATGATTGCAAATTGTATTAGCTTCAACAAAGCAATTATCGGATAGCAAGGTCTTAGGTTGAAACTGGAGTCTCGAAAGTAGTTAGTAGTTGCTAGTAAGCTATGTACTAGCTTCTAAGTAGTAAGATTCTAAGTGATGAAATTTGAATCAAATTTGATGAATAGAAAAGTAGACCTGGTGGGGGCAGGCCTCAATATGTCGAGGCTAGAATACTTCCTGAACATACTCAGGACCCTCGGTCTCTTGGTGACAAACCTCTCCAAGAATCGGCCTATGTCTAGTACCTCTGCAATCCATGGCAGCTTTGCTATATCCTCAAACAAGAGGTCTAAGCAATGTGCAGCATAGGGTGACCAAAAGATCCAAGGGTACTTTTCATTTACGAGCTTCCCCATGGCAACACAATTTGCCGCATTGTTGGTGATGACCTGCAAAGCACAACAATCATCAATGCAACATCGGAACATCCGACATCGATCTTCTCTGAAGTGACAGGTCCATGATCCAAGAAGCAACATTGAACAAGTAGTGTAAGTAAAAAGTTTTCACTCATTTTTATTTCTCACTACACAACTGAAAGTCAAGAATCAATACCTGCACAACATTCTCTTTGCCGACCTCCACAATGGCCGCGTCAATAAATCCAAACAATGTCTGGGCATCCAAGGTTAAGCCCGAGATGTCGATGGATCTCAAGAACGTCGTGCCCAAGCAAGAAGAAACCAATATATCTACAATATGGCGCTTCCTGGTATCAGTCCAACCATCTGATATGATGGAGCACCCATACCTAGTTCAAAAGATCTCATTGCCCACAAAATTCAGATTTCAGATGGCAATTGTCAATTGCATTAAAATTTAACAATATATGTAATTGGTCAATAAATATAACTATTTCAATCATTCTTAATTTTTAAAACATAAAAGTTAAGAGATAGAACTTAGAAGTTAGAACTTGGCACTCGCCGCTTCAAACTTGGAATTTCAAGTTAGAACATAAATGACAATACATATTAGTATCAATTTAGTAATTACTAACTACTAATCACTAATTACATTAAAGTAGGGTTTAGGAATCAGGATTTACATGGCCCATGATCTCCTGATAGGCTCTAGCTCCCTATCCACGGAGTCTCGCTCGGCAACCAACTGAGTCGTCCTCAACTGCTGCATGGATGGTCCCTCTCACTCTGAACCAATCCTAGATACATGTCTCATCATCTCCCTCCATGCAGGGGTTGTAGCCAAGTGAAAGGGGAGGTTGCACATGTAGAAACACCTCCTAATAGATACAATGGCTATGTCCTTGTTACTTTATTGGAAGGATGCCACATACACATCTCTACCCCTAAGATGTGTACCAGTACGGCTCTGGGCATGAGAAGAGCCTCGTGACAATGGTCCCACCGCATCACTCTGACTCTGAGTCTGACCCTGTTGTTGCAGAAGGCCAGATCGTTTCGTGTTCGTCTTCTCCTTCTCTTTTCGCGAACAATTTTCTTTCTTTTGAATTTTCTTTTCGTGTGGAGGCCCTTACAGGATCCCAGACACTCGACTCCGCATCACAGAACATATTTTATTCTAGCAATCAAGACACACAGCACAAGACAAAGAGATACACGAAAATAGAGTGACTATATTGTCGGTTTGGTTTTGGAGCGAGATCGTCAGTGTCTCGCTCGTTGGCGGATTGACACTCTGCTCTTACGCTGTGTTGTGCTCGTTGGCAGACTTTCATTCACAGCTATGGTGTCTTTACTTTCTTACTCTATTCGCTAGTTTCTCTCTGTTTCTTACAGATCTCTGTATTCACATATCTATTGTTATGATCCAGAGAGGATCGTTTATACCTCCACTATGTGGAGTTTACAAGATAGCTAAGCGTCAAATCACATGACTAGTTAACGCATAATCAACTAGTTAGTTAGTCTCCGTCGTTGCTACTCGTTTCAGTTGGGCGTGAAGCCTGTTGAGCTGCCAGCTGGCAGCGCGAAAGATTTTTCTTCGTTTGATTCATAATCTCCTGTTTGCTTTCGTTCCTTTCGTTTCTTTTCGTAGTTTTCGTTTTGCGTCCCTTTTTTGGTTTGTGTTCCTGGAGGTGTGTTTTCGAATTCATTCGCGAATCGTTCGTGCTTCGAGTCAAAGACACGTTGACTGTCGCGAATCGTTCTCGTTCGACCTTCGTGTCTTGTTCGTGCTTCGACAAAGTTGCAGGAGTTCACCATTTCTGACACTCCCTCTTGAACCTTGCAGCTTTGTTCGTTCAATCCAATTGCCTCTCTTTGCTGCGGTTTCGTGAGGAGATCTGCAATCATGCTTTATGATTTTATGAACTGGACTTGGAGCTCTCCTTTCGAGATCAAATCTCGAATGTGATGGTACTTCAGAGGAATGTGCTTCGTTTTTGAATGAAAGACAGGATCCTGGGATAGATAGATGGCACTCTGGGAGTCCATCATCATCGTGCTTGGCCCCTCTTGTGGTATCCCGATTGCCTCCAACATCATTTGTAGCCACACTACCTCATTCGCCACTTTCGAGGCTGCGACAAACTCAGCCTCGCAAGAGGATTGAGCTACCAGGGTTTGCTTTTTGCATATCTAGTTGATTGTAGCTCCGCACGCTATTGTACATCCTCCAGTAATGGACTTGCTGACATCTTTGCAGCTCGCCTGCTCGCATCATTGTAGTGATGCAGCTCGAATCCTTTCTCTTCGTTTCTAGCTCTATAGGTTAATCCAACATTCTGGGTACCCTTCAGATACTTGATTCGTTTGGCCATTTTCGAATGTGCTAGACCAGGATTGGAACAGAATTGGCTCAATGCGTAAACAGAGAAGGCCAGATCGGGTCTGGTGCAGCTTGTTAAGTACATCAGACTACCGATTAAGTTCTGGTAGGGTATACCTGCCATCTTCTGTTCTTCCTCTTCTGTTTTTGGGCAATCCTATTTCGTGAGCTTGGCTCCAGCTATCATTGGTGTGGTTTTCTCTTCACAATCCATCATGTGGTACTGCTTCAGCACTTTTCTGGTGTACCATCTGATTTCAGCTTTTTCTTGTACACCCACTTGCAGTCGACTACTTTTCTGTTTTCTGGCAGTGGCTCTAATGTCCATGCCTCGTTTCGCCTCATCGACTCGATCTCTTCTGACATTGCCTGTTTCTGGAATTCTTCCTCTAGACTGTGGATAGCTTCTTGGTATGTTGCTGGCTCTTCTGTGAAGCTGCAGTACTCGAATTGCGTGTCTTCGCTCCATTGAAGATTGTCAGAATAGCGGTCTGGTCTTCTCTGTCTTGTTGACCTTCGAGGTTCGTTTCATCGCTGCTCGAACATTTCTTGTTCGTGGGGTCGATCCTCTGTTTCTTGCTGCTTTGGAGTCTGGGGGCCTACATTCTGATTTGATGTCTGTCCTCGATCTCCCTCTTGAATAGGCAGCAGTGTGAAGATCTCATGGCCTCTTTTGTCTTTCAGTCCAGGGAATGTGGACTCGTCGAACTTTACATCTATGCTCGAAACAACCTTCTTTGTGGTTGGATCGTAGAGTCTGTACACATGTGTTTCGTTCGAGTAGCCGACCATGATTGTTTGCTCGGATTTGTCGTCGAGCTTGCTTCTCTTTTCCTTTGGAATGTGCTTGTATGCTGCACATCCAAACACTCATGCATATGACAGATTAGGCTTTTTGCCTGTCCACATCTCGTATGGTGTTTTGTTCTCCAGCGATGTCGTTGTAGATCTGTTCTGCAGGTGTACAGCTGTAGCTATTGCCTCGGCCCAGAATTGACCTAGCAATTGAGCCTGTGCCATCATGCATCTGGCTCCTTCGACTAGCGTTCTGTTTTTTCTTTTTGCCACACCATTGTATTCTGGTGTGTATGCAGGAGTGAACTGGTGTTCAATCCCGTATTCTTCGCAGAATCTTGAGAATTCTGTGCTTTTGTATTCACCTCCATTGTCAGATCTAAGGATCTGTATTCTTTTTGAGGGGTGTCGCTCTGCGAAGGCCACGAACTTCTTGAAAGAATAAAATATTTCGGATTTATTCTTCAAGTAGTAGATCGTGGTCATTCGACTGTAATCATCTATGAACGTTAGAAAATATCTCGAACCTGCTGTTTTCATCGGTCCACACACATCAGAGTGGACAAGCTCAAGAACTTCCTTGGCTCTTCTTCCTTCACGTGTGAATGCATTCCGATGTTGCTTGTCTTTCTGACAAGCTTCGCAGAACTCAGCCTCGGGCCTTGATATTTTGAGACCTGTGACAATGTCCTTTGTGCTCATGTGGTACAGACTCCGGATATTCAGATGATACATTCTCCTATGCCAGAGTTGATCTTCATTTTCTGAAGCATTTAATATGCTATCAGAGTTGCTGATTATTTTGGCCTGGTAGAGGTTTCCTTCTCTGCATCCGACCTTCAGCAACTTGTTTGTCGTCTTCTTGATCATATGGCAAGTGTTGCCGTCGAACAAAACTCGAATGCCTAGATTTGCCATCTTGGAGATAGATAGCAGATCTTTTCTGAGTGAGGGCACATAGAGTGCTCCTGGCAGCTCTGCTTGGCCTGACAGTGTTCGTAGCTGGAGAGAGCCGATGCCCTTGACATCGTGTCTGCTTCCATCGCCTAGAATCACCGCTCTGTCATTTTCGAGTTCGCGAAAGTTGATCAAGATCTTCTTGTTGCAGGTTATGTGAGATGTTGCTCCTGAATCGATGACCACATCGTAGTCATGTTCGGAGTAGCTTGTCGAAGCTTCGTCGAGTATCGTGAAAGCTTCGTCACCTCTTTCTGCATCTTTAGATGATTCTGCAACGTTTGCCTTTTCAGCTTTGTTTTTCCTTTTTGGGTTGAATCTGCAGTCGTATGCAGAATGCCCTTTCTTCTTGCAGTGCATGCAAGGTATTGCTGGATTGAACCAGCATTTGTTGGCCGTATGTCCTGGTTTGTGGCAGTGATCGCAGGAAGAAGATTGTTGTTTCGAGGACTTCGTCTTCTCAAATCTTGGCTTGTTTTTGTTCTTCTTCTTTCCTTTCGTGAAGAGAGCCTTGTCTTGATCACTGCTTCCCTCTCCTTCGTCTCTCATCAGTCTCTCATCAGCGACAAGACTGACTGCTTTGTGGAATGTCATATCTGGTAGACTCAGTATGAGCATTCTCAACGGCTGATAGGACGTCGGTAGAGATTTCATGAAGTACATCAGCTGCTATGGTGCTGGGACCTGGTGCTCCTGTCCTGATGCAGCGAGTTGAGTGAAGATCGTTCTGATCTTCTCAACGTGCTGATCCAACTGGTTGCCATCCCACCGTATTGATTGCAGCTGATTGTGAAGGTGCATGACTGAAGCTGCAGTCCTCACTTCATACTTCTGCTTTAATCTTTCCCACGCTGCATGGCTGCTTTCGCAGTCTTCAACCTGCATGAGTAGATCTTCATTTATGGACGAAACGATGATCGCCATTGCGCGCTCATCCTTTCTGATCCATTTAGCTCTCTTCAGGTCTCCCTCTGGAGGCTGCACCTCTAAGAGCTCGGTCACCGACCAGATGCTGAATTTCGAGATTCTGTAATTTTCGCCATCGAGACTGATTGCTACTCTGGTCTGGATTGTCGTAGCCATATTATGTTGTCTGGAAGAATCACTGCTGGGATATCAGTAGTGACAACCTATTGGCTCTGATACCATGTCGCAGAAGGCCAGATCGTTTCGTGTTCGTCTTCTCCTTCTCTTTTCGCGAACAATTTTCTTTTTTTTGAATTTTCTTTTCGTGCGGAAGCCCTTACAGGATCCCAGACACTCGGCTACGCATCACAGAACATATTTTATTCTAGCAATCAAGACACACAACACAAGAGAAAGAGATACACGAAAATAGAGTGACTATATTGTCAGTTTGGTTTTGGAGCGAGATCGTCAGTGTCTCGCTCGTTGGCGGATTGACACTCTGCTCTTACGCTGTGTTGTGCTCGTTGGCAGACTTTCATTCACAGCTATGGTGTCTTTACTTTCTTACTCTATTCGCTACGTTTCTCTCTGTCTCTTACAAATCTCTGTATTCACATATCTATTGTTATGATCCAGAGAGGATCGTTTATACCTCCACTATGTGGAGTTTACAAGATAGCTAAACGTCGAATCACATGACTAGTTAACGCTAATCAACTAGTTAGTTAGTCTCCGTCGTTGCTACTCGTTTCAGCTGGGCGTGAAGCTCGTTGAGCTGCCAGCTGGCAGCGCGAAAGATTTTGCTTCGTTTGATTCGTTATCTCCCGTTTGCTTTCGTTCCTTTCGTTTCTTTTCGTAGTTTTCGTTTTGCGTCCCTTTTTCGGTTTGTGTTCCTGGAGGTGTGTTTTCGAATTCATTCGCGAATCGTTCGTGCTTCGAGTCAAAGACACGTTGACTGTCGTGAATCGTTCTCGTTCGACCTTCGTGTCTTGTTCGTGCTTCGACAAAGTTGCAGGAGTTCACCATTTCTGACACCTGTGATGTGGAAGGGCCTGTTAGAACTGTTCCACATTGCCAATGGCCACAAATTACTAGTTACTATCTAGATTCTAGAATCTATGACAAATTGCAGTGGAGATAGATGAATCGTGGTAGATTGTAGTAGTCTGTAGATTGTAGTTATGTCAAAGTACATACGATATGCAATGAATTATAATTTACAACACAATATCAATGCAAATATTTTCTATTTAGCATCTAGCAACAACTTACAATTGTCAATAACTCAGGTGACAGGATAATGGATTTATAAATTATAACTATTAACAGCTTCAGAATTCCGAATCATTGATTACAATTTACGATCACGATTCACCAACCTGTGGGCGAATGATGACCCTCCGAGGTAGCCGTAGATGGAGCTGCAGGTATCATCAATGAGTCAGGTGCTCGCGCACAACCTGCGATCTCACAACGACGTAGACGCAATAGGTGTGCCTTTATTCTAGTGGGGCCACCCGTGTAGTCTTTGCCACAATACTTGCAAGTCCACCTCTTAGTGCCTGGGGTGCCATAATTAGAAGCAACTGTCACATGATCCCACAAGGGATCCTTCTCTCTCGGCATGGTATCTACTATCTAGATTCTAGTCTCTCTCCCCCCACTAGTCTCTCTCCCGGGTCCCCCTCCTAAATTCTGATTTTTCACTCACACACACCTAAAGGCTAACTCTCCCTCGGACCTCCCTCCACACACACACCCACACCCACTCCTAAGTCTACCCCCCTCTCTCTCAAATACTCAAACACACTCTTTTAACTTAAGAATCTATTTACACATGTCACACACACAAAACACACACACACACATTGTCAAGACTCAAACACGCACGCACACACACACACACACACACACACACACACACACACATTTATCAAACACACGCACCAACACACACAAAAACACAAACACACAAACACACACACACACATGGTCAAACATTTAACACACACACATTGTCAAACATTTAACACACACACACACATTTGTCAACAGTCTCACACACTGAACACACACGTCAACACACGACTCAACAGCCACACACGATTCCACCCCTCTCACACAACTCCACTCCTCTCTCTCTGTTTCGGATTTCTCTCGCGGATCTGGATTCTGTCTCGGATCTCTCTCTCTCTCAGGCGCTGAAATCTGGGAAGCTTCATGGGGAGGTAACGAGCAGGCTGCAGGAGGTAACGAGCCGCGAGGAGCAGGAGGTAACGAGCAGGAGGTCGAGTTGCGAGGAGCAGAGGTAACGAGTCACGAGGAGCAGGAGGTAACGAGCAGGAGGTCCGATGAGGAGGTGGCGACGAGTTTTTTTTTTTTTTTTTGAGAATGGTTCGAACAGTCAAAAAACGGTTCGAACCGGACCTTTTCGAAAAGGACTTTCGAATCGCGGTGTGTTGTGAGATGATGGCAGGTAACATCTGAGCATCTTGAAACTTGCCTCATTTTATTGTACTTTGTATTGTAAGATTTCATGCAGCTTTTTTATAACCTGTTATGCTATAAAACAAAGGGTTCAAAAGGTTTAGTTTTGCTTTATCGGACTATGTGAAATGTGTTACTCTCTCTCTCTCTCTCTCTCTCTCTCTCTCTCTCTCTCTCTCTCTCTCTCTCTCTCTCCCTCCGTTTCGCTTTTGGAGTTCCAGGATCTTTGATGTGAGGAGCTTATGCCATCCATATGTTTTTATGGTGTTTCCCATGCTTTCATAGCTAACTTCTTTTGCTTTCCTGATTAGGGAGATTGTCCTATCATTCATGGTATATCTATATAAGATTAAGGTTCATGTCATAACACCTAAAAATTCTCGCATAAACTTTTGTGAGTTGCAATATCATGTAGAAAGTCTTAGAACATCATGTAGTGCTGTAAGGCACAGTTGTGGGAAACTACAGCCACTGATGCTTAAAATGTCTTGACAACCAAAAAATGTGGGGATAACTTGCTTGTGAAGGGCGTCAGAAACCTCCAATACACATTGTGATACTTTCTTATTCATACATTGAACACCTGAAACATTCTTTATAAGTTATTCAGCAACTGGCTGTGCTTTTATGCAAACAAGCATCTAACGGCCTCATTCAGAATGTTGTCTAGCTATATTTCATTTAATCACCCAGAAAACAAAGAAAAGAGGAAATTGTATGGAGCACTGTGAATTTGTCCCCACCTTTTATTCCGAAATCTATGGTGGTGACTCGTGAGTGAGCAATCCAGTCTTCTGTTTCGTGTGTGATCTGATTCTGTATTGGAGAGCTTTCAGATTTGTGAAATCAATAATCTCAGTTACATCTAGTTTGTTATGTTAACTTTGTAATGATGGGCAGTGTGGATTGTGGCAGGTCAAAGAAAATGTCAGGGGTTATTTCCAGATACTTCTCAGTGGTTGGATCGAAGTCATAAGGTGCACTTCTCTGCACGTTGATCTGCATGATAGTTTGTGCCTTCGATCAATATTGCCTGTCACATATTCTGCAGATTTGATTCCAAGTGATGTTCTGATGCTGTGATTTGTAACCAGATCCGTGCAAGCTTCCCTTATTTTCGACAGAGCTGGACGAAGGAGATGCTGCTGGTTAGTAAGTGCTCAACACAGTTGGTTGAAGCAGATCAATCTATTACTAAAGCAGATACAGCTCAAAGAAGTAGCATGTATCGGAATTTGGAAATTTCAAAACTGGTTAAAACTGGACAATATTCCAAGGCTGTGGAAAATTTTAAAGTCATGCAACAAGATAAAAACATAGATAACTACACTTATGTCTCCGTTATGAAAGCCTGCATTGCCTTAGCTGCTTTAGAGGAGGGTAGGCATGTCCATGCACGCATCATCCAAAGCGGATGTCTGCCTGATATTGTTTTGGAAAATTGTTTGGTTGATTTATATGCCAAAGGTGGCAGCATCGAAGATGCTTGCCGAGTGTTCAACAGCATGTTGGCAAGGGATGTGGTGTCTTGGAGTGCAATGCTCGTGGCATTTGTAAAATGTGGGCAGGGAGGAAAAGCACTAAAACTCTTTCGACAGATGCAACGAGAAAGGATAAAACCAAACTTTGTTACCTTCTTAGGCGCTATCAATGCATGTGCCAGCATATCTGCCATCGAAGATGGTAGGCGTCTCCATGCACAAATGATTTATAGCGAATTGAAATTCAATCTTGCTATAGAAAGCTGTCTGATTGACATGTACAGTAAGTGTGCTAGCATGGAAGATTCTTGCTGTGTGTTCAGCAACATGACAGAGCACAATGTAGTCTCTTGGAGCACCGTGATAACTGGTTATGCCCGCTGTGGACAAGGTGAGAAGGCCCTGGTTCTTTTTCAACAGATGGAGCGAGAACAGGTGGAACCAAACAGCAGAACTTTTGTTGGCGCCCTTAATGCATGCGCCAGCATTTCTGCATTGAAAGAGGGCAGGCGTATTCACAAGCAGGTCATACAAAAGGGTTTGGAATCTCATGTCATTGTAGGTAGTTCTCTTGTTGACATGTATTCCAAATGTGGTTGCATGGAGGATGCCCACAGAGTGTTCAATAGCATGCTGACACGGAACGTCGTGTCCTGGAGTGCCATGATTGTTGGTTATAGCAAGAGCAGACAGCCGTTAAAAGCATTACAATTATTTCAGCAGATGAGGCATGAAAGGGTGGAGCCAAACAGAGTCACGTTCGTAGGAATGCTAAATGCATGTTCTAATGGGGGAGCACTAGAAGAGGGCCGGAAAGTTCACATTAAGGTTATTCAAAGCCACTTCAAGTTGGATGTTAACATAGGGAATAGCTTAATTGACATGTACATAAAGAGTGGTTGCCCAAGTGATGCTTTCAGAGTTTTTGAGAACCTAATGACACGCACTGTGGTTTCTTGGACTATCATGATAGAGGGACTGGTTAAGCTCGGGGAGGAGAAAATGGCATTGAAACTGTTTCAAAGAATGCAGAAAGAACAGGTGGAGCCGAACATTGTCACCTTTGTTGCTGTCCTAAATGCATGTGCTCGGGTAGCGGCGCTTGATGAAGGCAGGCGCACCCATTCAGACATTATCAGAAGCCAAATGGATTCAAATGTCTTGGTGAGAAGTTGCTTAGTTTATATGTATGCTAAGTGTGGGAGCTTAGCGGATGCTTGCAGAGTATTCAATGAGAGCCCTCTACGAGATGCAGTTGTCTGGAATGCCATGATTCTGGGATATGCCATACATGGACTTGGCAAGGACGCTCTCTGGCTTTTTGAGCAGATGTGTAGAGTTGGTATGGAGATGGATGGTGTCACTTTAATTTGTGTTCTTTCAGCATGCAGCCATGCAGGTCTATTGGATGAAGCCCATCACTGGCTTGAATGCATGCTTCCTATTTATGGAGTTTCAGTAAAGTTGGATCACTACAGCTGCATTGTTGACCTTCTTGGCCGGTTTGGTCACCTGAATGAGGCACGGGACATAATTATGAATATGCCGACTGAACCTGGCGTGTCTGTGTGGAGGGCATTGCTTGGTGCTTGCAGAATTCATGGTAATTTAGAAATGGGAGAAGATGCTGCAAACCATGTTCTTGGATTGGACCCTAAGAATGAATCCGCGTATGTGCTGTTATCCAATATCTATGCTGCAGGTACATGGGATAATTTGCTGTCCTCAGCATCATAAATTATGTCCATAACGTAGTTGCACCGCGATTCGCGAATCGCGATTCAAAATCGCGATCAGAATCGCGATCCCGATTCGCGATTCGGGATTTTCCCAGAATCGTGTAGAATCGAAATTTTTTTTTTTTTTTTGAAATTTTTTTGTGCAATATGGGTATCAGATGAAAGCTCTGATCGAGGGGAGTATGATTGTGTAGTTTGCCGACTGTTTCAGGTGCAGGATGGTCCCTTTACGCTAAAGCTGCATCCCATATAAAAAAAAGTGAACACATTGGGGCATTCCTAGTGAACATAGCAGGAATCTCCCTTTCTCTGATTCTCCCTCTCTCTATCTCTCTCTGATCACGATTCACAACAAACGGAACTAAAACCATGCTGAACAAAAACCTAGCTGAATCATTCTGAACTTTAGCCTTAAATGAAACAATTTTTGACAAAACAACCATACTTACTCTCTCTCTCTCTCTCTAACCATAAATCATAAACCATAAAATCGAACTAAAACCACAAAGAACAATACTGAATCACGACAATGCTGTGAATAGGATCATCATAATATATAATATCGGGCCACATGGCACCAAAAAGGGGTACAATGATGTTCCATGAACGTAATGAAAACTATATAACTAAGGCTCGTCAGAGTCATGGTAGGATAAATCATCCGAATCTGTGGACTGCAGATCCCATGGGTCCGCAGATGAATCGGAACTGGAGGGAGCCATATGTCGTGGTGTGGCCCTGGCTCTGCTGCGTGCTCTGGATCCCTGCTGCGTGCCCTGGCTCTGGACCACCCCCCTCTCCCTGCCTCTACCTCTGCCTCTGCCTCTGCCTCTGCCTCTCTCCCCTCCTCTGGCCCCCATCTGGCTGCCCCCAGCCCTGTGTCTACTCCGTCGTGCCTGTGTGTCAGGTGGCCGTAACCCTACGCCCTGGGATGGCCCTACCCACTGTGATGATGCCTGGCCGACGACTGCCTGTGATGCTCCACTCCTGTCTACAAAAAGAGTACTCAGCTCCCCCCTCCTAGAACCTCTAGGTCTCCCCCTAGGCCTACGTGCAGGAATGGCTGGCTCCTCCTCTGTCTCTGCATCAGGGTCCACTAGCAGGTCAGCCAGGTCATCCCCCTGTGCCTCCGCCCACATCTCCTCCTCCTCCTCTGTATCTCCCTCAACCCACTCCTCCTCCTCCACATAGTGTGCCCCGAGCATCTCTCCACCCTCCGAGACCTCGTCATCTCCCTCCTCAGCCCTCTCCCTCTGCTACTCTGTCCTCCTCTGCCGCCGTAAAGCCCGTGCGTCAGCCTGTGCCTGTCTGTAGAGCTCTCTATGGATCTCATCATCCATCTCCTCCTGTGTGGGTGGTGCCCGAGGAGCAGCAGCTATCGAATCCACCAAGCAAGTGTCGGGGTCCACCTGCAATTAAAAACAATACATTGTTGTTAGGCAGGTATTGTGCAACTCACTGCATATTTTGAAAGCAAATCAATTCACCAAAGCATACCAAGAAAAAAGGGGTGATGATGTGACTCACCTCGAGCATCTGACCCTCTCCTCGTGTGCGCCTCAGCATACGGCCGTTGGTGTTCACAAACACCAACCGCCTACACTGCTCGATGGACAACTTGTTCCTCTTCTGCGTGTGATACAAGGCCCAGGTGCTCCAATTCCGCTCACAAGCTCCTGCAGAACAGTCCTGTGCAAGGACTCTCTTAGCCAATCGCCTCAGGTCACCTGTGCTGCGCCCGTGGATGCACCACCATGTAACGGGCCTCAGCTGATCCTCCCTCCACCGACTCTGCTCTCCATCGAAAGGAAACTGGAAGCGCTCAAATGCGAGCAGCTGGCTTGCAATGTTGGCCAGCATCGGACCTATTGGCAAAAGGAAAAACATGGCACATGTAAGACCCCTCAAATTCAGACACTACCAATGAGTACAATACTGCAGTAACATTGCTACCAAATGATTTCTCACACGTACCTGGTCCGGGCCATACGCGCTCCGTGTACTCCACCCATCCCCGGTGCAGCTCCGGATCGTCCCTCTCTCGTGTAGAGCGCCACAAGGGGTGTAACATGTGGGCTATGGCGTGGATGGGTCGGTGGAAGTAGTCCCATATGGCCTCCCAGATGCGTGAGATCTCGCGCCTCTTGCAGCAGACAAATTACAACAATCACTAAACCATAGCATAAAAGAAACGCATCAGACTCGAGTGAGAAACAACAAACTAGACACTGAAGAGTCATACCTATGCTCGTCCAAGGCTGACAACAGAATCCCCTCGCCGATGCGCTCCATGAACTCATAAATGAGACCGAGGGTGCACCCCTCACGGTCTACCAGACGCAGCACTCTGTAAATGGGTAGTAGGATCCCACTAATCTCCTCAGCAGCTCTCCAAAACTCGTCGCCGTACACAGTGGATTGGAAAAATGCCGAATGGGGGAGGTCTGTAAAGTCCCGGAAGGCCACGCTGGAAACCATCCGCCGCAATGCATCTTTCACCACCACCAATCGCTCTAGCACCAAGAAGTAAAACACAAAGCGTGTGGGTGCGGGCTTCTTCAGGTTTAGGGTGGAGAAGGTGCGGAACAGGGCCAACACACGCCTCTTCTTGGTGACAAAAGTGACCAGGCGCATGGCCGTAGAAGTGATCTGCAACACAAACACCCAGTAAAAAAGTTTAGACAGTAGTTGAGACGTGGTTAGCAGCATCGAAGGAAGAAAGCATAGCAAATAGAACAAACTATACCTCTCTGATCCATGGAAGCGCACATAGGTCATGGATGAGCAAGTCTATGCAATGTGCAGCACAGGGTGTCCACACAATGCTGGGGTGCTCCCTCATCATAATCTCGCCCATCTGCTTACAGTTCGAGGCGTTGTCGGTGACAACCTGAACCACGTGCTCATCTCCGATGTCAGCAATAGCATCTCTAATGACCTCCCATATGAAATCGGCTGTGATGGCGTCACCACCTCGAGTGGCATCCACGCCACGTAGGAATACTGTGCCAAGCGGGCAAGAAACCAAGACATTGATGACGGATCGCCGACGAATGTCGGTCCATCCATCGCTCAGTATCGTGCATCCATACCTGTCGCAAAACACCCATTAGCTACATGCAAAAATTACGGCACCAGTAAATCCTAAACACATGCAAAGAGATTACAAAGACAAGTTACTTACTGCTGCCAAGCTGAGCGAATGGAACTCAACTCCCGCGTAATGGTCTCCTCCTCCTGACAAAGCAACCTGCCTCGTAGTGCCTCTCGCCTGGGAGGTGTCCATGTAGCATCCACGGCCGCCATCTGTGCACAGAACTCCCTGAACACCCAAGTGTCAGCAACAGCAAAGGCAATGCCGCACTCGTAAAAGAACTAGCCACACAGTCGAGTGCAACGGGCCTGCTGCTCTCTCTGCCAGCCGCATCGATCAAGGGTCTGCTGCCTGGGCCTAACCCCTCTCTGCTGTGTATATGGTGCTCGTGGTCTGGCATGCCCAACGGATGGCTGATCTGTGGGTGTGTCACTCTCTCTGGCAACATCTGCCGAAGCATGTGGTGCATCTGCTGCCGAGGAGGGTTGAGAAGCACCCGCTGCTGCTGAACCAACATGCTCATCTGATGGTCCTGCTGCTGCTGCGGATGGAACTGAAGGTGCTCTACTGGGCCTTGCACTTGAACCATGCTCTGCCCGTGCTGTACTGGGCCCTGCAGCTGTACCATGCTCTGCCCGTGATGTACTGGGCCCTGCACCTGTACCATGCCCAACCCATGATGTACTACGCCCTGCAGCTATACCATGCCCTGCCCGTGATGTGCTAGGCCCAATATCCATGGTAGGCCCTGCCTGTCTGCCTGTGAGCCCTCCTGCATGCCTACCTGTAGCTGCTCCTGCTGTCTGTCCCTGTCTAGAACCCTGTGATGCAGTACCGGGCCCGTACATGGTAGACAACCTCTGCAGATCCTCATCAGAAATTCTCGGGCAATCAGATATGCCCAATGTCCGCCCATCTGGCCCTCTGACCCGCAGCAAGTGAGCCCTAACCCTGGTGAGTGATCCCGTGAAGTGACCACCGCAATGCAAGCATCTCCATCTGCGGGTGCCTGAGCCATGGTGTGTGCCCACATCCCCGTCGGTAAGCTCAACCTCGGCCCAAAGGCCTCGGTCCCGCACTGGCATCGTATCAACACGACCCTAAACCTGCAAACAACATATAATCAGGCAAACGTTCAGTAGAAAAAAAAAATACATTGCATTAAACAACATTACCGAGCTCAAATAGAGCTCAAAATACCAGAGCATACATCAGAACAATTCCAGTTCACACATTATATCAAGTGCCAAAGAAGAACATGAGATTAGGGCGTGGGATAGAATAATTTCTGTATGAGGGATAACAGGCGACTGACGTTAGCGTCGGAGTCCGTGCAGGCATAAAGGAGTGCAGTGTGGGCCTAAACCGCGCCCCTAGCAGATGTTTGCACGATGGTCCATGTCTAAACCCTAAAAAGTATGGAATTAGGGCATGAAAATTGAAATTTGTGATACGAACGTAGACGGGCGGAACGGAGTTCATAGGAGTCTGTGCAAGCATGTGGAAATGCATTCTAGGCTCAGACATCACCTCACTCGGTTTCCATCAAGCCATTCTGTGGAAATGGCCAAAATACACAAGCATTTGGAATGTGGTGTTCAAATCTCGCTAGGCGTGTCGTGACGGCTGAAAGT
Organism: Diphasiastrum complanatum; assembly: GCA_029204225.1. NCBI lineage: Eukaryota > Viridiplantae > Streptophyta > Lycopodiopsida > Lycopodiales > Lycopodiaceae > Diphasiastrum > Diphasiastrum complanatum. The sequence continues at coordinate 80,898,273 of CM055093.1, read as the reverse complement.
GATGCTGTAAAAATCACTGTGGGCGTGAAGAAAGGTGGTCTAGAGCCAGACTACGCTCGATTTGGTTGCCTACAGCTCAATGTCAACAATTGCAAAAAATCAAGCCTACACTTACCAAATATTGAAATTTGGTCGTTTCGCTCTCCACGAAGCTCAGACCCACCCGGCACCGTGCACACCAACTCCGTATCGTCGAGTAGATGCCTGCCAAGTATTCACTTGCGAAGATTGGACGCCCACGGCTCTCGGAAAAAATTTTTGCCTCCTCCACTACTGGCGCGGTTCTGTGCGCGAGGAGGCCGAAAATCGGGTTTTTTTTTTTTTTTTTTTTGCGATTCTGTCCACGATTCGCTGCAGCGAATCGCGAAGCTGGCGAATCGCGATTCGCTGCAACTATGGTCCATAACAGCACCGAGCAGAGGGCCGCAAAATTGCTGTGAATAATCAGCTGCATACATTTTGTAATCTCATATTAATCTTAGGAGCGTACATTTCTTTCACCATACAATCGAGTGTGGCATATGGGTCAGATGGCCCTTCTGTCACATAATGCCTACTTACTGTGTGGAAGGTCATGTGATTGGAAGGTTCAGAAAAGAAAATCAAGGGATTTGCATAATGTGAGGCAGCTCCTAAATACCAAGAAAAACCAAGGAGCTTGCATTTTGTTCACACTCATGGTCTTGGCATTCAGAGCAGAGTGTGCTTGGAATGCTGAATTAAATTCCCAGCATTTCAAGGTGTTTCAAAGTTTTCTTTGGAGATATCTGTTTTGCTATTGTGAAACAGAGCGCATTGCTATTTCTGGCTGTCCACCCCCCTTATTACACACACACACACACACACACACAAGTAACCTCCCCTTTCAAATCAAAGAGTATCCTGTCAGCTTTTAGAGTTCTATGACAGCTTCTGGACTCGTCACATGTTTACAAGAGTTGTTGAGGAACCGGTCAAGAACGATCGCATTGTAGTAGCGACTCCAAACTTGTTTCAACTGGGAACTGTCCATCTTTGTTAGCATTGATTGGGTTATGGAGGGCGCGTCGTGCTCTCTTTCCCAACATCCCTTTCGTTTTCAACTTGTCCCACTGTTTCCCAAACAAAGCGCAGGTGGTGGACACTGACACTTGGTGCGAATTGCTGTGAATGTCCCCGATTACATACAGGCTGGAAGCATCGAAGTTTGTCGTCCCACTCTCTTTGACTTGACGGGTAGTTGTGATTTCGTTTCTCCAAGGTTCACCATGTAAAGGTCTTAAAGATGTTAATCTGGAAAATAATGCCATGGAAAGATAAAACATCCCTCCCAACCTTTTATATTCCACTGCTGTTTCATACACCGGTGGGAGATAAGTGCTGTGCCACTCCACTTCCCGCCCATTACGGTCCTGGGTCTCAAGACAATGGAAGTTCCACATGATGACCCCCTTTCACACGGTGAGGGCCCCAACTCCTGAGGCCAGAATGTGGGCCCTGTCTTCACACCTTCACGATCTTCACAGCCGCCTGAACAGCTTTCTTTTCCTAACCCTCCAAAGCTAGGCAGAGGTGCGAGGGCGAGGGAGAGAGAGAGAGAGAGAGAGAGAGAGAGAGAGAGAGAGAGAGAGAGAGATTCTATGAAATGCTTAAGCATCAACAATCTCTGCTGCGGTGGCAGTTTTAGCAAGGAACTTGTGATCTTACCATCTGCATCAGGTGTGGATAAGGAAAACAGACAGGAGATAGAAGGTGTGATCCTGAGTGGAACTGAATATGGTGACATGGTAAAAAGAGACTGGAGGTGGGAGGGAAGGGAACTTTTTTTCCTAATCATGAGGGAGCTGAATAAGTATTGCTCATTGTGGCTGAGGGGATTCTCAGCGTGTCTTAATCATTTTGCTTGTCTGCTAGTTTTACAACTGAAGAATCAGTTCTGTGCAAAAGCTGTCTTCTGACTTTTTGGAGGAAAGCTTGTCTCTGTTGATCTTTCATAATGAAATGTTTTTATTGTAGCCTCCAATCCTCCTACTGGCTTCTGGAGCTTCACTCTCTTCTTGCTCGCTGCATCTCCTATCCATTCATTTGGAGTACTTGTATTCAGTGTTTTGCATTATGAATTCCCTCCTCCTAACTCCAGCCCCAGGCTCAATTCCACACCTGTAACTTATTTTTTCTCTTCAACCGCTGCCCAGTGTTTTTGATCTGTTTGAGGCTCACACAATTTCAAACCAGTCATCATTGCCCATTGCTGGAACATTTTCTTGCTTCTCAGCATTCCAAGAGCTAGCCGTGTCAATTTCAGGATTAAAATGGAGGGGTTGAACACATAACATGCCAGCAAAATTCTTCCATTTTGTGCGATTTAGTGATGCCAACACAATACTCACTTTTCTTCTATTTTCTGTGATGCCAGCAAGATCGAATGATATTAATGCAATTTCATCATCAGCTCTGAGATACTCTATAAACTGTTGTGGTTACTTTTGCATGAATGGTAAAAGTTACCATATTCATTGGCTTCACCAGCCCACTGTTCAAATCTTTTGAGATAAAGTTTGGAGCACATTGTAATCCTTTATTGGATGAACATAGTATAGGCCTCCAATTGACATCTGCTTCATATTATCAGAATTTGAAGAAAGTTGGACCATAAGATAACTGGATGGACAGCAATGAAGACATCGGGGAGCTAACTAGCTCATCAAACAAGATTATGCCCCATACCCTGAAGAATAAATTGGAAAAAGTAATGCTGAAGGGAAAACATGCACATTTCGTCGAAATAAGAGTCTTCCTCTACATAGTTGGTATTGACATGGCACAGACTGTAAGACATGAATGCTGAAATTTATTAGATTCTTATTAACTGCTGTACTGGTAAAAATCATATGCAACTTTCTCACAAGCATGAAAAACATCACAGAAAAGAGATGAATTCTCTCCAATCTGCAGGCACACAAGTCTCTAGAGAGGACAACAGAGAAATGAATGTCCTACAATCACAAACATACAAAGTTCTAGAGAGGGCAACAAGCAAGGCATGTACAAGATTACTGCAATTTAGGTCTCTTAGAGTCATGCTGCCATTCTGGTTCATGTTGCTCATGCAATCATCTGCAGCTTCATGGGATCTTAACACAATTGCTTAGAAGAAAAACAGTATTGAATGATTTGTATTGAGTCACCTCACATATGTTGAGTTAGTTGTATTGAGTCACTCCTTGGTCCATAATAATTAACCTGGTTATCAGACCTCCATTGCGATTGCAAAAAAGACAACTTGCCAAACCAAACAGATTCCTCAATCAATAGTAGACTGGCCATCATCTTCATTAGAAGTGGGTGTAACGGGTGAAGAGAATGACTTTTGCTACTATAAGCTTTAGTGCAACGTGACATGAAAGCCAAATAGTTTACTTTGTCGAACAAAGTCAAATGTGTAGCAAATATAGAGAAAGATTGTCCAACCGCTGGTGATCCTCTGAATGTAGACAACTATTGCACTATTATGATCAGCCACACTATGGCTAAGCTTTATGGTTCGGTTATGCAGTCTATCATCAGCTCTCATGTGGAGACAGAGTAGTTATATGTTATGGGACATGCAGGTTTTAGAGTAGGCTACTCCACAACTAACCAGATATTCATATTGAGATGAAACAGATAGTCTATTGTTGTTTTGTGGACTTTCGCAAAGCATTTGATTCGGTTCCGAGAGACACTTGTTGCTCCAACGTTTGACATCTCTTGGTTTTTCACAGGAGGTCATTGCTGCTATCATCACATTATATGAGAGAGTTTTGGCTCGTTTTCGTGATGGAGATTATTATGGTCGGAGTAAAGCGGGGGTGTCCTTTGCCACCCACCCTCTTTGCTCTATACATTGATGACTTTGAGTGGATCATTCGGGAAGAAAGTGGAGATGGCCGTTCTCTAGCAGATATTGTTATCTCTATCCTTCTTTATGCAGATGATGTGGTTCTATTATCTAGTTCCGCTGCAGGACCTCAGCGATATAAAAAAACATGCCAACCTATAAAAATTTATGCCAGTCATGAGACTTTAGTCCACCTAGCTTGTATTCCTTGTGAAAGGCCTGACTCGTGGCAAGGGGATTCTCGCAAACTTCCAATGTCGAATACTTCGAAACCTTTAGCTTGGTGGTCATGCACTTTTCTATTCGACTACTACTATCATATGCTGCTACAACCAACTTTGAGATTGTAAGGATCGCCTATTGAAAATCTGACTAGATCCTGTTGCATGCAATCAAAAGGACACTTTTGGAGCAAAACCAACAAGCAACAAGAAATGGCTAGTCAATACTCTAGCCACTTCACCCCCATGCCATGGTGAATGAATGCAAGAGAGGAAGGGCTCCTGGCTACAAGGATAAAAAAATCCAATAGGTAGATGGGCGGGTTTCCACTAGTATATATTCTCTTCCATGAAGAGAGAATATTTCTCTCTGAATATTGCAGAGTACATGTGTTTTGCTAGATTGTGAGATAATAGGATGATAAATAGGCTCATGTTTTTTCCTACAACAATTTAGCAATTTGTTCAAACTTTTTGAGTCCTATATATGAAGATGATCATATATTCCAACAAGTGCTAAAACAATGCCATTGATCTTTGATGTGGTCGAATGTGACTACAAATATTAGCCCGTAAAGCTCTTAATAAAAAGTATAAATACAACAAAGAGATGTGAATGCAAATGTATTAGCAAAGCACTATGGAACAATCACAACCAATAGAAGAGCAATGATCTTCCAAAGTACATGTTTTGTCTCAGCTGAGCTAATTAATGCTAAAAGTGTTGGAATAAATGTATTTTGTAAACTATGCAACCATACAATAAACCATGATAAATAGATAATAGCCTATTCAATGGGAAAAGGACCAATTCCAAATAGAGCCATAACTTTCCAAACAACTATTTTGGGAGCAAGTAAAATGATAGAAAAAGCATTAGGACATACTAGGAAATTGTGACAAAAATAGAAATGAAAGTGTTCAAACAAACAACAAACAAAGGAATATGAATTATTGTGTCTGCTATCCAAGTTTTGTCTCGACATGAATGTCGCACTCTGATTGGTGTAGGTGTGTCCAAAGGAACTTTTTTATCTTTTCGTGATTGGAACAAAGATAGCATCCATGAGAGAGAGAGAGAGAGAGAGAGAGAGAGAGAGAGAGAGAGAGAGAGAGAGAGAGAGAGAGAGAGAGAACCCGTCAACCGTCTCGCATTTAGTAAATCCCTTAGGGGGTAGTTAGCTCCACGTAAGGGATAGCTAACTGCTCACTAAAAGATCATCAATATTGTGTGGTAAGATGTAAGATAAACCCGGAAATGTATCATTTTTGTTGACCACCTATACCAGCTACCACAACAGTATCCGGGCCTCTTTTCCCATCTTCATAATACAAAGCCATTTGGATGGCTCCCCGTAAATCATGAGATTCCTCCTTCCACACGAAAGGGTGAATACTCTCTCCAAGTCCTTTCACAAAGTGAAATATTTGCATATACATAGGAACTTCCTAAGGAATGCGTAACAAAGCCTCTTGGTACTTGTCTGCATAATCCTACACGCTCAAGTTACCCTGCTTCAAATAAGACCATTGTTTCATGGCTCTGTTGTTTTCATCCATAGGCACCCAATTTTGCGCAAACATTTGTCGGAATGTCTCCCATGTGGTTGGAACTAGGTTATCATTTTTCACCTTCCTCCACCACCTTTGTGCTGACTCTTGAAAACGATATGTGGCTTCAACAATCATCTCAGTTTCATTGTTTATGCCACACATCTGGAATGTTTTTTCCCACTTTTGCAACCAATTCTCAACGGCATCTATAGTTCTCATAGATACTGCTCTAGTGAACTTCGAAGGTTTTAAATCTTTGATAGTAGGTAGCTTTCTCTTTTCGAAATCCCAACTCAGCTTCATGGCCCGTTGACAATGTCCTTTCTACTTCCATAGCTGTATCACTGACTCTCTCAGAAACACCAGCCCCTTTACTTTTGAGTTGCTCCAAAATTAGCTTAAGAGTAGCTTTGATAGCATCCACCTTGGAACATACAGCATCTAATCTTTGTGAATCTTGGTTGGTGTTGCTTGCAGATGCCATAGCAGAAGAATAGGTAGTAGAAACAAAGCCAAACCAAGCTCTCAGCACCTCAAGTCACTACACAGATAGGTTACCCTGAATTTCTAGAAGAACTGGATAGAATAGACCTCTTACAGCCAAGTTTTAACTACATATAGACTTCTCCAAAAATCAATAAACTAGGGTTTCAAACTGACAATTGGCAAAAAACTATGGATGATCACCAAATCAGAAGGCGAAAATCCATGCTCTACCAGCGACCTACCACAAGAAGCTTCTTGCAACTGACAAATATGAAAAATAGTGAGTATTGAAGAAGTTACAAACAAATGTACAAATCCTATGTGGGCTGGATTTTCACAAAAGTGAAGAGAATAATGAAGCCGCGTAGTAGAAATTGCTCAAAGCTGTCAAAAGATTAGCATTCCACCATAGGGCTTCAATCTGCTATCTTATGGGTTCCAAATCTGTCAATAGATCACCTACAGTAGGGCGCTGGCTCTCCAAGAATGCTCCAAACCCTAACTGAAGATGCCAAATCTCACACAAGTTTGTCGTTAATTAACCTGCCCCACAACATGCTGTCCATTATCTTGATTCGAATACCATCAATCCGGCAACCTACTACGTAGAAGATAATACTCAACCGTAATACTCTACTGAAACGGTTGTTTATTATACTTATGATTCTAATGCTCAAACAGTGGAACCCAATGCCCAAGTTTACAATCCAAACCAAGTTGTCTTTGCCACACATCAACTGCCCGCAATACGAGGATGTTTTATTTGTGCAGGTAAGCATCCTAGTATTCACTGTCCAGATAAACTCCGTTTTCCTCCAGCTTGTGAAAATTGTGGTATTGAACATCACGTGAAGGACTGCCCATCCTGATCCAAACCTGCTGCTCCTGTCTATTCAGTGCAAGTAGAAACTTTACCCATTAAAACTCATCCTGCTTGGGTCTTGACTCGGGGCACAAACCCAACGCCAAGCCCCTACACTTGCACGTTGAAAGCAAATGCTCTGATACCAAATGTTGCACAGAAGCTCACAAAACCTAAGTAAATACACAAAATTAACCTATAAATCCGTCACTTTATTAATCTCAAGCAAATGTACATAGATCAACAAGCAAACATGAGAGCTCTGCTGCAAGTCTCCTCCCAACCATAGCTGCATAGCAATACCATAATGAGGAATGTCTGACCAGACTCACACTATATCCCCTCAAGCACCCCTTAACCCTGACACATCCTAACGTCGACACATGGTAAACTCCATGCACAGCCAACACTTGCCACTTGGCAGACCCTGACACATAGGCAAGCTAGTAGGTGGACAATCTGACACGTGTCATTCATGCATTAGACCAAGTGTCCCAATGAGCATATGAACCCGCGTCCATTGACCGTCCAACAAGTGTCACTCATGCACTGGACCAAGTGTCACAGTGAGCATATGACATGTGTCATGTTGACCTGTCAACCCTTTTTACTTTTTAGGAAGTTAGTCCAGTATTCATGAGATCTAGTACCCCCTTGGCCATCTCAGATTTAGTTACTATAACAGATATTTTATATTGTAATGTACAATTGTCTCCACAGGCTGGTGACTTAGCCATTAAAAATTTAATATTTGCAATTTACCATTTACATTGGGCAAGAAGATTCAAAGTACATGTGACAACACCCTTTTGTGAGATGTAGAAGCAGAGGGATCTTAATCAATCCACCAAGTAGGAGTAGGATGGGAAAAAGATGCCAAACACGTAACGATCTCTATCATGCATCGGGGTTTCCACGAGAATCAGCCATAGTCGATGGAGGATCAAGGGTGGATATCATCTCCTCCAAGCTATATCACAACTGGGGACTTACCCAGATGGTAAGTTCTCCTTTTATGATTCGACTAGCTAACCAATCTGGTGTGAAATTACTAGGCATAGCCAAGGAAGTACACACCAAAGCAGTAGAAATCTGTTTCATGCTAGATTTAGTAGTTTTAGACTTGTCTGAATCCCTCCAATCCTACAGTGTCCTACTAGGTAGACCGTGGCTCAGAACGTCACAAGCGCTTCACGACTGGGGATAGAATTGTATCATCTTGTAGAATCACAATTCTATAGTAAGATCGATCCTGATACCTAGATCACAAAACTAACCAACCAAAGAGCCATGGTTTCCAGCTCTGCCACAACAATTCATTCTGACAAGGAGTCAAATGATGGACGTCGTTGGAGAAGGATTGTCATACGTGACAATTCGCAAACCGGTGTAGTGAACCGGACCAAAGCCTTAGCTACGGCGGATTGTCTATAGTTTGATGTCACATCTACTAAGCAATCGCCAACAAGAAGGTCTATTGTAGATACATTATCCGATGAAGACGATATCTCTAAAGAGACTAGCGGACCCAACGAAGAAACCCAGTGAAGGCCATCAAGATTTAGTGTCATTTTTTATGATGAGCCTAGAGGCTATACTCCAAGAACCACTACAAAAAATTTGCAATGAAAAGGAAATGGAAGTTTTTCAAGCGTTTACCCTGGAGGAAGGTCGAAAATATGATGATGAGGACTTTCTCAGATATATTGATCCTGACTTTTTCAAGCTTGTGCCAATCAGATCCACGAAAGCTACTAGCAAACGAAGATCTCATAGAAGCAGTGAAACCCCACAAAAAAATGTTGTAGTAGGCCAAATGGATACGGTAATCGATGGATCCTCAACTAGTGTCCTAATAACCGTGAACGATCTCTTGCGAGAATGCATGGATTGGGACCTAGCTGAGGATGAAGATCTATACAAGCTAGAAGTCTTATTGTGGGACAATAGCATTAAGATGGTGAAAGACCCGATAGCTGACTGTCGATCCGATTCACCAAGGCGTGCCAAAGAAAAAGAGCCGATCACTTTAAATCCCCCATCTGGAGGCTCTCCGAAAGGAAACGCTCCCACCTCCTTCATATAGTTGGTTTTAAAGCCATCTAAGAGCGTCAAAAAACTTGGCAGGGCCTTGAAAAAGATGGGAATCAACACTAGGCAGATTGAGTTGATGACCACCCATGAAATGCACAAAAAAATCCGAAAAGATGCCATACAAGAACCCAAGCTTGCATGACGTGCCACAACACTTCAAGGACTATGAGATGGATGAAGTAGTGGTCATGCCCAGAACCGAGAGAGAACCTGTAGAAGACACCTCCCTAGGGGCCAACATTTATGCAGGTCCATCTCGTACAAAAGAGATAGAACTAGCGGAGGAAGGAGAAGAAAGTCGCATGGTGTCTGTTGGAGAAGATGTAGAAGGAGAGGAACTCGAGGATCTTAAGACCCCTCTCCACAAATACCGCGACTATCTTGCTTGGAATTATGTTGAGCTAAAGGCCATATCGCCAGATGTAGTGGTTGACACCATTCCACTGGTTGATGGAGTGAAACCCACCATTAGTAGGCCTTATCGGTCTAATCCGCACTACGCTCAACTAATTTAGAAAGAACTGACAAAGCTTCTTGATGTAGGATTCATCTACGAGATGGAACACATGGACTGGGTATCGCCTATTGTGGTAGTACTTAAGAAACACAGTAAACTTCGAACCTGTGTGGACTACAAGAAACTCAACTCTGTCACCAACAAGGCCCATTTTTCCCTAGATTTTACGAAAAATGTTTTAGAGAGAATAGCCGGAGCAGAAGCCTATAGTTTTTTAGATGGGTTTAGTGGCTATAACCAGCTGCAAATAGCCCCAAAAGATCAACACAAAATCGCATTCTCCACGGAGTGGGGAACATACGCTTATAGAGTGATTCCATTTGGATCGTGCAATGCAACACCTTCCAATGAGTGATGAGCTATGCCTTCAAAGATTTTCTATAGAAATTTCTTGAGATTTTCATGGACGACCTGTGTGTCCACTCCTCTAGAGCCCAACATCTAGCTTGCTTAGAGAAAGTTTTCATCCAATGTCGAACTATACACGAAGTATGGTGGTAGAAAACGGTTCTCGCCTTGCTACTGGATAGTAATAAGAATTTGTGTGCATATAGGAGAGAGCTTCGATATACACGAGAGGCCATAGTAGCAATGATTTTAGATTGCTATGGTAAGTTTGAAAATTCTAGAAAATTTTGGCATGAACTCGAGAGCAGGAATCTAAAATGAATTCGTGGAGAGAAGGATGAAGGTCTATATATAGACTTTTTTTGTCAGAAATTTACAAATCTACTCAGAAATCGTCCTCATGTCCACGATTTAATGTCTGAGAGTGCAAAAATCTGTCTGATAAGAATTCGTGAAGATCACAAAGAAATCATGGGGATTATTTTAAGCTTCAATGAATTGACTACGAATTTTGGTAGTGGATATTTGATGAAAAAAAACTAACTTTTTCTATTTCTAGAAAGTTTGTCTCTGAAACAGAATTCGTGGAGGCTAAAAATGAATCGTGCATTGTAAAAAAGGGGTCAGGCAAATTTTATCTGAGATGGTGTGAGACAAATCTTCTGAAAATAGTGACTTTTGTGGTTTTCTCAGAGAAAGACTGTTTGTATGCCTGATCTGATAGTATCTTGATGGTTTGAACAAGAAAGCATAGCAAAAAAATTTGTCGAAATGTAGGCAGACAGTAAAGAAAAGTAAAGAAGAATAGTAGGAAAGAATACAACTAATACATATCAAGATAAAAACAAGGTTCATTGTACTTTCTTAGTCTGCTCCCATTGACCACAATGTCGAGGATATCGCCTTGAAAGGTTTGAAATTGTACATATCCAGAGGCAAAGATTTTTTTAATGACGTAAGGACCTTGGCCAGAAAATTTCAGTTTTCTATAAAGGCTTTGGCCTGGTATAGCAGGACTTTATCTCCAACTTGGAAGTCTCTAAGTTTCAATGATCGATCATGTCATGCTTTTTGTCGATGTTTGTGGACTTGTTGAGCATGGGGATGCTGATCCGTCGTGTTTCTCATAGTTGTTCCAGATGGAATAATCTATTTGCTAGAGTCTGTTGATTATCGAGCTCAAGATTATAGGCCACTCAAAGAGAGGGATATGGAATTCTACAGGCATAACGGCTTCTTGGCCATATGTTAGCTGGAAAGGGGTTAAGCCTGTAGCTCTCTTTGGGGTGGTGCGATAAGCCCAGAGAGCAGCATGAAGAGTTCCAAATCAGATCGGCTGGATTTGATGGTTTTGGTGAGAATTCCACATAGGATTTTATTGGTGGATTCCGCCTGGCCATTGCATCGTGGATAGTATGGGGAACTTTTGCGATGTACCACAAATTTTTTTGAAAGGAGACCTGCTATGACAGAGTTAAGAAAATGTGTACCCCTATCACTGATAAGTTCTAGAGGACATCCGAAACGAACTATCACTTGTTTATAGAGAAATTTTGTGGTAGAACGAGCGTCAACATTGCGAACAGCTCTTGCTTCAGCCCATTTGGTGCAATAGTCCATAGCTACTATGATGTAACGAGATTGTGTGTGTCGAGCAGCAAGACAAATGGGTCCGACATAATCAATCCCCCATTTCTAGAAAGCTTGATCAGTGGTTACAGGGTGTAAAGACATGTAGTTGGTCTTTTGAAAGCGTTTTGTGTGTTGGTAAACATCACATGCCTTAGTGTAATTGTGCGTATCCTTGAAGAGTGTTGGCCACCAAAAACCGGCCAAGAGGATTTTCTTAGCAGTCGTTTCAGAAGAGAAATAGCCTGCTCCAATACCTTCATGAGTGAGAGAAATTACAGAGGGTATTTCACCTTCAGTAAGACATCATCGGATGATTTCATCTAACCCTTGCTTTTAGAGTTGTCCTGCAATTAACATATAAGGTTTGGTTTTGATGACCAATGCACGTTGTTCAGGTTTAGACAAGGAAGGATTCATCTGCCCTGAAGTTAAATATTCTATGATTTCCTTAGCCCATACAAGTTTAGAGTCAACTTGGAAAAGGATGGCATTTGGTAAATCATCGTTGACACCTTGATCATGGGTAGGAAGGTTAGGGATTCGGGACTGATGATCTGCTAGAAAATGTTGAACTCCTTGTTTAATAAATCTACTGTACATTTAATAAATATACCTGTTTCGAGACATTTCCTCAGTAGAAGACATATTTGCTAATGAACGATTAAATTTTATCTGCAATTTTTTTTTAACAAGAATGTTAATGATATTGACAAATTACACTTGTTAAAATATACAATTAAAATTGATATGTACACACAAATTTAACAAGATTCACAAATATCTTTATCACTAAAACATTTAGATACCTTACCAATGTCAAGTTGCTTGAACGAATATGACATTGTCTAATTCATGAAGAAAAGAAGCAGATTCAAGCAAACTATGAATTAGAAGTGTGATTTCTGTTAACTATTTAGAAAACTAAGTAGTAATCAATATTATTTGTCATTTTTAAAAAATCATCAAAATTTCAAAATTCTGAGTTTGGAAAAATCAAGTAGCTTGAATTTGATACTTACATGTGAAACAACTCTATTTTGGTCCCTATCGCTTGACATAGCCCATTGAATAATCATAATTAACCAGCATCACATGAGATAGCTCAAACAACTTGATGTCTATCAATGTAAAAAGTCTCATTTTGGCACTTCTCACCTGAGGCTCCTCATAGAGTGATCAACTTTGAGGGATTTCATCCAAATAGATTAAATTTGTTGCCTATCGTTTGGGAATGCCAAAATTTGATGCCCAATGTGTAATTTTTTTTCTTATCACCCAACATGGCTCATCAAGTTAGTAGAATCAACTAGTTTCAAATCTAGTATATTTTGTTGCACCAGTTATTGTTGACATTTGATCCCTATCACATCAGATAGCTCAAATTTGCTATCCACCATTAAAGATAGTTGTATTTTTGGCATTTATCACTCGAAATTGTCTATTTGAGTGACGAAACCAATAGAATAGTGACTTCAAGACATTGAAATAGCTTGAATTTGGTACCTATCACTTGGAATAGTTCAAATTTGATGCCTAACGTGTGGTTTTGATGCTGATCACTCGACATGGCTGATCAAGGGATTAGACTCAACTAGTTTCAAATCTACTATGAATGAGATCTAATGACTTGAAGATCTAGTAGAAGAGTTAGCAAATGGTTGCTTGCGAGCCTTTGAGAATAGCCTCCTTTGCTTAAATACGTTTACAATGCAAGTATCATAATAGAGCAAACACCTTCCTTAAAATGAACATCCAAACCACTATCCATTAGTTGTCCAACACCAAGCAAGCTCCTAGTAAGATTAGAAACATAGAGTACATTTTCTATATCCAATTTTTTAGAGGATCCAAGACTTAAAGAGATCCAAGACTAGCCTCACTCTCAATCCACCATGTGTCATTGGAGTAGCTCTTGCTTGTTGGTGTAGATGCCATCAAGGATGAATCAGCTTCATCCTCATAATCCTCAATGGTAAGGTTGTCTTGCTTACTCTCATCTTGTGCATTCTTCTTTTGTAGCACTGGGATGCAAAGTGCCTTCCACAAAAGAAGCACTTTTGTTTGGCTTTGTCTTTCTTCTTTCCTTTAGAGCTTAATTCTTGATCATCATTACTTTTGCCATGCTTTGGATTTTCTTCTTGGACTTCCATCATGCAATACATTTAGATTGATTTTTTTTTATCGCTTATCAATGGAATTGACCCCTATCATACAATATAGCTCAAAATTATTGTCTATCACTTGAGATAAGGCATTGAGTGATCAAGTTAGAGTAATTTTGAATTTACGACATTCATGTAACTTTGAATGTTGTGCTTACATGTGAGACAACTCAATTTTGGTCCTAATTACTCATCATTGTTCTTTGAGTGATCATAATTGACCAACATCACATCAGATAGCTCAATCTTGGTGTCTATCAATGCAAATAGCCCCATTTTGGTGTCTCTATCACTCGAGAAAGTCAAAATTTGCTACCTAACATATGATTTTGTTGCTTATTACTTGACATGGCTCTATCAAGTGACCAGACTCAACAAGTAATATATTAAGACAACTCAAGTTCAACCTCTTGTCAAACCCCTATTACACGTGATGACTTAAATTTTATCTCTATGCATGGTTTTGTTGCTTATCACTCGACACGGCTCATCAAGTGATCAGACTCAACTAATCCCAAGTCTAATATACTAAGATAGCTCATATCACATGAGATAACTAAAATTTGATGTGTATATTTTGGAATAGCTCACTTTTGGTGCATATCACTAAAGGTTTCTCATAAAGTGACCAAATTTGAGAAATTGTGTGCTCATGAAATAGATTAAAGTCGATTCTCATCACTTTAGATAGTTCAAATCTAATGTCCAATACAAGATCTTGGTCCTTATCACTTGACATAGAAGATCGAGTGACTGAACTTGGTCAATTTATGATTTGGAACAATCAATTTTGGCCCTTGATAGATTGAATCTAGTCCTTGGGCAGGATGATTAGTTTGCTGCTTGGAAAGACAAGAGAGCAATAGTTTTATTTTAAGAAGAGATTACGGCAACATAGATTTGATATAGGAGCATGAGCACTTCAACAGATAAACATTGCAAATGCCCAGTTTTTTCTTGTCCCCTATCACCATCTCAAGAAAAACCCATTTTACGCTCTCAATGATCTTTTGAAATCAAATTCGACTGTGATACAATCAATTAGTCATGGCGATCCTGTTAGCATTGCTGGTAGCACCTCTGCACAAGACCACAACCAAGGATTTCACGAACAAAGATGTTTGATCCATTCCTCAACGCTAGCAATCATCTAACAACGTCCGTCGAATTATTTCCTTTCCATCCACTCAACACGAAATCCGAAAACACCCCACCACATTCCCCTGCACTCTTGGCAATTGCTCTCATCTCCATCCATCAACAATCCCTTCACGAAAAAAACCCACCTCCAATCCCTCCTCGGATTCCACCCACAGAGATTTCAGATATCTTCTATCCTTAATCTTCTCTCAACTGGCTTTAATCGCACAGCACACAACCATGTTCCTCGAAATCTACTAGCTCATTGGTACCATACTTCATGGAAGTAGTAGTATATCTAGCGTCCCTCAGTGTATTACAAAAAAGAAGAAGGAAGATTGCGCCCAGCACAGGTTTTTTTATTTTTAAAAAACCTTCCAACCTAGTACGTTCTGACCCAAAAGGGTCGGAAAGGGTTTCTAAGGGACACATATATAAATATGTCTATCAATGTAAATAGCCCCATTTTGGTGTTTCTATCACTCGAGAAAGTCAAAATTTGCTACCTAACATATAATTTTGTTGCTTATTACTTGACATGGCTCTATCAAGTGACTAGACTCAACAAGTAATATATTAAGACAACTCAAGTTCAACCCCTTGTCAAACCCCTATTACACGTGATGACTTAAATTTTATGTCTATGCATGGTTTTGTTGCTTATCACTCGACACGACTCATCAAGTGACCAGACTCAACCAATACCAAGTCTAGTATACTGAGATAGCTCATATCACATGAGATAAGGGTCGAAAAGGGTTTCTAAAAGACACATATATAACAAATTAATTAATACTATATAAACTAAATAATGTCCACAACTTATATGCGCCATCAAACCACATATTTACATTTGTCATTTTTTTTAAATCACAAAATTCTCTTAAATACATGGTCATTTTGTACCAACCATATCAAATCATCTACTTGTCTTTTATCAAATCAAAATACAATTAATACTCATTTGTCCTTTTCAAAAAATCATCAAAATCTTCAAAAAAAAACATGGTCCTCTTGTACCCAAAATATGTCATATCAATCACATGCTTTTGTCCTTAAAAATTCATGCTTAAAAATATGTCATATCACCCACATGCTTTTGTCCTCAAAAAATATTTATAAAACTAGAGTCAAATCATTTTTTTAGTTCCATAATTTGTCATTTTGACAAACCACTCGCCATATGACACATTCCAAGCCATAATCACGGATTTCCATGCAAAAAAAAATTGCGTGGCACTGTCACGCGTGGCAAAAAAATGCGTGGCAGAGCCACGCGACACTTGAAATCTGGAAAATAAATATAAAGGCCCTCATTCAATATTTCTCTACGCTTTCTTGTGGATTTCTTGAGACTCTCAAGCTCTCACACTCAAGCTCTCACTCTCAAGCTTTCAATCTCTCATCTCTCTCTCTCTCTCTCTCTCTCTCTCTCTCTCACACACACACACACACACACACACACACACACACACACACACACACACTTCTTTCACTCTCCAATCTCTCTTTCTCTCTCTCTCTCACACACACACACATCTTTCACTCTCCAATTTCCAATCTCTCTTTCTCTTTCACACACTCTTTCACACCTCATTTTCATTTTTCACACATTTTAAAGTTTGCTTTTCGTTTTCACTCTCTCACACATCTCTCTCTCTCTCTCTCTCTCTCTCTCTCTCTCTCTCTCTCTCTCTCTCTCACACACACACACACACACACACACACACACACACACACACACACACACACACATTCATTTTTCACATTTGATATCTTTCCAAGTTCTTTTCACAACTTCATATCTTTCTCTCAATAGTCATGTCTACTAGTGGTAGCGGAGCATCAAGGAAGAGGCCAAGATCCTCTTCCGGTGCAGTTGTCATGGCTTTGTATTTGGCCTCGGTAGAAGATAGTGAGATAGTATCCCGCTTCTTGACAAACACGAAATCACTCAATCTCCTAAGAAGAAAGCATAGGCACTTGTGGACTTTCTATCCACTTGATCGACAACAAAAATCAGAACTAAAAAATCAATCGAATCAATTTGTGAATCTCCATATGCAGGAGTATACACCGACCTGTACAAACATGCAACTCCACTAGAGGCCCGAAGTATCCTGCCCTGCAGAAGTATGAAGTGAGGACTGCAGATTTAGTCATGCACCTTCACAATCAGCTGCAATCAATACGGTGGGATGACAACCAGTTGGATCAGCACGTTGAGAAGATCAGAATGATCTTCTCTCAACTCGCTGCATCAGGACAAGAGCACCAGGTCCCAGCACCACAACAGCTGATGTACTTCATGAAATCTCTACCGACGTCCTATCAGCCGCTGAGGAATGCTCATACTGAGTCTACCAGATATGACATTTGACAAAGCAGTCAGTCTTGTCGCTGATGAGAGACTGATGAGAGACAAATGAGAGGGAAGAAATGATCAAGAGAAGGCTCTCTTCACGAAAGGAAAGAAGAAGAACAAAAACAAGCCAAGATTCAAGAAGACGAAGTCCTCGAATCAACAATCTTCTTCCTGCGATCACTGCCACAAACCAGGCCATACGGCCAACAAATGCTAGTTCAATCCAACAATACCTTGCATGCACTGCAAGAAGAAAGAGCATTTTGCATACGATTGTAGATCCAACCCAAAAAGAAAAAACAAAGCTGAAAAGGCAAACGTTGCAGAATCATCTATAGATGCAGAAAGAGGTGACGAAGCTTTCACGATACTCGACGAAGCTTCGACAAGCTACTCCGATTATGACTATAATGTGGTCATCGATTCATGAGCAACATCTCACATAACCTGCAACAAGAAGATCTTGATCAACTTTCGCAAACTTGAAAATGACAGAGCGATGATTCTAGGCGATGGAAGCAGACACGATGTCAAGGGCATCGGCTCTCTACAGCTACGAACACTGTCAGGCCAAGCAGAGCTGCCAGGAGCACTCTATGTGCCCTCACTCAGAAAAGATCTACTATCTGTCTCCAAGATGGCAGATCTAGGCATTCGAGTTTTGTTCGACGACAACACTTGCCATATGATCGAGAAGACGACAAACAAGTTGTTGAAGGTCGGATGTAGAGAAGGAAATCTCTACCAGGCCAAAATAATCAGCAACTCTGATAGCATATTAAATGCTTCAGAAAATGAAGATCAACTCTGGCATAGGATAATGTATCATCTGAATATGCGGAGTCTGTACGATATGAGCACAAAGGACATTGTCACAGGTCTCAAAATATCAAGGCCCGAGGCTGAGTTCTGCGAAGCTTGTCAGAAAGACAAGCAACATCGGAATGCATTCACACATGAAGGAAGAAGATCCAAGGAAGTTCTTGAGCTTGTCCACTCTGATGTGTGTGGACCGATGAAAACAACAGGTTTGAGATATTTTCTAACGTTCATAGATGATTACAATCGAATGACCACGATCTACTACTTGAAGAATAAATTTGAAGTATTTTATTCTTTGAAGAAGTTCGTGGCATTCGAAGAGCGACACCCCTCAAAAAGAATACATATCCTTAGATATGACAATGGAGGTGAATACAAAAGCACAGAATTCTCAAGATTCTGCGAAGAACAGGGGATTGAATACCAGTTCACTCCTGCATACACACCAGAATACAACGGTGTGGCAGAAAGAAAAAAACAGAACTGTATAAGAAAAAGCTGAAATCAGATGGCACCATTGGCCGCTATAAAGCAAGGCTTGTCGCGAAGGGCTACACGCAGAGATATGGTGTCGACTACTTTGACACATATTCACCCATGGTCAAGATGACAAGCATAAGGCTGCTCCTTGCATACGTCACACAGTACAATCTAGAAATTCACTAGATTGACATGAAAACAACCTTTCTCCACAGAGATCTAGAGGAAATTTTCATGAAACAACCTAAAGGCTATGAAGACCCCGACAACAGACAATATGTTTGTCGATTGCAGAGATGCATCTACAGTCTAAAACAGGCATCACGAGCCTAGTACAAAAAGCTTGATGGTCTTTTGAAGTCTCTAGACTTCAATCCTACTCAACTAGATTGTAATGTCTACATCAAAAGAGTAGGAAATGATTTTGTGATACTGATCATTTTCGTGGATGATTCGTTGATGATAAGAAATTCCTTAATGATGATCAAAGACACGAAGAGTCAGATTTCTGAAAACTACGAAATCACAGATCTTGGAGAAACAACAAAATGCCTAGGACTGGAGATCAGAAGAGATCACATAAATGGCGAAATGCACTTGAGTCAGTCAGAATATGCCAGAAAAGTGCTGAAACAGTACCACATGATGGACTGTGAAGAGAAAGCCACACCAATGATAGCTGGAGCCAATCTCACGAAACAGGATTCTCCAAAAACAAAAGAGGAAGAACAGAAGATGGCAGGTATACCCTACCAGAACGGTAGTCTGATGTACTTAACAATTTGTACCAGACCTGATCTGACCTTCTCTGTCTACGCATTGTGCCAATTCTGTTCCAATCCTGGTCTAGCACATTGGAAAATGGCCAAATGAATCCTACAATATCTGAAGGGTACCCAGAATGTTGGATTAACCTACAGAGCTAGAAACAAAGAGAAAGGATTTGAGCTACATCACTATAGTGATGCGAGCTGGGCGAGCTGCAAAGATGACAACAAGTCCATTACTGGAGGATGTACGATAGTGTGCGGAACTGCAATCAGTTGGATATGCAAAAAGCAAACCTTCTTAGCTCAATCCTCTTGCGAAGCTGAGTATGTCGCAGCCTCAAAAGTGGCGAATGAGGTAGTGTGGCTGCAAATGATGTTGGAGGTAATCGGGATACCACAAGATGGGCCAAGCACGATGACGATGGACTCTCAGAGTGCCATCTATCTGTCCCAGGATCCTGTCTTCCATTCAAAGACAAAGCACATTCCTCTGAAGTACCATCATATTTGAGATTTGATCTCAAAAGGAGAGCTCCAGGTCCAGTTCATAAAATCAAAAAATATGATTGCAGATCTCCTCACGAAACCGCTCGACAAGCCACTCTTTACCAAGCAAAGAGAGACAATTGGATTAAACGAACAAAGCTACAAGGTTCAAGAGGGAGTGTCAGAAATGGTGAACTCCTGCAACTTTGTCGCAGCACGAACAAGACACGAAGGTCAAACGAGAACAATTTGTGACAGTCAACGTGTCTTTGACTCAAAGCACGAATGATTCGCAAATCAATCGCAAATCGCAAAGACACCTCCAGGACCGCAAACCGCAAAAGGGACGCGAAATGAAAACTACGAAAAGAACGAAAGCAAACAAGAAATAACGAATCAGATGAAGAAAAATCTTTCGCGCTGCCAGCTGGCAGCTCACCTCATAGATTGTCTTGCCATTCAGGGCTTTGGTGATGGATCGATTCTACAAGTAGGCAGTAGTAATAGCTTTTGCCTAGAATTTCTTTGGAAGGCAGCAGAATTATTCAAGTAGAAGAATTCATACAAAATGTGTCGCGGAAGCGCATGTGTGGGACTGATTCGTATTCGTCCTCTTCGTCTTCTTTATCGCGAACAAATTTTTGTCTTTAAATTATCTTTTCGTGTAGAAGCCCTTATAGGATCCCAGACACTCGACCACGCATCACAGAACATATTTTATTCTAGCAATCATGATACACAGCACAAGACAAGATGTACAAAAATAGAGTGACTGTATTACTAGTTTTAATTTAGAGTGAATTCGGGCTTCACGTCCAGTTGAAACGAGTAGCAACGATGAAGACTAACTAACTAGTTGATTAGCGTTAACTAGTCATGTGATTCGACAATAGCTATCTTGTAAACTCTACATAGTGGAGGTATAAAATGATCCTCTTTGGATCATAACGAGAAGATGTGAATACAGAGATCTGTAAGAGACAGAGAGAGACGTAGCGAATAGAGTAAGAAAGTAAAGACACCATAGTTGTGCATGAAAGTCTGCCAACGAGCGGAACACAGCAAAAGAGTAGAATGTCATTCCGACAACGAGCGAGACACTGACCAAAACCATCACTCAAACATATTCGAGTGTTTGGATGCATAACCCTGAGGATCTAAGAAGAAAGCTAGATGACAAGAGTAGAAAAATGATTTTCATCGATTATTCTCCAAATCACAAGACATACAAGCTCTACATCGAGAAGGCATTTACCAGTAGAGATGTCATTTTTGTGGAAGACCAGTTCATCAACCACAAAGAGAAAGCTATTGATAATTCTGACTCACGGATCAAGCAACCAAATAATTCTGATCCAGAGAGTCAACTATAGAATCTCGATGCTAACTTAGACAATGAGTCAGAACCTCAATGAGTCAAACCACATCAGAGGACCAAAGTTTAACCTAGAAGGTCGAACAGGTCCAAACAACCTCCATTCAGATTTATGGATGATCCGGCTTGCTACTTCATGCAGGAAACAAACACAGTTGTTGAGGCGATGTCTACTCTTGATGCTGACTAGTGGAAGCGATGGACACCGAATTTGATTCTCTTATGGAGAATCAAACATGGACACTCACTGAGCTGCCAAAGGACCAGAAACCAATTCCATGCAAATGGATATTCAAGACAAAGTACGACGCTGAAGGAAGGCTAAATTGTTACAAGGCCAGGCTAGTCACCAAAGGCTTTTCTCAGATTCCAAACCTGGATTATTTAGAAATTTTCAACCCGGTCATTGATCCACCTACTCCTCTCCTTTGCAGTCACGACAGACCTTGAAGTCCACCAGATGGATGTCCAGACCGCATTCCTCAATGGAACCATCGAAGAGGAAATCTACATGACATAGCCAGAGGGATACGAACTCAACAGCAAGCAACAACACCTTGTATGCAAAATCCACAAGGTGCTCTACGGGCTGAAACAGTCACCCAGAGCCTAGTTCCAGAAGATCAACGCATTTTTGATAGAGAATGGTTTCATTCCAACTCAGTAGACTTGAATGTCTATTTCAAGTCTATATCAGATTACTTCATCAACATCACTCTTCAGTAATATTCTGAATCTGATGAAGGATACAAAATGCATGTTGGCCCAGGAATACAAGATGATTGACATGGGTCCAACCCACTGTTGTCTCAGAATGCAAATCCAATGAGATCGACCCAACAGATTGATCTTTATCAGTCAACAATGATATCTCAACAAAGTGCTGGAAAAGTATAGAATGGCCAACTGCAAACCAAGTCACTTTCTGCTCAACCCTAGACTAAAGCTATCAAAGGAACAGTCTTCTCAAACTGAGGCAAAAAAGGAGGAGATGAAGCGCTACCCGTTTCAATCCATCATCGGCTCACTAATGTACGCAATGATCTACACGCGACCAGACCTTGCATATTCGATCAGTGCACTCAGCCAGTTCCTGTCAAATCTAGACGTAACTCATTGAAAGACACTAACAAAGGTCATGAAGCACATCCAAGTAATGAAAACACTCATCACCTGCTACGAAGGTAGCCACACTGCCAACATCTCTAAAGCTTACACAGATGCAGATTGGGCAGGAGATGTCGACACCAGAAAATCAACTTTTGGATTTGTATTCTTATATAACCAAGGCCCAATCTCATGGAACAGTTGGAAGCAGACCTCAGTTGCATTATCATCAACGAAATCCGAATACATAGCTGCCACAAATGCAACCAAAGAGGCGATCTGGCTCAGACAACTACTTGCAGACCTCAATCTTACACAAACACTTCCTACAACAATCTATTGTGACAATCAAAGCACAAGAGCGCTTTCTCTCAATCCGAGATTTCACTCTCAAAGCAACATATAGAAATCAGATATCATTAACTTAGAGAGAAAGTGCACAGTAAGGAAGTAGTATTGATTTTCTGTAGAACAAATTACATGGCAGCAGATTATTTCACAAATGCTCTATCAAAGAAGCAACATCTCAGATTTAATGATACGTTAAATCTGAAGGTCAAAGAAGAATTTGAAGGAGCTTACATCGATGAAGAAGATTAGGTGAAAAAAGTCCATATTATCTACCGACTTGGATAGCAAAATGATTTAAGTCATGCTGTTATACAAAAGACACATTCAATATTCTGATCAAGGCATGAGTGTGTACTTCTCACATGTGTGAGGACATCTCAAACAATGTGAATGATCTCTTAAATCTTTTGCAACTCTTAGTGTTTTCCAATGAGTGGAGGAGATGTCATCACCAAGATGACTATATGTGTAGCAAGCTAGTTACTACTAACATCAACAACAAGACAAATTCAATGTCTGTAACTAGCTCCTATTGAGATAATTACATCTCTAATTGGCCTCATGTTGAAAACTACACAAAGATTGATGTACTATGTCATGGAATTGGCGTTACTTTGTCAATTCCACCCAAAATAGGACTGTTTCTATTGATTTTGTAAGGGTACTTGCTGGCATTTTCCACTTGAATGGAGCTAATTTTTTGGTATGTATTGTGTGTTTGCTAATTTACTATGGTTTATATTACTTAACACCACACTTTGGTTTTAAGTGGCAGTCTCTCTTTCAACCGAATTCTCTTTAGCCCTCTCAAATTTTAGTCCTCTCCAAGGAGCTTGAACTTGTTATTCTGCATGTTTTGACCTTGCAAAAACCTATCCAAACTTAAATTTCCTAAGTGGAAAATTTTATTTTCAATATGTTGTCATCGATGAAGCTACATGTTTTCTTGTGATAGCCTCTAAAGGGGGTGTTAGTACATCACAAAGTCCTTTTTGCTTTTTCAAGCAACAACTTGCAACTAACTAGCAACCTCAATTCGAATAGGCCCCCTAGTCAACTATGATGACTTGGTTACTAAATGGTAAAATTATCTTATTTTCATGAATTAATGTGATCTTGGTAAATATTTTGTTAAACCATAGAGAGTTTATATTTTGTTTTCAAGCACATACCTTTGTTGATGAAAATTTCAATATCTAGAGTCTGTTTTCTAATAGTATTAATTTACAAGAAAAAGACCAAGAGCTAAGAAAGTAAAGGGGTATGGCCATCAAGTAAAAAGTATGAGTTATGATTCATTTTGGGAACCTACTATAAGATTTGATATATACTTTAAGAAAATCTTTCCCCATTCTCTAGAGTGTACACTAAATTGATTAAGCAAACTTCAAGAGACAAGAGAACTTCTGGTCTTTTTCATGACATTGTCTACAGTCACTGTTTGTATCTTCGATTTTTCTACTCACCGAATACTGGAAGCAGAGATCCAACAAATATGAGTCTTAACTGCAGCTCAAATTTTGCATCTAGTAGCTAAAATATACTAGATTGATGTACCTCTGCTAGTACAAATTGGATCATATATAAAAGGCATCTGAAGATTGTAAGCTTTGATGATGGAATCCATAGATTTGCAGGATTTGATCGTCGGCCAAGTTGAAAGCTCTCTCCACGTTTTTCCTGCACTTTTCTGCAGAATACTGGGCGTTGGTTTCCCCACTGCATAGCTCACAGCCCACAAAATGGGTGACAAACGGCCATCTCTCATCACCATACCCTGGATGATACTTCCTTATCATTTCTTCATACTTGTCCACCAGTTTCACCCAGTAGCCATGCAGATAGTACGAGCTTTCTAAGTAGACTTTGCTTCTCCATCTCTCCTTTTCTGCATTCAAGAGATAGATCAAAGCTCCTTGATCGTCTGCTTCAAAGTTCTCCGGCCGTTCCGAAAGAAATGATGTGAGAAATTTACCAATTTGTATCTTGAGAGGTCCAGTGGCGCCCATGGCAGCCCATGCATCCAGAAGATCAAGAGACCATTGACAGTTTCTGATAAGAAACACCCCCATGTTCAGGCCAACCCAGCTTTTCTTCTCAAACACCAGGTTTTCCCAGCCATGCACTACCAGATTGTAGTTCGTGTATTTGTCGAGTGGTAGCTCAAAAGCCATGTCTGTAAAAAGGGCGTCGCTATCCATCCACCAAATCCACTCAGCCTCAGGGTGAGCCACCATGGCAGCTCTCACCAGGGGCAGCTTCACCCAGAAGCTCACCATTGCTGGATCAAGCTGCGCCATGTTGTAGAATATGTCAATGCCATGTAGGCGACAGTAATCCATCTTGTTCTTGATGGCTTTGAGGAGAAAGTGATCTCCCATTGGATTCTCGCAAGGACGCGGCTGAGAACTCGAGACTAAAAACAGTGGAGATTTTCCAGTTGTTGTCGCCTTTTTGTGAGGATTTTTAGAAAGCCATCTTCTACGCTGATCGTCCCAGTCGGAAATCTGCGGCCTCAATCTGTAGGAATTGTTCACATGCAATTTAAATCCAGCTTTCTCATAGAAACCATTACCACTGTCAGGAGTCTCAGAAAATAAGCCTGGAATGTCTATTGGCGATCCAGCTAGTTTTTTATGCAATGCAGTAGACGAATCCTTGTTGTCAGCTTCAATAGAAAGCCTTGAAAGCAGACCTGATTCGAAAGTTCTGATTATGCCCCAACAAAGGAGCCCCGCAATAAATCCTCCAGTAAGTACGTGCAGCCAATTCTGCAATATTTTCTTCTTTCTGTCGCCAACCCAAATGCCAGATCCACTGCAACTTGGCCCGGGAGTACTAGTTGGCAGTGATCTCATCTTGAGCTCTATTTTATGCTAGTACATGCAGTTTAGAATGAATCAAGGATTTCTAATCCCCACCACAGCTCTAGCATCTGCCATTTTTCTGAAAAGCAAGCTGAATCAGCCATAAAAGACGTTCGTGGTGTGAGGAAAATTAATGCAAAATCTCTTTATAACTTTCAGAGACGTTCAACTTGTGAGGAGATACTGCACAGATTCTCGTGCTCAGAGTTTTTAACGCCTGTATCTCCGAAGGCTACTTTCATCACCTGTACTTCTCATTTGAAAGCACAAGAATCAACCAACAGCAGTGAAGTTTCGAAGCAAGCTCATCAAACCTGCGGTGATGCAACAAAACACTTCAATAGAAAAGGGATCAAATCCGTCAAACTATGTGTACACCGATCATTACAATGTTTGTAGCACACATAGCAGTAGCATCTCAGCTACAAATGAGAATATCTATAGTTGGGATGCACACTATAACTTGAACTAATTTCCAGCAAAAGCAAGTTTCACTATAACAGATACTAAAATCATACAATTAGATAAACTGCAGTACTAACCACTCGATCACATCGACAATTGCAATTGCGCAGTACTGTTCGTCCAACGATTGTGAGATCATGGTGAAGCTTCCCAAATCACTCGTTCAAATCAAAGGAGCGCCCGCTCTCTCTCCCCTCCCCCCACCCTATCTCTCGCTCTGCACAGCTAAAACCAATAGAGCGTCTCTTTAGCCCATACCTTTGAGGCTGCGCAGTTAAGTGCGTCTGTTAGAATCTGTTAACACATAATTATGGGCCATAAAGCCTCGTTAGATGCATTAACAATTTGTTAAGATGTTCAAGTAAATGTTAAGAGACGTTAGGAGGAGTTAAAATGCTATGAAAATCATTGTTTGGGACTCAAACTTGTTTGTTTAGGTTGGAGGAGTCCAAAGCTTGAACCAAGTACAAAACCAAATGGATTAAAAGCTTAAGGAAATAATTGTAAAGATAGTAAAATTAAACATTTGTATCAACACACATAATCTCTTGTAAGTAATGACCATGTTGATGGTGTGGTAGGTACATTGCTACTTGTTAGTATAACAAGAAGCTGTAGCTGTAGGTGTAGCTATCCTTGTAGAGTGACATATTGAGTAGTTAGTGGTAGTTAGCAGGTTAGTATTGGTATCGTCATACGATAACATTTTTACTAAAGAATCCAAAGTCCTATGAGTGACAATGTGTTGTAGAACTAATGAACTGGATCGTAACATTAGCAAAGCAATATATGAACCTAGCAATAGAATGATTTAGAACAAGAGTAAATTTGATTTAAACAACCAACAAGGTCATAAAAAACATTTATACCACAACAAAGGTCTAGGATGATTCAAATAGAAATCTCAAGTAGCATTCTAGATTTATGACCACAATACTAGAGGTACATCTAGCAGGTCGAGTAGAGCGTAGAACATGGAGTGTGTGGGTTTTACATTTTGTAGAAAGTGAAGGGACTTTAGGTTAAACATATTAGGGTTTGAAGTAGAGAGAGAGAGAGAGAGAGAGAGAGAGAGAGAGAGAGAGAGAGAGAGAGAGAGAGAGAGAGAGAGAGAGAGAGAGAGAGAGAGAGAGAGAGAGAGAGAGAGAGAGAGAGAGAGAGAGAGAGAGAGAGAGAGAGAGAGAGAGAGAGAGAGAGAGAGAGAGAGAGAGAGAGAGAGAGAGAGAGAGAGAGAAGTCCTAGCCATTGAACTTTTTCTTGCAACATCTACATGGGTGTTGCAAGTAATCATGCTCCCTTCAAATGCTTGTTGGTTTGTTCATACATCTACTAGTAGCTCAAATATCTAATCTATGTTTGGCTTGGTAATTTATTAGAAAATTTAGCCACACAATCTCAAGAAGAAACATTTTGTAGCTTTACTTCTTTGGCAATGACCTTTTTGCTTACAGAATGGCGTAAAATCTTGATGTGTTTGCTCCTAGCATGAAAGAATAAATGTTTTGTAGCTCCACTTCTTTGGCAATGACCTCTTTTCTCACAAAGTGGTGTGAAATGTTGATGTGCTTGCTCCTAGCATGAAAGGTAAAATTCTTGGCCAAGCTTTGAGCGAAAATGTTGTCTGGTAGGAAAATGTTAAAATCTAGCACTTGATGTTGCAATACAAGTCTTCTGATCCAAAGCATCTTTTTGATCAAAGCATCTATTTGCATGAAGGGGTTAGTGTAATTTCATACCACTTGTAAATTAGAGTTTTCTTCTCTTTCATAAGTTAACTTAGAGCTAGAGAGAGATATTAGCACGTGCATCAGTTTCTATTGGCTAAAATGAAAGGTTGCATCTAGTCCATTGAGCTAGTCAACATCTAATCTACACCACTCATGTTGGTCACATGGATATGATGGATGTGTAAGGTGCTTGAGAAGTTGTGGTAAAGTAGAAAACTATCTCCAAGCTGTTATTTGCATTTATAGAGATTGGATCTATCACTTTGTGATCAAGTATAATAAAATAAAGAAGTAGAGTCCATTGTCTCTGCTTAGTCTTCTTTGATGTGTTTAATGCCCCAAGATTTTGATATATTGAGGTGTTTCACGTGTTTATTGACATCTAAAGCTACTCTTAATGGAAGTCCTTTGATTTTTATGTTATATAATTGATTATGGAATGATCTTCTTCTCCTCTTGTCCAATATTAACTAGGCCTTAATCCTTGTTAATCTTCTTAGGTCATCTTTTTGCTATTTTTAACAAGGTAGCATTCCTCTTTTTATATTCTCAATCTACCCCTATTGTTATCTCATAGTTACGTTTTCAACCTAGGTTCTTGGTCAACAGTTTTCTTTGAATGAGACTTGATCCAACTATAGAGCATAATCCTAACCTTAGTGGACTTCTTAAGCACAATACCTAGACTAGGCAGATTGATGAGTCATGGTAACAAGCTAGCTAAGACTTATGTTTCATGTAATTCTAAATTATTGATAGCAAATGGTAGTTTTAAACTACAAATTTCTTATCTGAGGTGTTTACTATGGCTTCATTGGTCATGGGGTGGTTAATGTAAAGTGGGGGGGTGTTTTTGTAGAGGATGATTTTTTATCCATGTCAATTTGGTGCCATTTTTTCTACTATTTTCTTACACGTTCTCTCCATCATTGGTATCTTATATTTTCAATCCTTAGGTTGGGATACTCTCCTAGCTCAATAGACTTTGAGTAATCGCTTACAACAACTCGTGGAGAATGTTTTTCATCAAGAGTTGCCTTTATGATTGGTTCTATCTTTCTGCTCTAAGCTCTAGTTTGTTTGTACACTAGGGATAGTTCTCACTAAGTTTACATGAGTCTCAATGGGCAATCTTTATGCAAGTAACCATGACCACATTCTCTACAAATGGGAGTTCATACACCCTTGTGTGGGCATTCGGCTCGTCAATGATTTTCATTGCATCCGAAATAACCAATGAGATTACATTGGTTGGTTGGACAAATAAGCACACATGCATTCCATGGACCTTTAATGTTGGGCCCCAATCTTATACTTGGCCATTATAGATACTTTAATTGAAAGCTAGTGAAGTGTTTCATTGCAGCAAGTCTTAATGAATGTATGGATGGCTTGTTCTCCCCTTCTTCCTATTTGCACATGATTACATGTTGGCCATTGATGGAGTCACAACATTACCTTCTTAGAAAAAATAATTTAGATCGTTTACACTCAATTTCTTACAAAGAAAATAAAGTAGCATTAACATTTTGTAACCATGCATATCTAATATGACACCAACTAGGATGATTTGTAGTTAATTGGAAAAAAACTCATCTATAAATGTAAAGCTTTCACTCTCATAATTTTGAGGGTCTACCTCAAACTTAGAAATATAAAAGCAAATACAATGCATTGACAAGATGTATCATAAAGTTGATTTGCTAAACTTTTACCTTTAGCTCCACACATGAGATTTTCTTTTTAAAAGTTACTAATTAAAAGTTGCCATGTGGAGCCATGTTCATGCCACAAACCTTGATTTTTGAAACTCAAGTAGCTAGGACACTTTATGAATAAGCATAACTAGGGTTAAAGATGTTATTTGCTTAAAGAAATATATGGTACTATGAAAACACAATAATATGGTGATTATACATTGTTTTACATTCATACATCAAAAGCCATGAAAATTAGAAAAATTGAACAACGTGATTTGATTTGTTGTTTAAATTTTTTTGTATTATTGATATACATCAATCATTATTCACGTAGACAACCTTTAAGGACATATATCGATAAAGTGCTTATGTACATGGCATCTAGACTTTAAGTCCTTCAATAAACAAAGAAAAGCTCTCAATCCTTTGCTTTCATGGACAAATTTGTCTTTTCAAGACTCTAAATGAAACTACTAAGCATTTAATTTATCTTTCTTCTACATGAGCACATTTTTTGCTCTTAAACTTTCACTTATTGTGAACATGTGAAATGTAGAACCAACTCCTAAATTCATCAATCTGTGAGATTAAATAGGTATAAAATCTTCACTCTCAAAAAATGATATCAAGAACTTGTTGTGTAGTCCTATTTCACCAATCCACAAAGGATGATATATGAGCCCATGAAAAGCTACATCATCTTAGCAAATCTTTTCCTATGTAGTTTGATAGTAACAAAATACAAAAATAAAATGAGACATTATTTTTGAAAGGACATGGGAAGAACTTCACAAAGTTAGATTAGAATGTGCAAGAAATCAATTTATACTTGTGCTTTAGTGACAATGTCAGAACAATAGTCAGTCATAAGTACCCAATAATCAAAACGAGGCTCTCATCAACTTTAACTAAGCACAATGGTTTTCATCAAACAACAAAATCTCTTTGAAGTTTTTCCAGATTGTCCTATTAGTATAAAATAAAATCTAGTGGCTACGTACAACCCAAAAGCAAAACTTCACATCTCAAGTTGAGCAATGGATACATCATTGTACATACAATTTTTTTAACAAACCTCGAGCACAAATCATTTGTTTTACATGCAATAATTCTTATCAAAATTCTCTAAACATGTCTAACTCTATAATAAATAGATAAAACTTGTATTGTACATTGCTTCTCCAATCAGTAACTACCTTCATGTAATTATGAAAACTAATCTTTTTTTTTGTGAACTAGTACTAATATCTCTCTTGAGAACATTCTTAAAAAGATTTTGACACATGATTGCCAAAGCCTTCAATCAATTAAACATGGTAATTGGCTAGAAACGCTTCAAACAAGAATAATTCTATTTTTTAATTCCAATCACAATATCCGGACATTTTAATAATTTTAGTTTCAACCAAGTTTTTATCCACAACTAAACTCATAAAATCTAATCAAAACTCTGCATTTTGTTGAGCTTCATGAGAGAACTTGCATCTCTATCAATAACTAACTCATATTCATTATAAGCCTTAACTTCAAATAAATATGTATCAATACTATTTACAAGCCTTTTTTAATTTTTTTTAAAAAAATACGACTATATTGTATGTTCAATGTGTGAAATTGTAAAATCCATCTAATGGTGGACAAAAGAGCACCAGCAGCAAATTGTTGCTTGGTGTTACTCTTGATGGCTCTCTTCAGTTCACCAAAAATCATTTTAAGCCAATTGTAAGGCTCCACCGGTTTTTTGTCAAATTTGTAGTTCGACTCAACAATGCGGCGTAGGATTTGTAAGGAATTGCGCTCCTTCCTGAGGTTTCCAACCATCAAGAAGTTGCTCAGAAGCTACGCAACTACATGAATGATGGGATCTCGGATAGACTAGCCATCATTGGTCTAGTATAGCTCATTGGTCATGTCAATGAAAGGTTTAATGACGTTCTTGGCATGCTTATGGTTGGCGAGGATTGGGCGCCTAACGATATCCCTATGGCTTCAAGGGCGGCTTCAGTGATGCACAATATCCCCCTGGTAGATAATATAAAATATAGATTTTTTTGCGGTCCGGGTACTAAAGGCCATCATTATAAATTCCATATTAATTTTTTTAGAAAAGGGCACTCATGAATCCCCATTGTTGTGAGAAAAGGCTCAACAAGGTTCATTCATTGAGCCACCATATTTGAGCTAGAAAGTATCATAATGTCTGTCTTGGTCGGAACATCACGATGAATGACATACGGAGGATATTGAGAAGTATCGGTAGAAGACATGATGAGAGTAGACAAAAACTGAGAATAAGAGCGCAAGAGTGTATTAGAAGGCTAGAAAAAAGTTTCGGAAAATTCTTATCACTGGAAAATTTGGCAAGAGATTTGCTAGCACAACCAAGAAATGATATCGAGTTTAGCCCTTTTATAGGTGAATTTGGAGGGTCCATCATACAAAGCACTAGTTTGGTTATTTAGTTCGGGACAAAAATTTGCAGGCATGCTCGGTACTATGAAAATATTTTCCAAAAATCTCAGCGAAGGTTTTTGAACATCTGAACTGATTTGGCGAAGGTTTTGAAGATCTGGCAAAGGTTCAATATTCACCTAAGAACATCCTTTGCCTAGGTACTGTAGACAATGAAAATTTTCAGGATCTGAATGTATGTCCAGCCTAATTTTGGCATTCTGAATCCATCTGTCAGATCGACAAAGGTTAATAATGACTGTAAGATGCTCGGCGAAGGTTCCCAAAATGGTAAACTGCTGCTGTTTTCAAAACAAGTAAAAAATCTTCTAGAGAACCTTCGCCCAGCTCAGGATAGATAAATCTGAGGTGGATGTGTGATCTGGCAACTCGGCAAAGGTCTCTAAAACTGTATGTGCAAAAAATAACTCAAAAAGTGAGTTTCTAAGGCCTTTCTCCATAAAAAGGTAATTCTTGAAAATACTTCCCTTCAACTTTTTATGATCTAATGACTTTTTTGACTTTTGCTCATCATTCTTTTTTTTTTTTACTATTTGATTCCAAAAAAAAAAAATCAATCAAGTAGTGAAAAACAAGTCCAAAGCTTTGCAATCCAAGACACTTTGCCCACTATAGAAAAGCTTCACAGTGTATTAGTGGGTGAAGAGTGTAGGATGATGCATACCAATGCAAGAATGAATGTTATTTCTCTGCAGGATGGTGATGAGAAAGCTAATTTCTCATTCAAAGGCAAGAAGAAGACCAATGGCAAGAAGAAGCACTTCAAGGAGACCAAGCAGGAGGATGAGACTTCAAGCTCAAAGGGCAAGATCAAACACAAGTCCAAGTACAAATGTTTTTTTTGTGGAAAGAAAGGACATTTTGCATCAGAATGTCTCAAGAAGAAGAAGGCACAAGAGAGCAAACAAAGCAACATTGCACATCGGGAGGAGGATGATGAAAAAGAAGAGTCATCCTTGATGGTTTCCAACAAACCACCATCATCCAAGAGGAACACCAATGATTCTTGGTGGATTGATAGTGGGGCTAGTTCCCACATGACATATCAAAAGGACCTTTTCTCCACTTTACTTTCTTACAATGATTTACATAGATCAATCTATATTGCAAGTAGTCAAGAATATAAGATAAGTGGAATAGGAACCATTCCATTGTATGTTGGATCATCCAAAAGGATGAACCTTGAGAATGTTCTTTATGTTCCTAAGTTAACCAAGAATTTGCTTAGTGTTGGCCAGTTAATGGATAATGGCCTTGATGTACAATTTAAGCATGGAGTTTGTTCCATCCTTAGAAATGATGAATGTGTAGCCAAAGGCGTTAAGCAAGTAGATTGTTTAAGCTTGATGCTAATATTGCAGTGGGAGAGTGTTAACTTGGCAAAGGTGGAGTTATCAAACATGGAACTATGGCACAAAAGGTTGGGCCACCCGAACTTCAAAGCCATGGAATCTATGGTTGCAAAGGAGCTTGCAGTTGGACTCCCCAAGCATTTGTCAAAGTGTGGGAAGAGATGTGAAGCATGCAGCCTCTCAAAGGCTCACAAACTACCCTTCTCAAGATCAACATCAAGATCAAACTATCCTCTTGAACTCATCCATTCAGATGTTCATATCTTTTCACATGAGTCTAATGGTGGTGCCAAATATTATGTAATCTTCATTGATGACTATTCTAGATATTGTTGGATGTACCTCTTGTCTAACAAATCTATGTTGTTTCATTCTTTTGTAGAGTTCAATAATTTGGTAGAAAATCAACTCAGTGCCAAGATTAAGGTATTAAGGAGTGATAATGGAGGTGCATATATCTCCAATAAGTTTATTGACTTTTGTAGTTCTAATGTCATAAAGAGGGAGTTGTCATGTCCATACACCCCTCAACAAAATGGAGTGAGTGAGAGAAGAAATAGATCTCTTTGTGAGTGTGCTAAGGCCTTAAGACTAGATGCTTCTCTATCCAAACCATTTTGGGGTGAAGCAATAACTTGTGCTAATTATTTGTGCAATAGATTGCCAAACCAAGCCATTGGAGGAATCACACCATTTGAAGCTCTATTTGGAGAGAAGCCCAATCTCAAGGATCTCAAAGTTTTTGGACCCACTTGCTATGTATACCAATACTTGGATAAGAGGAAGAAGGATGATGCAACATCCATCAAAGACATATTTGTGGGATATGGTGAGAATAGCAAAGGATATAAAGTCTTCAATCCCATCACTAGCAAGGTGATAGTGAGCTGGGATGTTATTTTTGATACATGCTTGTGATTTGGATGATAGTGCTACTAATCATCTTGATGCCAAGGATCATGCTAGGTTGGAGGAGGAGCTTCCAAGTGAAGAAGAACTTGAGGATCCACCTCAAGATGCAAGAACTCCAAGAACTCCAAGAAGATTCTAAAAGGGCAAGGACCAAGCCATTGAGGCTCACCTATGATGGTCAAGGTGATCAAAGGGAAGACTCATCATCTTTCACATCTTACACCTTTCTTACATCAATGTTAGATGAGCCAACATACTATGAAGATGCTTGTAAATCTAAAAGTTGGATGGATGCTATGCAAGTAGAGTATGATGCTCTCATTGAGAGTCATACTTGGGATCTTGTGGATCTTCCTCAACGGAAGAAACCTCTTGATTGCAAGTGGGTATTTAGATTGAAGTATAATCAAGATGGATCAATAAGTAAACCAAACTTTCTACAAACCCAAGGCATTGATTATGATGAGACTTTTGCTCCTATGGCTAGGCTTGTCACTATCAAGTTGATCATTAGTCTTGCTACAACCTTCAATTGGGAGCTATTCCAACTTGATTTCACAAATGCATTCCTCAATGATTATTTGGAGGAAGAGATCTACATGAGGCAACCCGAGGGCTTCATCAAGGCAAAGCATGAAGGAAAGGCGTGTTTCTTGAAGAAGAGCCTTTATGGGCTCAAGCAAGCACCTAGAGCATGGTACTCTAGGCTAAACTCTTTTCTCATTTCCATCAATTTTGTAATGAGTGCCTATGATCCATCATTGTACATAAGATTTCATGATAGCATGATCATTATTCTTGTTTTGTATGTAGATGACATTATCTTGAGTGGTCATGATCTAGATGGAATTAGAGATATAAATTGCTTTAGCAAAAGAGTTTAAGATGGTAGATCTCGGCCTATTAAGCTTCATTCTTGGAATAGAGGTTATTAGAGGATGTGATTTTAGCTTTATCTGTCAACTAATTGTGATGAAGCATCCTTTGAGGACATCACATTATATAGAAGGCTTATTGGCTCCTTGATCTATTTAACTATAACTAGACCTAATATTGTGATTGCTTTTGATTCCAATGAAACCCAGGTTTGGCACACTTCAAACTCTGTCTATAGGCTATACTACAGCCTGGTTTTAACACGTGGGAACTTGGATTATAGTTTTTGATCAATGCTCTGATTGTCTCTACTTGTTTTCTATCAAGCTGCTAAACTAGATCTTGTTTTCTGATGTTTAGTATCTGATAGATTGTTTAACAAGCACACAATCAACCTTGTGGATCATTCAAAGATTAATTTATGGTCCTTAGTACTATACTTTTCACAAATCGAGAGATTAAGTTTGTTCTATTTGTATTACTGTTAACATGTCTCATATTGGTAACTCTTCGTCATCATCCAACGAGGTTAGAGTCATTGAAAAGTTCAATGGATCTAACTTCTACATCCGGAAGTTAAAACTCCAGATGATGTTGATAGATAGAGATCTTTGGGATGTAGTAGAAGGCTTTGACCTAAAACCAGAAAATGGTGATCAAGCAAAGGCATGGAAGATCAAAGATCACAAGGCCTTTGCATGTATCAGACTCAATTTGGCTGACTCCCAAATATCCCATGTTACCACATGCAAAACCTGTAAGGATGCATTAGATTTGTTATCAAATCTCTATGAGACTCGTGATGTAAACACTAGATTACATCTTAGAAGGAAGTTCTTTACTCTTAGTGTAATGACCACTAGGGACAATCCCCTAAGATGAGGATAGGAAAACACGAGAGAGACTGTGGAGCAAAACCACCCAACCAAACCTAGATCCCTCCTAGAGAATCCTCTTGGATCTAGCCCCCAAGCCATGCCATGTGGTAGCAAGAGGAGAAGAGCTCATCAGGTAACCTAGACCAAGTCGTCGACGGAATAATTACTATCTCAATATATAGAGAGTAGGATCCTATGCATGAGCACATGCAAATCCCGTGCAGGTCAACTATAAAAAGGTCATAGCTCTTCATGCATACCTCCTGCCTATATCAGTCACACGTACATGCACTACTCCATATGTCTCAATTAGAGTGTCTGGGTCCTCTCAAGGTCATTAGTCACCAACAAGCCTCGATGTGGAATAAAATCTAGGCATGACCAATAATCTCGAACACTGGAGGGCCGGTCTACCATATTAGAACTATTCCATGTCCTTAGTTGAATACGGCCATAACATTCTTCCTCTCTTAAACAGGTTCTGTCCTTAGAACGAGAAAAAGAAAACATGAAACTATTCCTTAAGCTTTCAAATCTTACTCATGAACTATTATTCTTAGTCCGATCTTTCCATTTGAATAAGTACTTAGAGATGCAACAATATTAAAATTGCTTGTATCTACTTATGAATACTAATTTAAATTCCCAAAGATACACTAAGCTAGAAATTTTCCAAATGGGTTGATCTTATCCAAAAAAAAAGTTCATCACCTTCATGTAATCTCAATTACATGAAACACTAGGTGATTTATCTTATTTTAGAAATCAATCCAAAAGCTAAAGAAATTCCATTTCAATCTCTTGTAGAAAATAATGCTTCTTGGTACAAATATTCTTAGAATAACAAAATATTCTAAAATGCCACAATTCAATCATCTAAAATCTCTAGGAGATCCATCAAGTCTCAGACAATCATATCTCAAACCAGAGTACTACAGTTACTTTAATGAGTTAACAGCCCCATTTCTAGCATCATATGCAAGAAATCAACATCTATTTATATCTTAATAGATTTATCTGTCTCCTACAAAACTGGAGATTTAGACTGAACTTTGTACACAAGCACTTATAGACTACAATCCGTAAAGAAAGCAATTCCTCATAAGTAAACAATTACTTAATGGAAATGCTTGTGAGATTCATACAATCTCAAGTATGCACTGGAGTAAAGAAATTTAGAGTTCAAATAACAGATCTAAATCCTTGACTCACCCAATTGATCAAGAATTACTCATTATCCTAAGAATCTTCACATTTTTTTATATCTTCAAATGATCTTTAAGTATCAGTTTATGATCCGTCAATCATAAACATATAGAATCTTATGATTCGTCAATCATAATTTATAGGATTCCAAAACCATAATCATTGGAAAATACTAGAGTATGTGTACAACATACAACTCAAGAAATATACGAATCCTTTTGAAATTTTTTCCATCAAGAAAATCACTGGATTTCAAGAATATTCTTCCAAACCGACTCTTAATCAGATTATGAGTTCCAAATTCTACCAAGTGATTAAAAACTATTATAACATTCACCTTTAACAATATAAACTTTATACAATTTCCTAGAACAACATCTAGAGATTACAAAGTTCTGCTGAATTCCCAAAATTTAGTTTACCATTCTTGGCACCATTAGGATCCGATATCCAATTGAGCTCACAGGAATACAATCACTAATGTGTTAAGTCTATTCCTCAACTAGGAAATACTCATCGAAGAATTAAGTATCCTATGCACACAATTTTTCCAGATAAATCCAAATGACTCACAACTTATGTGTCTTAAAGCAATACACACATAACAAACAGTTTTTGGTGAATTCTCTTCACACTGTCCGTTTTACCAATTAACTTCCACAAGATTAAATCAACTACTCAAGTTAATTGCTCATGACTTAGAAATCGTAAATGTCCAGGTGCATATCTTAATTGTATTGTACAACACCACATTTAGATCCATATCCAAATCACATTTAAGTTAACCTATAGATCTATCAGAACAGATCTGTTAACTCTGCAAGTAATTGTCAAACACAATACTTGATCACATGTCTATGTTCAACAACTAGGTTAAGTGCACCAGATAACCTTAGTAACCAGGAATACATAGTAGATCCAAACAAGATTAATTGTGCACATATGAAAATCATCTCACTATGACCCAGTACATAAACACATATATCATTGTTGGGCACTTAGTAAGTCTTGCCACTAAAGTACTATTGGCTAAGCTTACCAAGTGGGCCCTGCCACAATACACTGTACATGTAGAGCAATAAGTGCGAGGGCATTGGCTTCCTATGTGTATAAGCCCAACCCAATGAGCACGCAATCTGGTTTTGTAGAACTTGTAGAATTAGGAATAAGTGACTAGGGGCCTAAAACTCTAAAATGACATTAGAGGCCCTAAGTCAAGTTGTTAATAAAAAAGCTAAAAGGGCCCAAATTAGAACTTGCCTGAATCATGTGAGTGCCTTAAAGAACCATTAGATTCATTTTGTGTTAGTTTAGGAGGCTTGGATTAGGATCCTTGCCATTGTATTTAACCAATAGGAAAAAGGGGCAAGGGCCTTCCCCATCCATGAAAAGGCACCCTTTGTACCATATTTCCATGCTCAATAGGAGGAGGAGATTATTCCCAAACGAGATTTGAACATCCTTGCTTCCTTCTCTCTCTCTCTCTCTCTCTCTCTCTCTCTCTCTCTCTCTCTCTCTCTCTCTCTCTCTCTCTCTCTCTCTCTCTCTCTCTCTCTCTCTCTCTCTCTCTCTCTCGTTTTTGCATTTTGTATTTGCTTTTCATTTGCTTCTTCTCTCTACTTGCATGTTGTTAATGATTTTTAAGAGAGTAGAGAGGATAGGATGTAAGCACCTCTCCCATTGTAATCTATTCTTCCTTCTCATGCTTGTGGTTAAGTAGGGTGGATAGTTAGATGTGGTTAGTCTAGGTGTGGTTAGAGTAGGATTTGCAAGCTAACTTTGCAAGGGAAGCATTATCCCCTTGGGAACGAATCTATGCATGACAGGTGAACCAAGGCCGCTACAATTTTTTGGCGTCGTTGCCGAGGAATAGATTAGCATTTTCTTGCTTTTTAGCTTGCATGCATTCATCTTGTGATTTTTGCTTGTGGAATGGATGTGTGGGGAGTAGTTTAGTGTGGAGTAGAGGCTAGTGTGAAGTAGAGGTTAGTGTGAGTAGAGGTTAGTTTAGTGTGGAGTAGAGGTTAGATTTGTTGTTTTTTCATGATTTGTTGCTTGTATGATCTGTGGAGAGAGATTTAGAGGTGAGAAACATCAGATCCTAGCATCCTATCCCTTCCATAAATCCTAAAAATCAGAAAAAGCCATGTAATTTTGACAAACTATCCAAAAAAGAGCCAAAAAACATGTATCAAACCTCATAACTTTTTGATCTGCTCAAACCAACCTTCACCCAAGTGTCAGTACATTCTGCCACATCATCAATACCTACAACTAGTCAAACGAAGGTTATTTCCCAGCCAGTTTGCCAAAATTGCCAAAAAACAACCAGAATCTCTCCAAAGAGATTGAAGAAGATTCTGTTGCAAGTGATGGAGAAGGATCACTTATGGTGTCCAATTTTTCTTCATCACCTTTCAAGAAAGATGGAGCTTGGTACATAGACAGTGGAGCCTCTTCACATATGTGTTGTTCAAAGGAGTCATTTGACTAAATCTTACCTTTCAAAGGACTCAAGAGATCTAGTTATACTGCTAATGATCATGAGTGTCCAATAGAATGAATTGGCAACATTCCATAAAAACTTTCTTCTTCAAAAGTTCTTGCACTTTCTAATGTTCTTTTCATTCCAAAACTTACAAAGAACTTAATTAGTGTGGGAAAGTTGCTTGATAATGGTTGTGATGTAAAGTTCAACTCCAATACTTGTTTTATCAAGAGAAAAGATGAGGTCCTTGCTGATGGAACTAGATGTGGTGGAATTTTTAAGTTGAATTCTTATGAGAATGCAAACCTTTGTGAAGTTGCTTTGTTATCTAAGGAGGAGCTGTGGCATAGAAGGTTGGGACATCCTAACTTTACATCTATGTCTTCTATGGTTAAGGAGAAGGCTATTGGTCTTCCAAAATCTCTTTCTAAAGATTTCAAGCCTTGTGAAGCTTGTGCCATTGCAAAGTCACACAAAAAGCCATATCAGAAGTCTTTTATAAAGACTACTTATCCATTGGAACTCATACATTCAGATGTACATTTTTCCTCTTCTAAAAGTATTGGTGGTGCAACATGCTTTGTCACCTTTATTGATGACTTTACTAGATACACTTAATTGTATCTACTTTCTTCAAAGGCTACGGTTTTTTATCACTTTCTTATCTTCAAAGCTTATGTAGAAAAACAGTTTTCTTGCAAAGTTAAAGCTTTAAGATGTGATGGAGGAGGTGAATATATCTCCAACAAGTTTCATAATTATTGTGAAGGTGAAGGAATAAAGAGAGAATTTTCTTGTGCCTATTCTCCATCCCAAAATGGAGTAGCTGAGAGGAAAAATGGATCTTTATGTGAATGTGCTAAAGCAATTCGTGTAGCAACTTCTTTGCCTATTGAATATTGGGTTGAAGCTATAAATTGTGCAAACTATTTATGCAACAGATTACCTCACAATGCTCTTGCTGGAAAA
Organism: Diphasiastrum complanatum; assembly: GCA_029204225.1. NCBI lineage: Eukaryota > Viridiplantae > Streptophyta > Lycopodiopsida > Lycopodiales > Lycopodiaceae > Diphasiastrum > Diphasiastrum complanatum. The sequence goes on along the minus strand of CM055093.1, from coordinate 80,857,730 downwards.
ACACCTTTTGAAGTCTTGTTTCAGAAGAAACCTAAGGTAGATCACCTTAGAGTTTTTGGTTGTACTTTCTTTGTTAATATGCCCTTGGAAACAAGGAAAGAGATGATCCTAATTCTATTAAAGGGATCATGGTTGGATATGCATCCAACAAGAAAGCTTACAGAATTAACTACAATTGAGAGTAGAGATGTTATATTCCATGAAGATCAAAAGTACATTCTTGAGAAGGCCGAGTTCAAAGATTCTCACAAAGATACTCCAATCATCACCCTTGAAGATCATCATGGAGAGATGGGGCTGAGATTTGAGGAGGAGTCCCCTCGAATTTTTTCACCAAGGAGATCTCAAAGAGAAAGATCCGAGCCTAGAAGGCTTACCTATGAAGATAGAGGAAAGCAAGTGGAAATCAACTCCACTAATTGTGTCTATTTTATTTCTCGTGAGGAGCCAAAGGATGTATATGATGCTATCAACTCAAAGGAATGGTACCTTGCCATGAAGGAGGAATATGATGCTTTGATGGCCAATAATACATGGGAGCTTGTGGATCTTCCATCCAACAAGCATACCATTGGTTGCAAATGGGTTTTCCGAATCAAGTCTAATCAAGATTGCAAAATCAACAAGTACAAGTTTAGAATTTGTGCTAAAGGCTTTGCTTAAGTATATGGACTTGATTATGAGGAGACCTTTGCCCCAGTTGCAAAGATGGTGTCAATTAGAATCATAATTTCTCTTGCTTGTTTTTTCAATTGGCAAATTCTTCAACTAGATGTTTCTAATGCATTTCTAAATGGCTATCTAGAAGAAGAGATCTATATGGATCAACCTATTGGGTTCATCCATGATGAAGGAAAAGTTTGCTTGCTCTTCAAAAGTTTATATGGATTAAAGCAAGCTCCAAGGTCATGGTATTCTCGACTTAACACCTTTCTTGAGTCACTAGGATTTAATCTTAGTAACTATGATCCTTCCTTATATGTCAAGTTTTTTGATAAAGATATTGTCATCCTTCTTATTTATGTTGATGATATCATTCTGACAGGAAGTTGTATCAAGTTAGTTGAGGAAACCAAGATTGCACTTGGAAAAGAGTTCAAGATGCAAGATCTTGGAAAAATTCACTATATTCTAGGATTAGATATTGACTTTCTTAAAGATAAAACTTTTGTATGTCAATCTAAGTATGCTCTTTCAATGTTAAAAAAGTTCAATATGTTGAATTGTAAGAGTATAGAAACACCTATGGAGCAAAATGTAAAGGACTCTAACAAACGTGATGAAAGATCCTTCGAGGACATCACACTTTTTAGAAGTCTTATAGGCTCCTTAATTTGGCTCACAATAACTAGACCTAACATAAGCTTTAGTGTTCATAAGTTGAGCCAGGCTATGCAAAATCCTTCAGTTTATCATTGGAAAATGGCCAAGAGAGTGCTTAGATATATATCTTCAACTTTTGATTTTGGTTTATTGTATAAAAGTGAAGATCTTTCTATTATTGGTTATTCTGACTCGGATTTTGCAAGTGATAGAGCAGATAAAAAATCTACAAGTGCTTATGTCATATATCTTGGAGGAAACTTGATATCTTGGCTTTCCAAAAAGCAAGATACTGTATCACTCTCATCATGTGAAGTTGAGTACAAGGCGCTCACTACAACAACAAAGAAAGTGCTTTGGATCAAGAGGTTACTAGTGGAGCTAAAGATAATTATGATCATGTGTGACAACATTTCAGCTCAAGCCCTTGCCAACAACCCAATATTTCATGCAAGGAGCAAGCATATCGAAGTTGCACATCACTTCGTGAGAGATAAGCGCATTGGAGGTGAAATCAAATTGGAGCACATCGACACATCATCTTGCATTGCTGATATGCTCACCAAACCTTTGAGCAAAAGTTCCTTCAACAAGCATAGAGCCAACCTTGGAGTTATAACAAGATCCATGTTCAAATCAATATAGATCATTTTTAGGAGGAGTGTTAAAATTGAAAAACAATCCATATTGATTTCTTGGCTTCATGTGGGAGCACACCTCACGCTCTCACAATTCACCAAAATGCAAAAGTTACTGATGGAGTATAAAGACTGCTTTTCATGGTCTTACAAACATTTAAAAGGAATTCCATCGTCTGTAGTCCAACACACCATACCTTTGGTCGAAGGAGCAATGCCAAAGGTAAGCCGATACTACCTTTGCAATCCAAATTACACTGAGCTAATCAAGCAAGAGTTGCAAAAGTTGCTCAATGTCGATTCCATTTATGAAATCGAGCACACAGAATGGGTGTCACCCATAGTCATTGTTCTCAAGAAGAATGGCAAAATGCAGATTTGTGTCAATCTGAAGGCACTTAACGCTATGATGCGAAAGGATCACTTTCCCTTACCGTTCACAGAAAGTGTCTTGGATCAAGTAGCTGGAGCATAAGCCTATAGCTTTTTGGATGGCTTCAGTGGCTACAACCAGGTGAAAATTACATCGGAGGATCAACACAAGGCTGCATTTGCTAATGAATGGGGTGCAAATGCCTACAAGGTCATGCCATTCAGTCTTTGTAATGCCCCTAGCTCTTTTCAGTGCGTCATGCATAAGGCATTCAAGGACTATTTACAGAAGTTCCTAGAGATCTTCCTTGATGATTTTTGTGTGCACGGATTTAATGATGAACACTTATCTCAACTAGAGAAAGTGCTTATACAATGCCGCATATTTCAAATATTATTGAACCTAGAGAAATGCCAATTTTGAGTCACACATGGTCTTATCCTGGGCACGAGATCGCCACTGATCTATCCAAGATACGTATTATCATGGATCTTCCACCCCTTGAAACGATTCGTGGAGTCTATGTATTTATGGGGCATGCCAATTACTACCAAATCTCCATTCCATTCTTCGCAGATTTGGCACGTCCTATCTACAAGTTGACAATTGATCCACATTGGATGAAGGAAGCCTACAAGCTTTCCAAAAGCTGAAGGAAGCACTTATATCTGCACCAATCTTATGGCCTCCCAATTGGACAATTGAGTTTCATGTGCATACTGATGCATCAAAGTATGCTATAGGAGCAGTTTTGACCCTTCCAGACGAGTACAAGAAAGACTTTCCTATTCGCTTTGCCAGTTGACAACTCAACGATGCTGAAATCAACTATTTAACGATTGAGCGAGAAGCCTTGGCAATGATATTTGTTGTCAAGAAGTTTTGCCATTATCTTATGGCCACTCATTTTGCATTCTACACTGATCATCAACCCTTGCTCTACCTAGTCAACAAAACCTGCAACACAGGGAGAATCACTAGATGGTTACTCTTGTTGCTCAAGTTTGATTTGCGAATAGTGGTAGGCAAGGGCAAGCAACATTATATGGCTGATCATGTATCTCGAATCAGATCAACATAGAAGGATCCCCAGCTTGATGATGAGTTACCGGATGTTGCTTTATTTTATGTGGATGCTGTACCCGATTGGGCCGCAGACATATTTGAGTATTTGATGAACGACAAACCAGATCGGTTACTATCCAAGGCACAACAACGGAAACTTGTACTTAAAGCTCATCCATATCAGCTGATTGCCGGCCAACTATATTGAAGAAGGGCGGATAATATCATTCGTCGTTGTATCCTACTCCATGAGACAAGTCAGATCATGTCCCTCTCGCATGAAGCAATGGGAGGCGAACACTTCGCAACAGATGTAACAGTATGCAAGAATCTACAATCTGGCTGTTGGTGGCCAACAATGCACAAGGATACTGAGGCATATATCAAGCAATGTGATGTATGTTAGAGAGCGCACAGACCAACGAAGGCAAATTATGAGCCGTTACATCCTGTATTGGCTCAAGCTCCATTTGAGAAGTGGGGACTTGATTACATCAGCCCTATTCACCCAGCTGCTCGCAGTACCCAAGCTCGATATATTATCGTGGCTACAGACTATCTCACAAAGTGGGTTGAAGCCAAAGCAGTGTGCATAGCAGATGCTAGGTCCACCACAAAGTTCCTTTACGAAAATATCATTGTACGCTTTGAATGCCCAGTGGAGATAGTCAGTGATCGGGGAACTCACTCTGTCAACGAGACCATCAAGGTCTTATTAGAAAAGTTTTTTGTGATCCATCGTTTCAGCATGCCTTACTACCCAAGTCTTATTAGAAGAGTTCTTTGTGATCCATCGTTTCAGCATGCCATACTACCCAAGAGGCAATGGCCAAGCCAAATCTTCTAATAAGATTATGTGTGACATTTTGACAAAGACCGTGGAAGCAAGCAGATTAGATTGGGAGCACAAGCTACACGCTGTTCTGTGGAATTTCAGAACTGCATACAAAGGCAGCACCAAATAAACGCCAACTAGTGTATGCCCAAGATGTCGTCATGCTGGGGGAATTTCTCGTTCCATCTCTTTGCATTGCCACAGTGCAACGATTGGATGATACAAGATCGCTCCACCTTCGTCACAAAGCGCTAAACAAGTTGTGCGAAACACGCTTGTTAGCAGTCCATGCTCTTGCTGCAGAGGAAGCACGTCGCAAGGCCTGGCATGATCGTCATCTTCACAAGAAAGATCTTCAAAAAGGAAATTTGGTTCTCATGTACAAGACAAAGGCGATCAAAGGAAAGTTGAAGTTCACTGGTGAAGGCCCTTATTGCATCACCGACATCCTATCGCAAAGGGCAGTGACTTTAGAAACAATCGATGGGACACCGATTGCTATGCCCATCAACGGTAGCCAATTACGCAAGTACTGGTCGCCACCAGCCTTCCCAAGCACTTCTTGAAGAGTTCAAGATAGGCTCCTCATCATCAAATAAAGCCTTAGGTTTTATGTAAGCGATCTTTATCCACTCTTTTCTTGACGCACTCCATCATCCGCAATAAACATGTCGAAAGTCTTCTTTCACAACAAGCACATGCAAGTGTTGTGGGACCGTCACCTATTTAGGTGGGAGATACTGTTGGGCACTTAGTGAGTTCTGCAACTAAAGTACTACTGGCTAAGCTTACCAAGTGGGCCCGGCCACAGTACACTGTACATGTACAGCAATAAGTGCAAGGGCATTGGCTTCCTGCGTGTATAAGCCCAACACAGTACCAGGAACCCAAAATTCTCACTGATTGGGTATTTGCCTGAGAACAGTATCACTACCATCATTTTTTAAAGATCGATTCACAAAAATCCAAACCGATTGATACATCTTGACACAAAAACAATGGTACCAAAATTCCACAAACATGCATTCCCCCATGGAGAAGATAATCAAATTCCTCCTACCAAAACTGAAAAGCAACTTCCAAAACATCAAGGTTACAACATTGACTAACGAGCACCAAGAAATCAAAATTCTTTTTCTAGGGTGCTAATAGCTTAAATTTTCCAAAAACTTTTAAGTTAATAATGTCAAGCTCTTAAAAAACCTTGATCGTTTGGCATGCAATAGCGAATTGTTACAAATAGTCACACAATTTCCAAAATTGTTGACCCTTCATCAAGCATCAATTCCGTTTATCCGGCAAACCCATGCATGCCAAAACTAAAAAGCATAGACCCCAAATGTCATTCATGCCCACACTTTAGAAACCCTAAGGTTTTTATTTTGAAATGAAGAGAAGAGAGTTCCCGGCTCCAACCAACACCATCGAGGGAAAGGCAGCCATCAACGAGGGAAAAAAGGTTGCTTGAAGCAAGAGAGAGATCTACAGCCAGCAGAACCTCCATAGCTACACGCTTCATCATGGCCCACCTCATGCTTCATCGATCACATTCAAGCCTACACCCACCACAGAATCAGCCAATGCTTCACAACGAACATTTGTTAACTTTCTGGATTGATGGTGCGCATCATCAGCCTAAATGGAGTCCTTAAAGCCTTCCCACGGCCTTCAATACTCACAGATCCAATCATGTGAAGATTCCGCAGGGCAAAAAACACAAATCAAAAGGTCCTAACAGAATCCAACAGATTCCCCATTCTGGATTTGCTTCTTCATGAATCCCAGATGGATGCACCCAATCGCTGGTAACCAACAAGCAGAGACATCAAAACGATTTCCAGTTTCTTGATCATCTCTTCTCTAAGGCTACTCTCACTTTCACAAAGATTCGGTTAGGTCTACCTATGGCCTACACTGGGAAACTCACTTTGCTTCCAAACAACATGATTCAACCAGGCTTCCACGACTAAACCAACCATTAGGTTCCACTGGGATCTACAGCCGCTTATCAGGAATCCATTAGTTTTGTCATCCAACAGAGAGAGAGACAAGGACACTCACTGGTCATAAACCAGAAGGTTCTCTAAAAGGCTTCAGGCACAGAGCAGAATTTATTCAAGAATTGTCTATTCCAAATTGTTATAGCTGTCTTTCCATGCTTAATTGTTTATCAAGCACTCAAACTGGGAAAGTCGCATATTCAATTCTATAACAAGGAATAGATAGTTCTTGCAAAGAATGCACTCCTTCTAGAATCATAATCTGCTTGTTAATAGAGAGTTTCACATGCAATTCCATTCTATGATCAAAAATTGCAGAATCCACAAGAGGATTAAATTAAATAGCTCATAATCCTCATCATGCAATTTGTTAGATTTAAATTCTTTTAGCTTTAAATAGTTTGTTCATCCATAAACATAGCTAAATCTACTTGAATCCAACGCCAACATCATTATGGACATTTGCATAACATTAAACCTCCAATAAAATACAGATTCAAGATACAAGCCACTCCGATTTGCTTATGCAGAATTTCAACTGATTGAAAGCTTTCCCAAAAAACAGAAAATTACGAAAGAGTTCAAACTAATTCTCAGCATCAACATCAAAATTGAACAAGTAGAAGAGCACTCTACCACCAAATTTTGACAAGCATGCATCAACCGAGATTAGTGAATCCAACTCCATAATTCCCTTGAGAAAATAGCACTCCAAACCGGGATGAAGATCCAAGTGCTTCAACTTTCAATCCAATGAAGAATTCGTCTCCATCCTATCCAAGACCGCATCTTAGTCGGGCTCTAATACCAATGTAATGATCACTAGGGACAATCCCCTAAAATGAGGATAGGAAAACACAAGAGAGACTGTGGAGCAAAACCACCCAACCAAACCTAGATCCCTCCTGGAGAATCCTCCTGGATCTAGCCCCCAAACCATGCCATGTGATAGCAAGAGGAGAAGAGTTCATCAGGTAACCTAGACCAAGTCGTCGACAGAATAATCACTACCTAGATATTAGAGAGTAGGATCCTATGCATGAGCACATGCAATTCCCATGCAGGTCAACTATAAATAGGTCAAAGCTCTTCATGCATACCTCCTACCTATATTAGTCACACGTACATGCACTACTCCATATGTCTCAATTAGAGTGTCTGGGTCCTCTCAAGGTCATTAGTCACCAACAAGCCTCGATGTGGTATAAAATCTAGGGCGTGTGTTAGTCGATATTTTCGCACAAAAAATCGGGCTCTATTTAAAGCAATTTTTACAATTTTGTACAAAAACCGGCATGTAAAACCCAGCTATTAATGGTAAAATCGGCACATAGTTGCCTATAGATAGGGGTCCCATCCCGCCCAAAATGTGGCTAGAGAAAATTTTGAGGCCTTAAAAATGGCCCATAGAATAGTTTACGGCCTTAGAATTGGCCCGTTATACTAGCCGGCATGGCCGAGCAAATTTTCAATGTACTCTGTTATTTTTTATTAATATGAAAGAAATGGCCTACTGTGTTTTTTGGGGAACCGGTTGCCTTAAAGAAACCCCAAGTCATGAGTGTCCGCCGAAAGTTGTATGTGTCAGAGCAATTGTGACAAGGGAAAAAATTGACTCACGAACATGACAGAGAAATTGCGGGACAAAGTATGGGAAGTGGAAAAAAAATCTCAGAGCAATGTGTTGATCAGCACCCCGACGAACCAACCCCGACGATACAGACCATGGGCCATGAGCACAGAAGAAAAATTGCCAAAAGGGGGTTACACTCACTTACTAAAAATATCTTACCTATACATAGTAGGTGTTGACCACAAGGACTACTCAATTAAGAATGGTAAGTAAGTGAGGTACTTACTATTTCTATCACCCACAAATGCTATGAAGAGGTCAAATCTGGTGATTCTGTTCCTTTGCAGTAAAGATCTGGGAGTGCAAAACTCTATGTGACAGTTGTGTGAGTTCAGGAGGCAGTCTTCTTTCTCTTTCTTGCAACTGCATGGGCTACAGTTCTCTATGCATTCAATTTTGCGGCCTTTGGATTTTTATGAAGTATTCTTCAAGCTATTTGTCTTCAAGTCAGTGCAGGAGACAGTAGTCATGGTGACAAAACAATATGGATGCGCAACTACTATCTATTACTTGACCAACGGGTGTTTCCACCTAAAGCACCTCTGAAGCAACGTTGAAGTGTAATCCCAATGCACTCGTGAAGTGAACTAGCTGGCTGTTGGATTGACTAACCTGCAGCTGTAATCAAGGCAACTCCTAGTATGTGCCTCACACCTGAAGCATACATGAAGCATCCTGTTACAACGCATTCCAGTTTTATTTGATTGATCCTTGAGATGAGCTCATGAAACTTTTTTGTAGTAGCGCTACTCCACAGGTCACTAATGTTACAATCAATTTGAGTACGGCCTTCTACTGCTGCCTGCGACCTCAGCGGCCTGTTGCTCTGACCTACTACCTGTGGCCTAGCCATATTGTCCATCTCGTATTCTAGAAGGAGAGGTTTTTTGCAAATTCTATTGTCCAAATAGATGGTTAATCCTCTACTGTCCATCGCACTACTGAGGGCACGTTTTGTGCTATTTACACTACTCAAAAATGATGTTTAATTCTCTATTGTCCATTGCACCATTGAAAGAAGAAAAAGTTACATTACCTGGCATTAATCGTTGGCCCTACTCCTCTACCTTAGCTGCATGTATCTCTCTACCTCTGTTGGAACCTCACTCGAGCTGAGGGGAGTTTTTGAATTTCTTCGCTGGTCTATCCACCCTATTGGATCCTTGTCCTCATGTCGTAACACTCTAACTTGGCTATCAACATGTGGCACATGTCCTTTTATTTCTTTGACAACCAAGTAATCTATAAATGCAAAGCAAATGGCAAAGGGAATGAGATTGTGGAGAATGGACTCATGAGCTAGGGCTCTTGCGGCAACCCGTTCCCTCTCCAACACATGAGGTAACTTTTGGTCTATTATCAATTTGGTTTTCAATGCATGTTGAATGATCACGTCACACATTATTCGTTTCTACAGTAGGCTCCTATGTCGTAACGTAGTGTTGTGGGATTATATGGATAGACTGCATTGGTCTTTGTAGCGCTCGCATTTTATGTGTTAATTTACCATGCATCTCGCTTTGTCTAATTGGAACGTACCACATCATGATTCTCCCCATTACAACCTATTTGCACTCAAGTCAGCATGCTCGACCACTTTGAAATACAAGAGCGGGTCGTCCATCATGCGTGGGTGAAATACACCACCTTGGTTAGGAGTCAATTTAGTCACATTCGCCGTTGGAACTGCCTAGTGAAATATCTAGGCCTAACGGTTCACAAAATACCACCGCCTATCAAACAAGGCGGTGCATATGATTGGCACCCCCACGTTGCACGACAAGTAACAAAGAGATGACATCCTAATATACACAGATGGTATTCAATATATACATAATTTTACAAGTGTGCAGATGAAGAAAGTACAAAGTAAATGTGCTATCTGTGGGAGATCTGATTGCATAGTTCATGGGATGAGCGTGAGAAGGCCGCGACATCAGCCTTCGTTGAAATGAACGTTGATGAAAATGCAAAAAATGTGACACTCTGACAAATGCCTTAAAATTTGATTTACAGGGTACCTTCGCTTTTTCATTAGGGCACCTTTAGCATTTGTAGGACAATGTCACCTTTTTTGCCTATCACAAATCACGTGTAAAAACATAGTGTCACCTTTTTTGCCTTTTTCACATGTGGAAATTTACTTGTATTTATGCAGACAGTCACGTTTTTCATATAAATAAAATACAGCAGCATGAATGGAGGCATATTAACATAGGATTTAGGAGAGTAGAGGAGATAAATCCAACACCCTTAATCTGGATCCGCGAATGCCTTGATCTTCAAACTAAGCAATGCACAAAACTTCTTGTGTGCATTAACACTTAATGTCTTCGTGAATACATCTGCAACCATGTCCTGTGTTCTACAGTACATTAAACTCATCTCCTTGTTAAGAATCTTGCCCCCGATGTAGTGATATCTGATTTCAATGTGCTTACTCCTAGATTGAAATCTAGGGTTGGCTGATAAGGCAATAGCACTCTGATTATCACATAATATAATTATAGGGTTGTACTGATACAAACTAATGTCTGACATTAAATTTCTCAACCAGAACGCTTCTTTAATGGATTGAGAAGCAGCCATGTAATCTGCTTCTATAGAAGAAAGAGCGATAGAGGCTTGCTTACGACTATTTCATGAGATAGGACCGCCGTTGAAGAAGAATGTGAATCCAGATGTGGATTTACGATTGTCTACATCTCCTCCCCAACTTGCATCAGAATATCCACTGATCTGATGAAGATTGTCGTTGTTGACTTTTCCATAGCAGATGCACTGGTCCATGGTAGCTCGAATATACCTCATGACTCTTATGAGAGCCTTCCAATGGGTAATGCCAGGATTAGCCATATATTGGCTGAGTGAGCTTACTGCAAAAGAGATGTCAAGTCTTGTATAGACCATTGAATACATGAGAGATCCAAGTATCGATTGATAAGGATACTCTCTCATCTGCTCCTCTTCTTGCTTGGTCTGGGGACATTGGTCCTTTGACAAACGCAGGCCTGGATCCATAGGTGAGTGAGCTAACTGACAAAATTTCCAGCAAGCTAACACGTGTGGGGAATGATCCTCAAGTGTGAATGATCTTATTAAGCTTTGTGTTTAGCACATAACCTGACTCTAGATTGAATACCAAGATCTAGTACAAAATTTTATGGCTAAATCACAATCTAGCATGCTAAGAATCAAATAATGATAGCTTTGAAAGACAAGAGAGAAAGAGTACAAGAATTTAATGTATTAGCATAAGCCTCTACTTGAGTTAGAGAGAGAAAGAGAGAGCAATATTCAAGCAAATGATAGTGTAGATCCAAAATGGCATGGAATAGCTTCAAAGCTTGGTTCTTCATAAAAAATTATAAGAATGTCTATACATGTTTATGGAGTTTGAAGTAGCTTGAGGTAGAACCACATCCATCCAACCTACATCCACATCTATAAGTGAAAACTAGAGTATTAGTGACATTTGTCACTTCACATGCATGCATTTCTACCTACTTTTACCAAGTGTCAAATTTTTAACTAGAATTGTACAAATCATGCTGTTTTCCCAAACAAGCAATATTTTATGGATATGTTCGATGATTCCGACCCCCTTGGGGCCTCAGAAGTTTTCGAAATGTTCTAGAGCCCTACGCCCTTTGAACTCCAATCCCCTGGAAGAAGATTCAAACAATTCCATGATACTACTACTAGTGTTGAAGATTCCTTCCAGCTACCCCAACAACCTCAAGCTGAAGCCGCACTAGCCACACTTCCGGTCGAGCAAGCTATCAAATCACCAAAGCAGTTTGACGCCACAGTGCTTGAGGGCTATGAAGAGGAGGACCTCTTTGAAGAAGAAGAGTTACAGGCACCTGTTCCATTTCACTTTGTGCATGCCTTGCATGTCACTATAGATCACTTATAACCATTGCATGTGATATGCCACGAGTTTCTACTAGCATATTATTGACATTTCTAAGTCTACATTCTATATGCAAGTTTTATACTACCAACTAGACTTCAAGAACCCATGTAGCTCGAGTTTCTTCTAGGCCAATTTGGCATTTACAATATGAAACAACAAACTTACATAGAAAAAACTTTGTGACAAACCTAAAGTCAAGATAGATGATTTTTCATTTTCAACACTCCTAAATAATCTATGTTGACTTGAACATGGATCTTGGTATTATTCCAAGATTGGCTCTATGCTTGATGAAGGAGCTTTTGCTCAAAGGTCTGGTGAGAAGAAATCTGCAATACAAGATGATGTGTTGATGTGCTCCAAGTATATTTCCCCTCCAATGAGCTTCTCTCTCACGAAGTGATGTGCAGCCTCGATGTTTTTGCTCCTTGCATGAAATATTGGATTATTGACAAGGGCTTGTGCTAAAATATTGTCACACATGATCAAAGGTAGATCATCTTCCTTGATTATCTTTAGCTCCACTAGCAACCTCTTGATCCAAATCAAGTGCCTTATATTCAGCTTCACAAGATGAGAGTGATATAGTATCTTGTTTTTTGGAAAGCCAAGATATCAAATTTCCTCCAAGATATATGACATATGCACTTGTAGATTTTCGATCTACTTTATCACTTGCAAAATCCAAGTCACAATAGCCAACTATGGAAAGATCTTCACTTTTATATAATAAACCATAATCATAGGTTGAAGATATGTACCTTAGTACTCTTTTGGCCATTTTCCAATGATGAATAGTAGGATTTTGCATAGCTTGGCTCAACTTATGAACACTAAAACTTACATCAGGCCTAGTTATAGTGAGCCAAATTAAGGAGCCTATAAGACTCCTCAAGGGATTGATCCATATAAAATTCTTCTTCTAGATATTCATTTAAAAATGCATTTGAGACATCTAGTTGAAAAATTTGCCATTTGAAAAAACAAGCAATAGAAATAATGATTCTAATTGATACCATCTTTGCAACTGGAGCAAAAGTCTCATCATAATCAAGTCTATAAACTTGAGCAAAACCTCTTGCACATAGTCTTGCCTTGTACTTGTTGATTGTTCCATCTTGATTATATTTGACTCGAAAAACCCATTGCAACCAATGGCGTGCTTTTTGGATGGAAGATCCACAAACTCCCATGTCTTGTTGGCAATCAAAGCATCATATTCTTCTTTCATGGCTAGAAACCATTCTTTTGAATTGAGTGCATCATATACATCCTTTGGCTCTTCATGTGAAACAAAATAAGCATAATTAGTGGAGTTGAGTTCCACTTGCTTGCCTTTATCTCCATATGTAAGCGTCTTAGGCTCGGATCTTTCTCTTTGTGATCTCCTTGGTGAAAAAATTCGAGGTGACTCCTCCTCAATTCTCGGCCCCATCTCTCCATGATAATCTTCAAGGGTGATGATAGGAGAATCCTTTTGAGAATCTTTGATCTCGGCCTCATCAAAAATGTATTTTTTATTCTTATGGAAAATAACACTCCTACTCTCAATTGTAACTGAGGTAGAGGGAACATAAATTCTGTGAGCCTTCTTGTTGGATGAGTATCCAACCATGATCCCTTTGACTGAGTTTGGATCATCTCTTTTCCTTGTTTCCAAGGGTACATGAACAAAGCAAGCACATCCAAAAACTCTAAGGTGATCAACCTTAGGTTTCTTCTTAAACAAGACTTCATATGGTGATCTTCTTGCAAGTGCATTGTGAGGTAATCTATTGCACAAATATTAATTGCTTCTCCCCAATATTTAATAAGCAAATAAGCTTCAATTTGGATTGCTTTAGCACATTCACATAGAGATCGATTTTTCCTTTCAGCAACTCCATTTTGAGATGGAGAATAAGCACAAGAAAACTCTCTCTTAATCCCTTCAACCTCACAATAATCATAGAACTTGTTGGAGATGTATTCACCTCCTCCATCACATCTTAAAGCTTTAACTTTGAAAGAAAATTGTTTCTCAACATAAGCTTTGAAGACTAGGAAGTGATCAAATACCATAGCTTTTGAAGAAAGTAGGTACAACCAAGTATATCTTGTAAAATCATCAATGAAGGTAACAAAACAAGTTGCACCACCAATACTTTTTGAGGAAGAAAAATGAACATCCGAGTGAATTATTTCCAAAGGATGAGAAGTCTTGATAAAAGACTTTTGATATGGCTTTCTATGTGATTTTGCACAAGCCTCACAAGGCTTGATATCCTTGGAAAGTGAGCTTGGAAGGCCAATAGCCTTATCATTCTTGATCATAGAAAGCATAGACTAATAGTTAGGATGCCCCAACCTTCTATGCCATAACTCGTCCTTAGATATGAGAGCAATTTCACAAAAGTTTGCATTCTCATAAGAATTTAACTTGAAGATGCCACCATATCTAGATCCATTAGCTAGGATCTCATCATCTTTCTTGATGAAGCAAGTGTTGGAATTGAATTTTACATCACAACCACAATCAAGCAACTTTCCAACACTTATCAAGCTCTTTGTATGCTTATGAACAAAAAGAACATTGGAAAGTGAGAGAACTTTAGAAGAACCAAGTTCTAATGGAATGTTTCCAATTCCTTCAATAAAGCATTCATGATCATTTGTAGTATAAATAGATCTTTTAAGTCCTTTATAAGGTACAATAGAGTCAAAAGACTCCTTTGAACAACACTTATGTGAAGAGGCTCCACTATCGATATACCATGCTCCATCTTTCTTGAAGGATGTTGACGAAAAAACTTGACACCATGAGTGACCCTTCTCCATCACTTGCAATAAAGTCTTCTTCTTTCTCATTAAGAGATTTGCTTGTTTGAGTTGATTTTTCTTTTTGAAGCAATTAGAGGCATAGTGCCCCTTCTTGCCAAAAAAGAAACACTTGACTTTCTTCTTCTTGGTCTCGGAAGTAGAAGAATGAGTTGAGTCATCCTCTTCACCATCTTTGTCTCTGTCCTTGGCTTTGTCTTTGTTGAAAACTTGAGAAAACTGGTTCTTGCTCCTCCCTTTATGCTTGTCCTTGACAAAGAGAGCTTTGTCACTTGCAATATGAGTACAAGAATTTAATGTATTAGCATAAGCCTCTACTCGAGTTAGAGAGAGAAAGAGAGAACAATATTCAAGTAAATGATAGTGTAGATCCAAAATGGCATGGAAAAGCTTCAAAGCTTGGTTCTTCATAAAAAATTATGAGAATGTCTACACATATTTATGGAGTTTGAAGTAGCTTGAGGTAGAACCACATCCATCCAACTTCCATCCACATCTGTAAGTGAAAACTACAGTATTAGTGACATTTGTCACTTCACATGCATGCATTTCTACCTACTTTTACCAAGTGTCATATTTTCATCTGGAATTGTACAAATCATCATGCATGTGTCCATTTCACTTTGTGCATGCCTTGCATGTCACTATGGATCACTTATAACCATTGCATGTGATATCCCACGAGTTTTTACAAGCATATTATTGACATTTCTAAGTCTACATTCTATATGCAAGCTATATACTACCAACTAGACTTGAAGAACCCATGTAGCTCGAGTTTCTTCTAGGCCAAATTTGGCATTTACAATATGAAACAACAAACTTACATAGAAAAAACTTTGTGACAAGCCTAAAGTCAAGATAGATGATTTTTCATTTTCAACACTAACTTACAATTCATTAGATTGTATCTGTTAAGAACATTGTGAAGATACCTTTGTTGAGTGATATAGATCAGTCGTCTCGCTCTGTCTTTGTGGATCTGAATGCCCAGACAGAAGTGAGCTTCGTCTAGATCAGTCATGTCGAACTCAGAAAACAGCATCTGCTTAGAATCCTTGACCAAATTGGTATTGTTGCTAAAAGCAATGTATCATCCACATATAAGGTGATGATAATGAAGGATTGCTGCATCGACTTGGAATGGACGTTGCAATCAATAGTGCTTGGTTGAAAACCTTGCTCGATGAGGAATGTGTTGATCCTCTAAAACCAAGATTTGGCAGGCTGTTTTAAGCCGTAGAGTGTCTTATGGAGTTTACAAACACGATTCTTCATACCTTCCAGAACATATCCTTTGGGTTGGATCATGTAGATGTCTTCTTGTATAACTCCATTCAGATAAGCTATTTGCACATCAAGTTGATGCACTTTGAGGTCGGCAGCTACAGCATATGATAGGAGGGCTCGGATTGACGAATGCTTGACTACTGGACTGGAAGTCTCACTGTAGTTGACATTGGAGATTTGAGTGAATCCTTGTGCTACCAGTCTTGTCTTCCTTTGATCAATTGCTCCATTGGCATTGTATTTGATCTCCAGGATCCATTTGCAATCAATGATATTGCAACCAATAGGAGCTTCGACTAGTGACCATGTTTGGTTCTTGATCAAAGAAGAATATTCTCTATCCATAGCTTCTCTCCAAAGATCAGAGTCTGGTTGGCTAAGTGCCTCTTTGACTATTGTCAGTTCCTGTATCAAGAGACATGCAGACTTAGGAGTATACCTTGTAGGTTGTGTGCGCACTCGGCTTGATCTTCTGGGAGGATTCGACTAATGAACCACTCTTGGGACATGCTGTTGAGTAGCAGCAACGTCTTTGTCTGATTTGCTATCAAATAGTGGATCAACAATGGACACACCTGAGCCAGAAGTTCTGATTGTCATGTTAATGGCAGGTGATGAAGGTTCTCCTGGAGCAATATCCTTGCCTTTGATGTCGACGAACTGATCCTCAATAAAGACTGTATCCAGGTTGTACAAGATTTGCTGGGTATCAGGATCATACAGCTTGTATGTGTTATCAGATGAAGTGTATCCAATCAGAATGGTCTTGAGACCTTGGAAGTCTAGTTTTTTCCTCATGTCTTTCGGGATCTGCATGTAGGCAATGCATCCGAACACTCTTAGGTTCTTCATAGAAGGCTTAGAGTATGTCCACACCTCATGGGGTGTTTTGCCTGAGAGGGCCTTGGTCAAATATCTATTCTAGACGTAAGTTGCAGTGGAGACAACTTCGGCCTAGAATCTCTGGGGCGGCGATGCATGCGCTAGCATACATTTGGTTGATTCAACCAGGGTACGGTTCTTCCTCTCGGCTAAGCCATTCGACTGAGGACTATAAGGAGTGATGAATTCCTGCTCAATGCCTTGGCTCTGGCAGTACTCCTTAAACTCAGTAAAAATATACTCTCCACCATTGTCTGACCTTAAGGCCTTGATCATCCTTCCAGTCTCCTTTTCTACACGCTCTTTGAAGATCTTGAAGCAATTGAAAGCTTCTGATTTCTTCTTTATAAAGTACACTGTAGTCCTTCTGGAAAATTCATCAATAAAAGTTATAAAATACTTTGCATTCTTCAGCAAAGGATTTTTCATTGGGCCACAAATGTCTAAATGTACAATGTCTAACAATCCTCTAGCAGTATGTTGATGGCTTGATCTAAATGGTTTCCTAGTCTGTTTACCAACTAGACAATCTTAACAGACAGATAACTCAACTTTATCATGAGAATAGTCGAGATCAAGAACAATAGATTGTCTAGACATTTGTTGTACAGCAGCATGATTCAAGTGACCAAGTCTATAATGCCAAAGTAAACTTTTATTTGCATGAATAGAAGTACTGAGCGCCTGACTAGAGGCATAAAAGCAATGACTTAATTTATACAAGTATCTATGCCTCTTTCCAAGTGCTAGGATCTTGCATGTCCTATCAACTACTTTGCACTTATCACATTCAAATTCTACTTTATGTCCTAGATCTGTGATTCTGCTTACAGAGAGCAGATTCGTAGATAAATTGGGTACATACAGGACTTTAAAAAGTAGCTTAGACTGATCATTTGCAAAGTTTAATCTTACAATACCTTCACCTTTAATAGCTTGTGTGTTATTATCACGAAGGTGAACATATTTATTGGTACTGTAGGGTGTATATGACTCAAAACAGCCAACGAGACTGGTCACATGCTGAGTGGCACCAAAATCTAGAAACCAAGAACTGCCGTTGGATGCTCCTTGATGGATGGTCATGAAGGAATCATCATCTGCTTCTTGAATGGGCTGTGGACTTTTGTAGCTGCATTTGCCACTTGATTCGACTGCCTCTTGTTGTTGTTCTTTGCTTATAGTATCCAATAGTCTTGAATTTCGTGGTTGTTTTGCTTGCAGTATCTGCAGATCAGCTTCTTCTTCGTCTGCGAATTCAACTATTCTTTGTACTGTGCTAGTTTCTGGTCTTGCTTTGATTGCTTCAGGCCTTTCTTCTTCTTCTGCTTAGTAGTGCTCTTGTTGGTGTACAAGGCGTGAGAATCAGCTGAGGAACTTGAGGCTTTGTTCCTCCGCGTGTCTTCCTACAACAACATTGTAATGACTCTCGAAAGAGTCAGTTCTGGATGTGTCATGATAATCATCACCCAGCTGTCGTATGAGCTTGGCAAGCTTGTAAACATTTGCATCACTGCGTATTGATCGTCTATGACAGATCCGACAGCGACCATTTGCTTCAGCAGGTTCTTGAATTGGTTGGTGTGCTTCTGTAGGGAATCACCATTCGCCATCTTGAGGGAGTAAAATTTCTTCCTGAGATGTAGCTTGGAAGCTATATCTCGCACTTCATATAGTGTGCTCAAGATGTCCTAGATTTCTTTGGATGTCTAGGCCTCGGATAAATGGTCAATCTGAGTATCCAAAATGTTAAGGATGATCAGCATAAAAGCCTTTCCATCCTTCAGCTTTCATCTGACGATTGTTGCGTCATCTGCTTTGGATTTTCCTTCCATAATAACGTCTTACAATTCTTTAGCCATTAGCACTGTTTTTATCTTAAATTTCCACATATGGTATTTGGCTCCATCAAGCTTGTCCATGATAGGACTGGCTTTCCCTTGCGAATCCATGTGGAAGATTAGTCGAGGTGATATAAATAACTATCAGTGACTTAAGTATGAAAATATGGTGCAAAATACAGAATCAAAAAGACAATTACTCTATCGTCTAGTAGAGTCTTGTTACTGTGAAAGCTTATAAAGCTACAAAAAATAGCTCTGATACCATGTTGGGAAAAGAGGGTGTGTCTGAGAAATGGAAAATAGCTAAAAAGAAACGAACACGAATGGAAAGTGTTCGTGTGCAGCGGAATGAGTCATCTCACTCTTTCACTAAGAATGACTACGCCTATCAGACTCAAACAGAACATTAGTGATGAAATCACGTTCAATCTTATTATGTAGCCAAACATTAAGCATGAAGACATCAAAATGAGACTTTTTCACGAACAGCTAGACTGGTTGTCAGTCGCGAATTAGTCGTGAAAGACAAGACTAAATATTAGTCGCGAACAGCTAGACAACTAATAATTTGCTAAGAACAGACTACCAGATTAAGCAATAAGAGAGTCAGACAGAATGTAGAAAAGCATAACATTATTGACACAAATCTGAACGCAAAATAAACAGAGTTGTATAAGATTAAGTATAGGGAAATATACAGGTCAATAATGCATGTGAGCACGAGACAATAGTGGACAAAACTGTTAGAATTTAGCAATTTTCACATGGTTTTTGATGAATATTAGACATCTATGTGGATCCACACGTGTGAAATGACGCTTTTAATATTCAGATCTATTTTGATTAGCTTTCATTTGAGTCTAATATGATATCTCCTAAATTTTAGGAGTTAGGTTCTAGATTGTAGGAATCTAGAAGGTCAACACAAACCACCAATGGATGATGTGGCAAACTTGATAGATCTTATCCAAAGTGGATATGGATAAGTACAATGAGCTGTCCTACAATTGCTGGATGTATCTTAGAGAGAGATTATGGTGAATTTGTACTTGATCCATGATGGATCCATTATTAAGCTAATGATGAGAAATCTTGGTTTGTGAAGCTATCATTGTGTTTTGACTCTCTTAAGCACTTTTTTTGTGGATGAATGCTTTGTAAATGATAAGTAAACTATTTCTTTGTTATCAGGCCGTATAGTAGCTGTACTTCACACGTACGAAGCCGTGGATCATCTTTTTTTATTGGTCTTGCTTGGAAACACAAAGATTGTCAAGTAGAAGCTAGATTTGGAAGCTAGTCTTGATATAGATCAAGATCCCAAGCTACCAATCACTCTTTGTGATCATTTGTGGATCAATTTCAGTCCATAAACTCTAAAATTTCACATGGTATCAGAGCCAAGTCAAAGATCTTGATTGATGATCAAAGAATCTTCATTTTGGTGAAAGCATTGGTGCTAGAGTCACTTTGAAGGAGGGCAACCTTTTCTAATAGTTTACTTGTGATGTTGAGGTTCAGATTAGTGTGTAAAGTTCAGAAGTACTTCTCACACATGTGAGAGGCTGCTGGAGTTGTACTTTTACCAAAACTTTGTGTTTTTTCAATAATTGAGCTTCAAACAAGTTGTGTAGAGTGAAACTAGTGATGTGCTTATGAAAAACCATTGTTTCCATTATAGATTTGATGAGTGAATGGTGTTAGAATCTTATTAAACCTACAAATCCTTGTGAGAGAGTTTGAGGATTATGTTTTTAGTTCAAGAGTGAAACTAAAACCAATTCTAAACATCATAGGAAGGCATTGGAACTTCCAAAAATCAAATCCGAGATTCTAAGTTGATAGATTGTGTAGAATACACTTTCCCAAATCTTTTTGAGTTCAAGATCTTGCTTCTTGAGTCTAGTGAGATTCAAGAAAGTAGCATTTTAGCTAAATTCTAAGAAAGAAAGAAGGAAGAGCCTTTGAATAGTACATTTGTTGTACTTGTTACTAGTTAGAATGGGTTCAATTGGAGCCTATCTTCTTGAGGCTAGTGAAAGGCTAAATTATAATGATTATTCAACTTGGAAAGTAAGAATGGAGTCACTACTAGTGCTCCAAGATATGTTTGATCTTGTCATAGGAGAGGAAGAAGAACCTCAAGGAGGTCAAGGTCAAGTGAGGTACAAAAAGAGAGCTAGACTAGCATTACATTGCTTGAAAATGAATGTTAGTAATGAACTACTAAAGGAAGTAGCATCTTGTACCTCGGCCAAGGAGGCATGGAACTACCTCAAAGGGATTTATGAATCCAAAAATACCTCTAGAGTGCTTATGATTAGAAATAAAATTCTTCAAAGCATTAGAGGGAGTGATGAGAGTGCTCAAGAGTATGCCTTGAGAATTAAATCTCTCAACAAAGAACTTTCCATCATTAGTGAGGGTATTCATGATGATGAACTTGTTCAAATCATCTTGAATGGTCTTGGAGATGAGTTCTCCAATCTTGTAAAAAGCTTTGCTATTCAAGATGCACTACCTTCCATAAACAAGCTTCATAGTGTGCTTGTAGCCGAGGAGAGTAGGATCCTTCATGTCAAGCAAAGGATTGGATCCTTAAAGTGGCATGATGGTGATGATAAGGCCAACTTCTCAAGCAAGGGAAAGGCAAAGTCAAAGAAGAAGATCCAACACAAGGAGACCAAGAATGATGATCAACCATCAAGCTACAAAGGTGGAAAGAAGAACAAAGCCAAACTCAAGTGCTTCTTTTGTGGAAAGAAGAGGGCACTTTGCATCCGAGTGTTTCAAGAAGAAGAATGCACAAGGAGAGAGCAAACAAGGCAACCTCACTCTTGAGGAAGATGAGGATGAAGTGAATTCATCCTTGATGGCTTCTACATCAACATCAAAGAGCTATTCCAATGACACATGGTGGATTGATAGTGGGGCTAGTTCTCACATGACATTCCAAAAGGATTTTTTCTCAACTCTTGTACCTTTTGTAGGCTGTAAAAAGTCTATTCTAACAGCAATGATCAAGAATGTAGAATAGATGGAGTGGGAACTATTCCCTTAAGTCTTGGATCCTCTAAAAGAGTAGATCTTGATAATGTACTCTATGTTCCTACACTCACTAAGAATTTGTTAAGTGTAGGAAAATTGATGGATGATGGCTTAGATGTCCATTTTAAGCAAGGAGTTTTCTCCATAGTGATGAATAATACTTGCATTGTGAAGGGATTCAAGCAAGGAAGGCTTTTTAAGCTTGATGCTAATGTTTTTCTTGGAAGTGAGAACATGGTGAAGGAGGAGCTCAATCAAGTGGAGCTTTGGCATAAGAGGTTGGGCCAACCCAATTTGAAATCTATGGAGATGCTATGCACCAAGGATCTTGCTCTTGGCCTTCCAAAGACATTCTCAAAGAGTTGAAAGAGTTGTGAAGCTTGTAGCCTCTCAAAGGCACACAAGCTACCTTTTGATATCTCTTCCACTAGATCTACAAAAGCATTAGATCTTATTCATAGTGATGTGCACTCTTTTTCTCAAGAATCTAATGGAGGTGCATCTATGTATGTATCTTTTATTGATGATTACTCTAGATACACTTGGATTGAACTTTTGGATTCCAAAAGTAAAGTGTTTGAAGCTTTTGTTAAGCTCGAAACTCTAGTTGAAAATCAACTTGATGCTAGAATTAAAGTATTGAGGAGTGATAATGGTGGAGAGTATATCTCCACCAAGATGATAGAGTTTTGTAAATCCAATGGCATTAAGAGAGAACTTACATGTACTTATAGTCCTCAACAAAATGGAATAGTTGAGAGGATGAATAGAACACTATGTGAGTGTGGTAAGGCTTTAAGGTTAGATGCATCTCTACCTAATTCCTTTTGAGGAGAGGCTATTATTTGTGCAATTTATTTGTGTAATAGATTGCCATGTAAGCTTATTGGAGGCATAACATCTTATGAGGCTCTATTTTGTAAGAAGCCGAATCTTAAAGATCTAAGAATTTTTGGATCTACTGGCTATGTTTTTCAAGCATTAGATACAAGAAAAAAGGATGATCCTACTTCTATTAAAGGGATCTTTGTTGGTTATGCTGAAAATAGCAAAGGATATAGAGTCTATAATCATGTCGCTAAGAAGATTTTAGTGAGTAGAGATGTTACTTTTGATGAAGGTAACTACTTCAAGTTGAATGAGAAAGCTTCTAATCCATCTTATGTCAAGGATCTTGTAAGGTTTGAGGAGGAGCCTACATGTGATCAAGATCTTGAAGATCCATCTCAAGATCCAAGGACTCCAAGGAGATCTACAAGAAGGAAGGTCGAGCCCTCAAGGCTTACCTATGTTGACAAAGGTGAACAAAGGGAAGATCTACATTCACTTACCTCTTACACTTTTCTAACTTATATGTTTGATGAGCCAAGTTGCTTTGAAGAAGCTATGGAGTCACAAGAATGGAGGGATGCCATGCAAAAGGAGTATGATGCTCTTATGGAGAATCATACATGGAAGCTTGTGGATCTTCCTCAAGGAAGAAAGCCACTTGAGTGCAAATAAATCTATAGATTGAAGTACAATCAAGATGGGAGCATCAACAAACACAAGGCAAGGCTAGTGGCAAAGGGGTTCTTGCAAACCAAGGGAGTAGATTTTGATTAAACTTTTGCTCCTGTTGCTAAGCTAGTTTCCATAAGGTTGATTATTTCTCTTGCAACTACTTTCAATTGGCCTCTATTTCAACTTGATGTGACTAATGCTTTTCTCAATGGATATTTGGAAGAGAGATTTTCATGAGGCAACCAGAGGGCTTCATCAAAGAAGATCAAGAGGAAAAAGTGTGTTTGTTGCTAAGAAGCCTTTATGGGCTTAAGCAAGCACCTAGAGCTTGGTACTCTAGGTTAAATACCTTCTTAAACTCTATTAAGTTTGTTGTAAGTGCTTATGATCCTTCTTTGTACTTAAGATTTAATGATGATAAAATCATCATTCTCATTTTGTATGTTGATGTGACATTATCCTTAGTGGAAATGATCTTGATGGTATACAAGAAGTGAAAGTAGCATTGTTTAAGGAGTTTAAGATGGTAGATCTTGGTAATTTTCATATCATATTAGGAATAGAAGTTTCAAGAGGCAAGGATTTTAGTTTTATTTGTCAATCCAAATATGCTTCTTCTATCTTAGAAGAGTTTGAAATGAAAGATTGTAAAGGAGTAGAAACTCCTATGGAGCAAAATGTAAAAGTTTCCAATAGTGATGATGAAGCATCCTTTGAGGACATCACACTATATAGGAGACTTGTAGGCTCTTTGATCTATCTTACTATAACTAGACCTGATCTAAGTTATAGTGTAGGCAAACTAAGCCAATCTATGCAAAATCCATTGGTTTGTCATTAGAAAAATGCAAAAAGGGTGTTGAGGTACATCTCGGCCACCAAGAACTTTGGCATTTTATATGATGGATCTAATATAGCCTTAAGGGCATATTTGGATGCTGATTTTGCAGGTGATAAGGTGGATAGGAGGTCCACAAGTGCTTTTGTTACCTTTCTTTGTGATGGCATAGTGTCTTGGCTTTCCAAAAAGCAAGATACTATCTCTCTATCTTCAACCGAATCAGAATACAAGGCACTAACATCCACAACAAAGGAGATTCTATGGCTGAAGAGGCTTTTGGTGGAATTACAAGTCATGGAGGCCGAGGAGCAGCCAACAATATTTTGTGACAACCAGTCAAGCCAAGCATTGGCAGCCAATCCCACATTCCATGCAAGGAGCAAGCACATAAAGATTGCTCACCATTTTGTGAGGAAAAAAGTTCAAGCAAAGGAGATCAAGGTACATCATGTGTCTTCTTCAGATTGCCTTGCTGATCTACTCACTAAAGCCTTGCCAAAGGCTTCATTTATCAAGTTAATATTAGCCTTAGGTGTTGTAGATAGATGTACTATAGTTGTATCATGTAAAAATTGAGGAGGAGTGTTAGAATTTAGCAATTTTCACATGGTTTTTGATGAGTATTAGACATCTATGTGGATCCACACGTGTGAAGACCTGTCCACACGTGTGAAATGACGCTTTTAATATTCGAATCTATTTTGATTAACTTTCATTTGAGTCTAATATGACATCTCCTACATTATAGGAGTTAGGTCCTAGATTGTAGGAATCTAGAAGGTCAACACAAACCACCAATGGATGATGTGGCAAACTTGATAGATCTTATCCAAAGTGGATATGGATAAGTACAATGAGCTGTCCTACATGTGCTGGATGTAGCTTAGAGAGAGATTATGGTGAATTTGTACTTGATCCATGATGGATCCATTATTGAGCTAATGATGAGAAATCTTGGTTCGTGATGCTATCATTGTGTTTTGACTCTCTTAAGCACTTTCTTTGTGGATGAATGCTTTGTAAATGATAAGTAAAATATTTCTCTGTTATCAGGCCGTACAGTAGCTATACTTCACACGTGTGAAGCCGTGGATCATCTTGTTCTTGCTTGGAAACACAAAGATTGTCAAGTAGAAGCTAGATTTGGAAGCTACCATTTCAGTCCATAAACTCTGAAATTTTACAAAACTGTGTGTTTCACGAAACCAATTCAATCTGTAAAAAGGAATAAACCTATTACTGACAATACGAAGAATCGATGCATGAAAGCATCTACTTCATTTATCTCTTATATGCTTCTGATACATGCTATATTTTACACAAACGCAGTTGCTTGTTGTTGAATACACAGATGGTATTTAATATATACATAATTTTACAAGTGTGCAGAGGAAGAAAATACAAAGTAGATGTGTTGTCTGTGGGAGATCGTGGGTGGTTGTTGTCGTTGTCAAATCTGATTGCACAGTTCATGGGATGAGCGTGAGTAGGCCGCGACATCAGCCTTCGCTGAAATGAACGTTGATGAAAATGCGAAAAATGCCACACTCTGACAAATGTCTTAAAATTTGATTTATAGGGTATCTTCACTTTTCCATTAGGGCACCTTCGGCATTTGTAGGGCATTGTCATCTTTTTTGCCTATCACAAATCACGTGTATACAGTGTCATCTTTTTCGCCTTTTTTGCCTTTGGAAATTTATTTGTATTTATGCAGACAGTCACGTTTTTCACCTGTCTTATTTTACATGTAAATATGCAGACTATGCGACAACATAAGTAAAATATAGCAACATGAATGGAGGCAGATTAACATAGGATTTAGGAGAGTAGAGGAGATAAATCCAACAATTTTATCAAAACAAGGCATGCATTGGATCTTGTACATAGCGATCTTTGTGGTCCAATGCCAACTCCATCCTTAGGAGATGCAATCTATTTTATCACTTTCATAGATGATTATTCTAGATGGTCTACAGTCATGCTCATTAAGCACAAATCTGAAGCCTTTGAATGCTTCAAGAGATTCAAGGCCATGGCTGAGACACAAATGTCTACAAAAGTGGAAGCACTCCAAACTGATGGTGGTGGCAAATACCTCTGTAACGAAATGTCCGACTACATGGCTGAACATGGTATTAGAAGACAATTCACCACTTCTTATTCACCTCAACAGAACGGAATTGTAGAAAGGAAGAATAGAACCCTTTTCAACTTAGCCAGATCCATGCTACATCAAGCGCACCTACTTGCAAAGTTATGGACAGAAGCTACTGCCACAGCCTATTACGTATAGAACAGATCTAGCACAAAAGTCGTCAACAACAAAACTCCTTATAAAGTTTGGCATGGACACAAGCCTAGTGTCAGCCATTTAAAAATATTTGGTTGTATATGTTTGTTCACATTCCTAAATAGCTTAGGAAGAAACTGGAATATAGGACAAATAATTGTATTTTCATTGGCTATCCCGATGAGCATAAAGCTTACAAAGTTTATAATCCATCCACCAATGTAGTTCTCTAGGGATGTAATATTTCAAGAACATAGATACTATGATTTCAAACAACCATCGATAAACGATGCTATGTCATTTCATCCTATTTTACGTAGCATGGAGTCTTCCAATGATAATGTTTCTTCTACAGAACCTGCAACTACAGCTACAAAAGTTGAGTAGCCGACAGTACCTGTCATCAGTCCAGACCAAGCCAGCTAAGCAGATCTAGAGAAATTCAAGAAGAAGCATCATCGCATCCTGGTCAACCAAACGTCCGTAGATCCTCATGGACTCGGACAGTTCTTGAGAGGTATACACCTCAATCATTCTGGACTTCATCAGAAGAACCAGAGACCCTAGTCGAAGCACTTAACTCCAAGGATGCTATGAAGTGGCAAGAAGCTATGGCATATAAAAGTCCTAAGATCAAATAAAGGGAGTGAGTACAAATTAGTAGAATTTGAAGCCTTTTGTAAGGAGCATGTGATGAAAAGACAATCTCCTCAAGCACACACTCCACATAGCAATGGAGTCACCATTGTGAAAAGCGCTCTATCAATGATAAAGCAATTGAATTTGACAAGCTTCTATTGGTCGAAGGCTTGTAACACTTCTAGCTTATTGCAAAATAGGAGCCCCACTATCATGGTTCCCAAAGTGACTCCCAAAGAGGCATTTATAGGTATGAAGCCCAAGGCTAAAAAATTCCGTATTTTTAGGTTCAAAGCTTATGTGATCGTGCCAAAAGAAGAAAGAAATATGGTTGATGCAAAATCCATTACATGTGTTTTTGTTGAATATGATGAGTTAACAAAGGGGTACAAGTGTTTTGTTTCTATGACACGGAATATCCACATTTGATGAGATGCACATGATGGGTGAATCTAGTGATTCTATTGTTGATGGTAGAGGTGGATCCCCACATGGTCAGTGTCGATATTTATGCCGATCAAAGTCTTTTGACATTTTTTTTTCTATGTTGAACTTTGTGTATTTCTGTTGAATTTATGCAAAGAAAATTTTAACTATGACGAACTCCTTGTGTTTTCTACAGATTGAGCAATACTTCGCATATTTTTGCAAACTATTTAAAATCTTGAGTATTTCTATAGTTTGATAGGTCCTCGATAAAGGAAGAATTAAGTGAAAATTGTAACACTCACCCTTAATGAGGATTTGTAACTTGATTCTTAGTTTGAGTATCTCACAAATTCTATTTTGACTCTTCGAATTTACAGCCTTAGTAAAAGTGCTTGCAGCCATGAACTATGTTCTGAGAAAATTAGAGAAACTTTTCTATTTAGAACTTTCTCTCTAAACTTTTCTATTTAGAACTGTCTCTCTATTATTTCTACTCTTGGAATAAAACCTAAGATTTAGTGGCAATGCAGTAGCAATTTGATTGTCACAAAATAATTGGCTTGGACTATTATGAGATAGTCTGATGTCAAAAAGTAATTGTTTAAGTTAGATAAGTTCTTTTACTACATGTGTTACAAAAATATATTATGCTTCGATGGACATAAGCACTGGAGAGAGAGAGAGAGAGAGAGAGAGAGAGAGAGAGAGAGAGAGAGAGAGAGAGAGAGAGAGAGAGAGAGAGAGAGAGAGAGAGAGAGGCTTCTAAACAAACTTTTTGTGGGATAAAAGATAAATATGAAAGCTTTCCAATGTCCATCGTTGGACCATCGCAGTGTGTAAACTAGAAATTCCTCATTTAACAAACAGATTTGGAACTTTAATAATCAAGAAGAAAGTTTGATTTTAAGCCTATTGGGACAACGGCCACTTCCATTTGGTTTCAAACCCACATTATCAAGCATATATGTAATCAGCAAAAAAGCAATTGTCCTTTGGTTTGCATCGCTACCTAATAGGCTAGTTGGTAAGGACAATTAGTGGTCCATCGCTTCATATGAAGTACAAATAGCTACTTTATAAGGTGAAGGAAATGAGGAATGGTCCATCGCTGCCTATGAGATAACTGGATCCATTTTTTTAAACAAAAAAGTGATGGACGCTGGACAACGAGCCATCAAAACCATATTTCATCATAAATTATGCTTCTTGTGATGAGTGAAGTTCAAACAGATCAAAAAAACAGCAAGGAAGCATAAAACTGATTGCTAAAAGCAAGAAAAATTGATAGCCTTGCAAAGGAATGGATAAAAAAATCTTACCATATGATAGCTTCCAACGAATGGAGGAGTGGTAGGGTGCATTCACCGAAGGAGAGAGATATAGTGGCCTCTTCTTCACAAGATCTTGTGAGGAGCATTAGTCGAAACTGCATAATATATAGTGCTATGCAATGAGGCTTCCAAGAAGGTAACATTTTGCCTTGCAAGGGAGATAACCACTCATTTCCCTCCATTAGACTAAATTTAAACCCATTATAGAGCTTATATAAAAAATAGAGGTGGGAATTTTTTAAAAAAAAAAAACCATATGGTGCAAGTGTAGGAGGTTATTGATTTTAGGACCTTTAGTTCCCAAAAAGATGGTAAGCCTTTTGTTGTGCAGTGTTGTAGTAGCATAGCATGGTATTTTTAAACAAAGAAGCATCCATGAGAGAGAGAGAGAGAGAGAGAGAGAGAGAGAGAGAGAGAGAGAGAGAGAGAGAGAGAGAGGCTTTTAGTCTAAATCACCATTAAGTAGTCATCAACAAAATTTATTTGCCAGACTTGAAATTTTGTAAGGTACGAAAAATAATTGCAATTCATCCTTTTGCTTGCAAAAATTGAGTTTCAAAGAAATTGAAGAATTGGGATGAAATTTTTTTCTATGGAGCACAGATGAGAAGAATTATTATTTATGTGCAACCATTAGGCCAAACAAAAGTTGTTATTCCTGTTTTTTGAACAAAACAAAAATTTGTCTTAAGGCTTACAATGTCATTGGGAATTCTAGACTTCAAGGAATGCATGTAAGATTGATAAATGATCTGAGATTACAAAGCTTTCTACAAGGATGAATTGTATCTCCAACTACTTGGTTAAAGCATTTCATAGACATGCATGGAGAAAATTGCTAGATTCTTTATAATTTCACTTTCTTAACAATTTTACAGAATTGGAAATATTCCTGATATACAAAGGCAATTATCCACAACAAAAAATGTGCCAAATTTAATCTATTTGTATATTCCTTAGGCCAGGATTTGGAAGAGAAATTTGGGTCTAGTGAAGATTCTCAAGAAATCAAGAATGACGGTCTGTTCAACTTGTGAGCTTTTGATATCTACCAAATAGCCTGCAAAGATACTAGATGAAAATTTTGAAAAATAAACAAAATTTAGCTTGATTGTTTTCAAGTTTCATGTACAAATGTCCATTACTACCTTGTACATATTTGTCATAATGATTTAGAAAAGTCCAAGGGTACCAACTCGAATTCTAGTAAGATGGTGACATGTGTTACAAAATGTAAGAATTGGTATTTTGCTAGTATGCATCCAAATCCACATCTCAATGTCAAATTTGGCCCAATCACATTAATGTAGATCATAAGGCCCAATCACATCAAGAGGTGCAAACTATTTGGCCCAATCATGTTTAGAGGTGCAAATCACTTCGCCAATTAAATTGAGGTCTGCAAGCTATGTGGTCCAATCATGGAGAGAGGTGTCAATCTTGAGTCCAATCATTATGAGAGGTGGAATCCATGGGGTCCAATCAAATTTGAGCATTTTCTCATGCTAGAACTCGAGCCACCACTATTGTACAAACAACCTTTTTGACAGTAAAGTCCATTTTTGGACATGCTTCTTTGTTACAGATTCTCTCTCTACCCAAGGGCTAATGTATTTTCTCTCTCTACCTGAGAGCTAGGTGCTTGGTTGAGCCTATATTCTTAGTGAAAATAACTTAGTTTTCTGATGTGTGTGTACAAAACTTGCTATCATAACTTTGATGTTGTTGAGCTCTTGCCTTGATTCAAAGTGTGTTAGGAAAATCTTGAAAATCTAAGTTTGTCTAGCATAGATGGATCTTGTGCAACCTCACATGCATGGAGGTTGTGGTAGATCTACACAGGGTCCTCAAAACTCAATTCAGGAAGTGATTTTAACTATTTTGAGATTCTTATACTTAGCTACAAGACATTTAAAAGATAATGAGATTTTGTTTTGATTGAATTGACTTGTTGTTTTTACTGGATGATGCAAAAGCTCTCAAAGTGCACAGAGAACAATAGACAATCGAGAGACAAAAGCTTGAAAAACATCGGATAAAAGAGTCTCAAGTGTCTTCAAAAGTACTTGGGCATCATTATTGATGAGACTGATTATAATAAAAAGATATTGTTGAATCAGTTTGTTAGGTCGGATGAATAAATTACATGAGATCATTTTCATTCAAGTTCATTTGGTTGTAGCACTTGTATTTAATGGCATTTTGGAGAGTAGAGTTTTTTTTTTCAATTATACTAAAGTTAGAAATGATCCAAAGTTGGCAATTACTATTGTACACAAAATAGTATGCAAATTTGGTGAAAATCTTCCAAAAATACTTACTTGTAGCTTGACAACAGTATGAGAGAAAATAAGTATCAAATTGTGCTAACATATTTGTCTATGTTGGTGGGAAAAAAAGTTTCAAAAAAATGAAAATAGGATTCTTACTGGGCAGCCACACTCACGATCAAATTCATCAGATGTTTAGCTATTTCTGTAAAAGGCTTAGATGCAAGAAGGCATTTTATTTACTAGTTCTTCAAAAGGTTATCGAGGAATTATATGTGCCAGTTTAAGATTAAGTGTAATCAAATTGATATTACATTATTGTGGGCCAAATAGTATTCAAATTCAACATTATATTTTCCTCTTGAGGAGTTCAATTTTTGCTTAATGTGCCTTCTGCTTGCAACATTTTCTTCTTAAATATCTAGCTTAGAAAGATAGAAGGCTAAAAAAACACTAGATTGAACCAGTTGCATCATGAAACTTTTTAGAATCAAGCATTTGAGCAACTTTTCAAATTTTTGTTGAAATTAATCAACATTGGTGGATGGACTTTTTTTGAAGAACAGACTGAGGTTGCTGAGCCTTGGAGATGCATCATCAATTGAAAATTTTCACCGGCCTATCAAACTAGGAGATTCAATGACAATTGCTGAACTTTCAAATCTTCCAAAGAATAATTATTTCTTGCAATTTGTGCATGGTGAAGAATGAGAAAGTGGTGTGGTGATCTTAATGAAACTCAAATTGAGAGACTTGTTGCACTTTTGGCTTCTGAAAATAGTGAAGGGTACTATCCATTTTGGATAGCAAAAGTGCTTGGATTCATTTGAGACAATAATCAGTCGAAAGCATTATGAGTCCATTGGCTATGCACCAACTCATAAGATGCTTTTCTAAAAGATACAAATTGGAAATGTTGCAAGTACCAAAGTGTAAAGAAAATGTATGTTGAAAAATCAATCACAAATTGATGATTTAAATTCAAATGATGTAGACGTTTCAGCCTTTAATTTTGAGTTGACAATGACTAATCATTTACAAAAGTCAACTATATCTACTATAAAAGAAGAACTTGGGCTAATGGCATGACCATCATCCTCACCCTGTCGCCAATAGAGAAAAACCGATTTACAAGATTTTTTATCAACTTCAGATGCTGATATAAAAGAAGACCTGCCAGTCGACTCAGATGAGGAAGATGGGTCTTCAACTTAATCAACTGAAAAAAGAGTCTTAAGAATAGGTCAAGTTCTAAATTGAGAGGCATTAGTGAAAATCTGTTAGAAATGTAAAAATATATGTGACTACATTTTGAGCCCTTTTGTATTTTAATGAGATTTGGATGTTGTCTTGAAATGTTTTTTCATTTTTTATTATGATGGTTGCAAATTGGCAAGTAGTGCACCATAGGTCAAATTCATCATCACATTGACTTTTGGGAGAGGGGTCCAATCAAAATATGAGGTGCAAATTATGGATCCAATCATGTTTAGAGGTGACTACATGCCTAAAAATAGTGTAGGTTCTCCAGTTGCTGTTAGCTCCATTCAATCGATCTATGAGATCGTCCATCCTGGGCAACGAGTATCCATGTAATCTACACATAGCCGAAAACTCCCATCTTTCTTACTCTTAAGAAGGACAGGTGCTCCCCATGGAGATTTACTTGGTCTTATGTGTCCCATCTTGAGATACTCCTCGATCTACATAGCCACTTCCTCCTCTTCCTTCTAACTAAACCGATATGGTTGTCTGAAGATAGGATGGCTATCGGGCAAAAGATCTATCTTACGGTCCACCGACCGAGTGGGTGGTAGTCCATAAGGTAGCAGCTTCAGAAAAACTTCACTAAACTCTTGTTTTAAATCTTGCAAAAGCTGTTGTTCCTGATGCGAATTTTCGGTGTTAAAGCATGAAAACACATTAATCCCCAACATCACAATGCATACGAGATTTCAAAAGCAAGTGAAAGAGTTCATACTCAGAATCATGAAGTTTCTCAATCAATTCAGCCGAGGAAATCATCGACGATGGAAGTACATCGGTCTCTCCAGAAATAGAGACAATCTGATCAAACTTATCTTTAAATACCATAGAATGATTTTTAAAATCTATCTCTAAAGAGTCTAATTTGGCAAAAAACCATTCATAGCCCAAAATCACATCAGTCCGGTCCAAATTCATGACATGAAAATTCAACGGCTCAACATAGTCCTGCATCCGAAGCTCTAAATTCAAGACTTTGACATCCCAAATCTCAGTGTCCGAACCTGAGGCAAGACGGACCACGTAATGGTGATCACTGGCCATGGTGGGCACTCGGAGCTTCTGCACAAGTCGAGCATTCAAAAAATTGTGAGTACTAACTGAATCAAATAGCACATTCACGTCTTTCCTTAAAATATTGCCTCTCACACGAAACAATTCATTAGGCTTGAAAGAGAGTGCACTAAAGTTACAAGTACAGTCACAATTATTCAACAAATTGACTTCCAATTTACCTGCCGGTAAATCCACAGTCATGAAATTTGACGACTTTGCTTTCTGTTCGGGGCACTATTTGGCATGGTGCCCGGGTTTATTGCAGAGAAAACACAGATTATGTTTAAGCGCCACCAACTGTGCTTTGTCTTTAACCACCAATTTTTTCTTATTCTTCTTCTTCTTTGACTGTTGGTACGCTTCTGCTTCCAGTTCGTCAAAAAACTGCTTCTTACGCTTGTTAGATTTTTCTTGCTTGGGTTTCCGAGCCGTTTGGCCGTGCACGCTTTTTCGTGATGCAACAGCTGTACTATCATAGGCTTTTGCCACACGAATAGCATCCTCTAGTGAGTTAAGGATATTACGTTTGTATTCATTTTGATAGTCAGCAAACAATCGGTCAATAAATTGCCACTGTGCTAACTTACGATCGAATTGTAGCACCTTGGCCAAAGAGTCCAAGAACTCTTGGACATAACCGTCCAGTTCTCAACTGCCCATTTTGCAGTTGATAAACCGAATATACAACTCGGAATCGTCTATCATGACAAAAGCTTTTTGGAATTCCGTCAGGAATCCAACCCAAGTCACCGGTTTTGTGGAAAGCTCCCTCCACCAAGAAGAAGCTTTACCTTCCAGAAACAATAGAAACGATGATATTCGTTTATCTTCTGGGATGTTGTGCAAGCTAAAATAGCTTGTCCAACGGTTTATCCGGTCTTCAACAACTTCCGGGTGTTTAAACTTTTTATCGCCGAAAAATATTTCCGGTTGGTAGCCCAAGTTGTTAGAGTTAATAGCTTGTAGTTGATTAAATAAATTTTGCATTTGTTTATCCCGTTGTTTATTGCTCTGATGAAGTTCTAAAACTGCCTTGCCTAAGGTTTGCAACAGTTTTTCTGAGACTAGGGTGTCATTGCTGTCGGGTGAGGCCGGCTAAATTTCCGTATTTCCCCCATCACTTCCTGGTGATGCCGGGTGAATCTCGGTAGCACCCCCCTCCAAAATTTCATCAGTATCCATTTGCTTGCCAACTGAAAAATCAAAAAAACTTCGTTCAATTAGTGCATTCATTACGGGTTTAATAATTGGCTAAATTAAGCAATGTCTACAAAAAAACAAATTTCTTAGACCATATGTGCTTTATTAACAAATTATACCAATGAATCGGCAAATGGGTACTTAAGCAATCAATTGCCAATTTTATGTTATAGTTCATGGCCCGGTGCTCAAGATCATGTGGCACTCCTAAGACGAAGATTGATGTGTGTGTGTGTGTGTGTGTGTGTGTGTGTGTGTGTGTGTGTGTGTGTGTGTGCGCGCGCGCGCGTGCGTGCGTGAGAGAGAGAGAGAGAGAGAGAGAGAGAGAGAGAGAGAGAGAGAGAGAGAGAGAGAGAGAGAGAGAGAGAGAGAGAGAGAGAGAGAGAGAGAGAGAGAGAGAATATTAAACTCATTGTTGAATTTCACATAGCCTTTCTTGTCCAAACAAGACCGCTTTTTGGACTTGCCTTGCAAAGGCAATATTGTGTTGAGGTTGGTCAATGGACTTTGGAAAAATGTCAACAAGGATATTTTAAAATGACAGTCTAAACTTCTAAGTCCTGAATCTTCGTTAAGGGCTAAACTAACATGCATATGTTTCCATTAAAAAGTTATTAGTAACTCATGAAAACAATGCATGATGCCTAAGGCCAAAAAAGCAAAGAAATGGGAATATGTTGCTTTACTATATGCATGAATAGATAGATTTTTCAAAAGCAAAAGCTTACCAAGAATGCTATTTTGCATGTTTCAAGAATATTTTAGCCTCTCAAAAGCTAAAAAATTTGCTTCTAAAGAAGCCCTACAGCCATGCATAATTGTGAATAGTGATCTTGATTATTGTGAATATTGATCATGATTATTGTGAATATTGATCATGATTATTGTGAATATTGATCACGAATATTGTGAAAACTGATCGTGAATAATCTTGAATATTGATTGTTAATGTTGTAAATATTGATTGAATATACTGTAAATACGATTGAATATTCTAAATATTGAATGTAATTACTGTGCTGTGAATAATAGTCATGAATACACTTGAATATTAATTGTGAATACTAATATGTTTTGAGTACTGATCATGATTATTGTCAAACTCTTGAATACAGTTCATGAATGGTCTTGATTATTTATCATGAACACTTGAATTACCAATCATGAATACTTTGAATACTAATAAATCTGGATTGCAAATAGTGGTTGTAAATACTATTTGTAATTACTTATTGAAAATTTTTCAAATATTTATCGTAAATATTGATTTTGAATACTAAAATGTGACTATTCAGAATAAAGATTGTGATTGTTAATCTTGATTTATGATGAAATTGTTTTGTAGATTTGAGTAAAGACAATTGTGGCAAGTGACCAGAAATTTGTAAATGCCACAATTACTAAGAACTTGAAAAGGCCTTCAACTTCTTTGACAAGTTCAAAGCCAAAGAATAAGTTTTCAAAAAGGTGTGATGAAATTGACAAGCTAATTTTGGTACAAGCTGAAGCTTCTTATCGAATGAACGAAAATAGTCAAGAAACAAGAAAAGCAACTGGTCCAACGCATTTAATTTCGACATCAAGCAACTCAATATATGACATTCATTCCAATACCAAACATGGTCTATTTGTGGCTCAACTTTGCCCGCAAAGTATGGAAATTAGGATAGTATAGTTACATATGGAAAATATTTGATATTTTAAAAACATTGATCAACCTAAACTCATCTTTAAAAAGAGAAAAAGGGAAAAGTTCTATGATTAAAATTTTAACTTTTTAGTGCTTGTACTGAACTTTATTATAATCTATTAAAGTTGTATATATCTATTAAAATCTTAAATGTCTATTCATACATTAAAACAAACTAGCGTCGAATTTCTTATTATAAAATACAAAGCTATATAGATTACGGTTTTATTTCAAAACCAAAACATTGATCCACTACACAACATAATTTTGTACACATTTTAAAACTTTATCATATACATCAAATTAATGTTCACAATCGTGGAGGCTCTTCTCATTTCAGCATGGAGTAGGTACATTTCACAAAAAACTCCTCTTCACAAAGAGGGAGTCTCTTAAATAAGCAAGAGAGCTCCTTAGGTGGCATCCTAGTGGAATTTTCACATTTCACAAACTACAAGTGGAATAATGCTCTCTACTAGAGGTCACCATCAAAACATGGCTCACTCTACTTTCTTTAAGAGGGGTCTACTTGCATTTATTACGTTTGCCTAGAAATACTAGTTCCTACATGGTCATTCCATCTTTCGAGATTTACCATGAGGCTTACATAGTTCTTGCTTGTCATTCCTAACTAGCATTTCTCGGCTCTCATACTCGGCTCTCAGTCTTCATTTGTCTCATCACCTCAGAGACCTCCTCGATCTAAGGTGAGAGGTGCTCTTGAGTTGCTCTGTCCGAGTATCTTGGGGATTCGTCAGAATCAGCCAACATAGTGCTTGAAGACAAGCGACAACAACATAAAACAAGAACAATAAATTGTAATACTAAGTGCATAAACAAAATCTTTTGTTCTTAAGAAAACAAAACTCAAAATACGAAGCACTCTATCAAACTTTCAAAGCATATGCATCATTAAGTTAGTGTTCATTAACAGAAGGAAAATTTCAAGCAAATTACAAGTTGATGTTATTCGTGTTTATTTGTGCAGCTCATCACACAAAGAGTATAGTGATGTGGGAATATATGTGAAGTCAATATAACATATTATATAATGAATAATTCTATGACTTCATCTTTTTGCAATATTACTAAGACATATTGTGATCCATGTCTTAAATGTAATGACTCATGAGCAAGTAATGAGTCAAAGACATATTGTCAATAATCACTTGTGAGAATATGGACCTAGAGTGAAGGGTCCAACATCCTATCCCGAGAATGAAATTTTTTAGCATCATCATTGGTGTTTTGAACACCATCCTCATCAAGAGTTAGATTACCTTGCTTGTCTACTTGATCTCTCTTCTTTTTGTAGCAATCACTAGCAAAATGCCCCTTGATGCCACAATAGATGCACTTCAATTTAGACCTATCTTTCTTCTTATCAAAAGAATAAGACACATCATGATCTTGTCCTTTAGACCACTTGCTCTTACCTTTGCCCTTAAATTTTCCTCTGATGAACAAAGCCTCTTCTCCATCATGCGATGATGTAGATCCACCTCTTGCTTGAAGCCTATATTCCTCATTGATCAAGATCTCTTGAAGATCCATCAAACTTGGAAAAGTTCTTTGAATAGTAAGGCTTTTCACAATGCTAGCATGAGCATCCAACAAACCATTAGGAATAATTTGAACAAGCTCTCCTTCCTTATTGATCTCATCAATGCAAGCTAACTCATCATTTAAAGCCTTCACTCTCAAAACAAAAGTATTAGGGTTATCTTCCATCTTTTTCAAACTTTGAAAGATTTGTTTTCTTAGAGTCAGCACTCTAGATGTAGCCTTGGATTCATAAAGCTTCTTCAAATCTTCCCAAGCCTCCAAAGATGATGTGCACTTAACAGTCTCCTTGAGTAGCTCGTTGCTAACATTCTGCTTGAAACAATGTCCATCAACTCATGCATCTCAAGAAGTGATTCCATTCTCACCTTCCATGTAGAGTAGTTGGATGAGGTAAGCCTATCATTGCTCTCCAACAAAAAACTTCCATTTGTAGCCATGTTGAAGTGAACTGATCCTCTCTAAAAGTGGTAATTCCAAAACATTGAAATGTCTATCTCTAAGTCTAAAATGCAAATTGGCCTCAATTGCCAAATACAACTAGTTGACAATTTCTCACATCCCTCAGTATGATTAAGTTAGGAGACTATGGTCTTAGGATTCCATGAGCGGTGACTCAGGGATGGGCTTGCATTGGCATGATGTCGAGTGGCACATAGCCATGGAGAGCAAGCAGATACTAGGAGCTAGGAGAGGCAGGTGATGCTTTAACGATCGGCTTGGATAGCAAGATGGTGACCAAGGTTGGAGACATTAGGCGAGCTCAATGAGTGGATGACGAGTCCATTGGGAGGGGGGGCTCAGGGAGCTATTAGGGATGCTCAGGTTTGATACGTATTTGGATGTATAGGCGGCGTTCTTTAGCTAGTGCATCAATTATTGTGTGATGGCCTAGGGACAGGTCGAGCCTACTTGGACGTAGGTGGCATGGAGTGTACCTGGAGACATGTTCTAAGGGCATGGAGTGCATCACGGTGTAGTCTGAGTCCAACATGCCTATGATTGTGAGCCAACATAGATGGAGATGGTTACTCAAAGAGTGACAGCTATACCTTCGGAGTATTCAGATGAGCTGCATGGTCATATGCACAGGTTGGTGATCTCCTGTTTGGTGTCACATGTTTTTTTTTATCCATCATTCTTTGGTAAGTAGGATGTAGTTTATTGCTTAGATCTAGTTGGAGTCTAGTTGCACCACATGTGGACAAATTCTTGGGGAGATATCAGTGGGTAATGGATTCTTGGTGAACAAATGGTACAAGGTACATGTTTCTAATATAGGCCGGGGTGAGTTTC
The DNA here is from genome assembly GCA_029204225.1 of Diphasiastrum complanatum. NCBI lineage: Eukaryota > Viridiplantae > Streptophyta > Lycopodiopsida > Lycopodiales > Lycopodiaceae > Diphasiastrum > Diphasiastrum complanatum. The sequence goes on along the minus strand of CM055093.1, from coordinate 80,818,686 downwards.
TCATCATGATGGTGGATCTAGAGTGCATATGCTTTGGTTTGGATTCTATGATCTATGTGGTGGTGAGATAGGTTTCTTGCATAGACACCTATATATTGGTCAATATAGAGTTGGCAACATCGAGCATGGGAAATGATGAATATGCTTGGATGCAGGAGTGGCAAACAAAGGGCCACTTTCAAAATGAATGTTGGCACAAGCAAGCAAATGAATCCAACAAGGATGAAGTGAATCTTTCATAATCATCTACAAAGATTGTGGAGTTGATAAAGCTTACACAATAGTCGAAGTCTTGAAAGACGAGATCCATTTGTTTGAAGATCGAACTTCTACTATCATGATTGACTCAAGAGATACTGCTCATATCACCTGCAGAAAAGAATTCATGACAAACTATGAGCTTTGCAAAAGCTCAAGGAAAGTCATGTTGGGTGATAATAGCCTGCATGAAGTACAAGGCATGGGAGTAATTTATCTAAAAATTGAAAATGGAGGAAAGGAGCTTGAAGGAGCTTTGGATGTTCCATCTTGAAAAATGATCTTGTTTCAGTTGCAAAGATGACTGACATGGGTATAAAGGTGAGCTTTGAATCTGGAGTGTGCAAAATTTAGGATAAAACGACAAATGAAGTGTTAAAAGGGGATTTGTATCAGATGACAATGATTAATGAAGATGACAAAGCATTAGTCACTTTTAACATTCCAAAAGAGAAGGAGCTATGGCACAAGTGAATGGGTCATCTTAGCATGAAGACATTGCTCAGAATGTGTGAAAAAGAGCTTATCACATGAGTGAATGTTAAAAACGCCAATCTGGGTTCCTGTCCACCAACTTGTGCATTGGGGAAACATCATCGAGATCCATTCCATGGGGAAAATACTCATGCCAAGGAAAAACTCAAACTAATTCATTTGGACATTTGTGGACCCATGAAAGTAATTCCAAATGGGTCTTCAAGAAAAAGACTAATGCGGACAACTTTGTGCAGCACAACAAAGCAAGGCTTGTAGCCAAATGTTTTTTTCAGAAGTATGGTATTGACTATACTGACACTTTCTCTCCAGCTGTTAAAATGACAAGTATAAGATTGATGTTAAGACAGCTTTCTTACATGGTGAATTGATGAAATAAGGACTATGTATGTAGATTAACAAAGTGCATTTAAGGTCTGAAACAGGCTCAAGCTTGGTATAAAAAGATTGATGACCTTTTGAAGTCTTTGAGCCTGAATCCAATTCACTCCAACTCAAATGTGTATGTCACAAGGAGAAATGGGAAGTTTCTAATCATGACAGTCTTTGTGGATGATTGTCTAATTGATTGAGTTTGTGAAAGCTAAGCTGTTAGAGGAATTAGAAATTGCAGATCTTGGAGAAGCCAAAATGTGTCTTGGATTAGAGATATCTAGAAACAGAGAAGAGAAGACTTTGCATATAAGGAAAAGCAAGTATGCACTACAACTGCTAATAGATTGCAATATGGAAGATTGTAGTGAGATGGCAACTCCAATGGAGTCTGGTGCAGTTCTTACTAAGAAATATTGTCCAACAATAGATGAAGATAAGGAAGAAATGTCAAAGGTACCTTACAGAAATCTGATTGGCAGTCTTAGGTACCTTACTGTGTGCACTAGACCTGGTCTAGCATACTTCGTTTACTCTCTTAGTCAATTTTCTAGCAACCCTGGAAAGATACACTAGAAAATGGCAAAAAGAATCTTGCAATATCTAAAGAAAACATGGTGTTTTGGCATTACATACATAGGAAACACAAAATTTGAGTTGGAAGCATATAGCGATGCTAGTTGGACAAGCTGCAGAGATGATATCAAGTTCATTACTGGCGGATGTTTTTTGATATGCAATGGAGTTGTCGGTTGGATATGCAAGAAACAATCTCTAATTGCACAATCATCTTGCGAAGCTGAATATGTTGCAACTTCCAAGAATGTCAATGAAATTGTGTGAATTAGATATGTTCTTGGAGAAATCTGAATCGAGCAAATGAATAGCTTGAGTGCAATTAGTCTCACAAAGGGTCCGGTTTTTCATTCAAAGACAAAACATATCCCCTTGAAATATCATTACATTAGGGATATGATATTGGAATCAGAAATTTCTGTTGAGTTTGTCAAATCTGCAAACATGACAACAGATGTTTTGACTAAACCACTGGGCAGGAAGGCATTTGAATCTCTAAGAATCAAGGTGGGAACTGGATCAACAAAGTTTATCAGTTCAATAGGGGGAGTTGAAGTGCGTGAACTTCAAACTTCATTCCTGAAATAACCTATCATTACGCTCCAGACTCATCTCCTAGGATTGTGGGCAGTAAATCAAGGAGTAAATCATGCAACAGATTTAGAATGGATCAACGTAACTAGTGAATAAGCAGCAACATAACTAGAGAGATTTTCTGTGCATAGCATTCCTCCTTCTAGTTTTTGGTTTTGGTGATGACTTTGAGTAAGAAAGCATTCTTTTGAACTCTTTTCTGCATTCCGTTTGTCTGTAACAGTCTGTAGTGTGATTCTAAAACTTTATTCTCCTTTTTATCAGTCTGTGTACTGGTCATTCTGATCTGCTAAATCTCACAGTGATTAAGGCAGTAGACTGGTGACTGCTAGTTAATGCAGAACTAGTTTCTTATCTTGAGCTTCCGCTGGTTCTCTTCAAAGAGTCCTAACAAGAAATTGGTAAATAATGAAAAATGAGAAATCAATTGTTACAGTATCTTTATAATTAGAGCAGCAGATATGGCTTGCATTTCTTTTTGTCTGTGGAGGTGAATAGCAAGTCAGTATCTTGGAGCTATGAGGCATTCAAAGCTTGAGCCTCAAGAAAACTGTTTCTCATCAACTCTTTAATTTAGTTTTTTGGCTGCTTGTACTGGTGTCCTGCGTCTCTGTCGGGGTGTTGCTGCTACTTTCTTAGTGCTGCAGGTCAAGCCATCAACGGTTGATTTTCGTGTTGCTTTATATTTACTTCCGATGCTTGATCAAGGTAGTGAGGAGCCCAGCAGCATCAGCAACTTTGTTCATAGGTATCAAATACCTGAAGTTTGGGGTAGGTGATGTACCTTTAGATATGGCACTTGGAATTTATGGTAGGGATCTGGGTGGAATGTAATCTTCCAAACCACGAGACTAATATAGTGGCTGCCTTGAGGGTAAGATATATACTTGAGGCTTGGGATAAAAAAATACACCATTGGTCCATATCTATGTATTAGATCCGATGATTTCAAGGGTGAAGAAATCAAGAGTGGTTTCATTTGCTTGACCATGAAGGTAGATCACGTGGTTTCAAGAGTAAAGAAATCAAGTATTTGCTTGACCTTGTTGGCCTCGAAGTATTATTGCCAATTACAATTCTAAGTGCATTTATCAACTTATCAATGAGGATGACACTCTTGTGACCATCCACATGGGTGACGTAGAAACATTGAGGATCCATCCCAAGTGTTTTACTTGTGTTATTTAGAGTGGTATGGGGGTCAAAGTCCCCAAGTTTAATTAGAGAAAAATGCTTAAAGAAGTACTAGGTGCTATTGGATCTCCATGGAAGTAGGTAGGTTAAGGACAACGACCTATGTATAATTCTTAGATTTGGCATATATTTCATGAGTCTTTGTAGGGGCACTCTCTCTCTGTTAGCATCTGTGACCAAAACACAGCAAACATAATGTGTGTTAGTCCAGCGCGGCAATCCATGCAATCAGTTTCTTGGCATGTATGCTCCCTTTTTATGTTATATAAAGAATCTACGTTGACAGCAACGCAACAACATTCCACCACCTCTCTCTCTCTCTCTCTCTCTCTCTCTCTCTCTCTCTCTCTCTCTCTCTCTCTCTCTCTCTCTCTCTCTCTCTCTCTCTCTCTCTCTCTCTCTCTCTCTCTCCAGCAACTGTGAGATAACCCAACAAAGGTTATGGGCCCACACACGTTCATCTTCTTGTGATTTTCGGTTTCTTTGTTCTGTTGTCCAGCGATGACACCACCAACATAGATTTGGGATACAACATGCTGCAATACTCCGCTTGTCTTCCTCTCATGATCTACTAATGTTCTCTCATCCTTTTGACAGACATCTTTGAGGCACTATTTTGAAAATGGCATCAGTTGCTCAATGCCAAGCCATAGAGAAGTTCAATGGAGAGAACTTCCATCTATGGAAGCTGAAGATGGAGATGGTGCTACATGATCGTGATCTATGGGAGATTGTTTCAAGAGAGAAACAAAAGCCAGAAGATCCTCAAGGAAGAGCAGCATAGGCAAAGGAAGACAACAAAGCCAAGGCCATCCTCCTACTAAGCGTTTATGACACTGAATTAATGCATGTCTATTCTTCAGAGACAGCAAAGCAAATCTGGGATTTGCTGAAAAGGATGTACCAACCATCTTCCATAAGCAACAAGTTGCATCTGAGAAGGAGTCTCACAATGTTGAGAGGTCAAAAAATGACTATATGAGTGATCATTTCCAAAAGCTGCAAACCATCATAGAGAAACTTGTTGCCATCCAATGCAAGATTGATGAAGATGAGAAGATAGTTCTACTTCTTAATAGTTTGCCAGAATCCTATGCATCCTTGGCCTCTGTTCTTGTATGCACACCAGGAATGACAATCATTCAAGCTATCAAATCACTCCTCTTGCAAGAAAAACTGTGCAAGAAAGATGCAAACATCGGAACCAGTGGGAGTAATGAATTTGCTCTCTTCTCAAAGGCAAGCATAAGCGTGGTAGATAAGGAGAAATGCACATATTGTGGCAAACTTGGCCACAATCCAAAGAAATGTTGGAAAAAGGCCTATGATGATGCCCAATCATATGAAGATGCGAGAAAAAAAAAATTTGGGGATCGTGCCATTTATAGTTGCCTCACACGTGCAAGTCAACGGTCAATTATCCACATGTCGTCCTAGAATTCGCTTATAATTCCACACGTGTGAAGCCGTAAAGTTGCCAAGTGTCACAAAACGAGGCCACATATTCGCCAGCTCAGAGTCATTTTCACTTTTTTTCTTCTGATTTTTGTGCTTCGTCAGCTGTATAATCACGGAGGGAATACTGCAATAAACAATATATTACATGAGTATTAATAACAAACAATATCTTACATGAAGATAAAAGAGAAAGGGCTAATAACTGACCTTTGAAATATCAACATCCTCTTGAAGATTGTACCACTTAAAAAATAATTTGGCATTGTATAGAGTACATCATGCACAACTAAATGAGTCATTTTGCTGGGGTGTCTGCAATACATTCAAATGATTAATAATGGGACAAAGATACTGACACTAAACAATGATGATAAACAAAAATACGCAAGAAATGTTCAATGATTGCCTCAATGCTCACAATTTCACATGTTCCTGCCATGGGATTATCTATAACAAAATATTTACATATAGCCGGCAGCAGCGAGTCAATATTGTTATGTGTGTTGCTGGCGGAATTCATATTTACACAAAAGAGATTTACGACATTATTTCCTGTAATTTTCATAGAAACTACAGTTAAGCTCCAGTGATCCTTGGTATCAGGAGCAAGGTGGATCTCTGATATTTCTTAATCTCAGAGAGCCATCTGCTCCTGTTACGCCTGGTCTGACATGGTGGATTAACAGCAGGGGTACTAGTGGATACAGTGCCTAGAGAGAAGAAATCCCTCCAGCTTTGTTTGACCTTAGACATCAGGGTAGTATGGATCAGTGCGCATTATCGTAACAATAATGTGAGCACGGTAACAAGGCTCGTGGAGGTGAGATATGTACGGATGTATCAGTCTTGTGCGAGGGACTACAATGAAAAAAGGACAGAATGAAATAACGGCTCGCAGAAGCGATACATATGGTCATAGTATCGCTCTTGTGCGCACACAGACAGACGAGGCGATGAGGTAGGAAACGGGACGTGCAGAGAAGTATTTCGACAAGAGCTCATCTTTAGTCTATTGGCCAGGTCAACTATTAGATGTTGGGCCTTCTAAGCCAGACGATGTTCAAATTTTAAATGAGGTTGGGCAGTTTGTAGATACCCAAGCTGAATAGATAGACATAGTTTCTTATTGATATAGAGATATAGACATATATTAAAAAACCAACATATGGTGAATACTGGAAAAAGAATTATTTGCACAGTTGTACAAAATTCCCAAATTCGGGTGACATTTTATTGAATACAGATATCAGTTTGTACAATTGATTGTATGGCTTTTCATTGTTCTTCTACAATGTTGATATCTGTTGGAAGATCCTTGCAGGGTGTTGTGTTTTCCTGTCTTTTTCATATCTGCATGGAAGATAAGCAACTTTTTAATTTCTATATTCTCTGAGTAGAGTTACATATATAATCATTGACTGATTTGCAAATCACAATAAAATCTTACCAGCTTTCCATTGATAATGAATCTGAAGTATTCAGGTAGAATTTCATTGTGCATTAGGACCAACTCTTGTTTGATGTAACTCAAGCTCCAATGATCCTCCACTACAATTGTAGTTAGCATATCTTCGTTTTCATCTCTGGTAACTGAATGTAAAACTAAGCATTTGTCTCACAATGCAATAACGAAATATCAAAGAAGATTTCTTAAGTCTACATTCAATATCTCCAACTGCCTTGCATTCTCAACCCAAATCCATCAGATCTGAAAGAGTGTCATCTGGCACATCCTTACAAACAAATAATATTGGTGTTCTACGAACATTTGCATTTGAAAAGAAATCAACAAATACATATAAGGATAGAAACCAACTTAATCTATTGACTTTTGATCTAGTGCTCGCTTTCATTGAGTTTTTCAAATCAAAAAGTATTTTGCATCTAAAAGATTCTGAGACAATACTATCAAGTGCAAGCCATTCATCACTTCCAAAATGTGGCAGTGGTATATCTTCAAGGCTTTTGAAACTTCCATGCATATCTGGAATGTACTTGGAATCATAGAAAAATATACCACTATCTGCAAGCTCATTAGAAGTTCTTCCTCTCTATATTGTAATTTCGCAACATCCGAATGAATCACATCCAATATACCTGCTAGAGATTGTGTTGGTTCCCATTCACTTATGTTGGATGGATATAAATCTGCAAGAGTGCAATACATATATGATAACTGATATGATTTCAACAAGTTTCAAAAGCATGAATATTAAAATATAGATCCCAACAATTTTTGAACTTACAGTTACATTTTTGGTGATCATGAGTATTGAAATCTTGTAGATACAGTTCTGAATGCATATAGACATGCTGAACCAAGACTTCTAAGATTGATTGCCCTCCTGGAGAAGTCCTAAAATCAAGGATCTTTGCTTTCCAATAAGAATTAAATGTCATCTTTGCCTTCTTCTTTGGTCTAAACATGCCTTTTGAGGACGGATGCAGTAGAACCCATGAGTTTTTTACGTATCTTGTTGGTTTCCAAAATCCAGCTTCATCCTTCTCATTCTGAAGAATCACCGATTCAATTTTGGATCTTGGTCTCCTAGCCATAGTGATTGTTGCCAAAGTTCAGTGCCAAATTTTCAAATCTATGACATACCAGATCGATTCAAAGTTATATGACACTTATTAAATGTGAACGGGCAATTGGACCACAGTAACAACATGTGGTGACTATGCTTACGGTCTAATTGTGATGCATGTCACCAATTCCAATGCATGTGATAACTTACTGTTGGCAAACCTGTGTAGTTTGAAATTTACGAACATATTGAGCAATGTGGTTAAATATTTAACTTGAGACTATGTCGTCGAGCAGATTCACACGTTCGGGACAGACACTATCCACCAATAGCATTCTCCCAACTATCGACCAATAGGGGTATTTGCACATCTCTTCCTTCTCTGCATCAATTTTCAGACACATATCCTTTGACAGCTTGAATCCAAGGTCCATAGGTGAGTCTATTGACTTGCAATTTTCCATGCCATACCTGTAGAGTAACGTGATACTTCTCTTCGCTCTATCTCTTGTTATCTTGATTTCCGAAAGGTAGTGCACATGACCTGAATCAGTCATTTCGAATTCCTTCGACAAAAGATTCCTCATCTCATAAAGCAACTGATTTAAATTGTTGATGATCAGTGAGTCATCAACATATAGAGCTATTATGACATAGCTTGAGCATATGTGTCTGAGATAATCAGTAGAGTCAGTAGAGTTTGGGACGAAGTCATGCTGCAACAAGAATAGATTGATTCTATCAAACTAGGCCCCTGGAGGTTGCTTTAGTCCATAGAGAGGTCTTTACAGCTTACATACTTTGTGTTCTTGGCCTTGAAAGACATAACTTTTAGGCTGATAGATATAAATGGCTTCTTGTATGTATCCATTCCAAAAGGCTTTGTGAACATCCATCTGGTGTACTTCTTGATCTTCGATAGCTGCGAAGGCGAATAAAGATCGAATTGACTAAAGTCTTACTTCTGGAATATATGTCCCATAGGTTTGTTTGTAACCTTTGATGACTAAACGAGCTTTCCATCTGGCGGTTGAGCCATTTGGATTGAGCTTCAACTTGCAGATCCACTTGGTGTCGATGATCTTTGCATCTGCAGGAGCTTCAACAAGATGCCATCAATGAATTGTACTCAGCATGCATGGCAGAACGCCTGTCTGCATTCGAACTTGACAATGCTTCTATTATTGAAGTGGATTCATCATTGTTGATGAATGCCCGAGGGACGAAATGATCATGTTCTTGTCGATGTCATGCAGATCTTCGAACAATAGTTGGCTGCTGAGATGATGATTCTCCTTGCTTTGTGCGACAAGGATATCTTCGATGTTCATCGGAATAGTCATAGGTCGAGGTCTGTCGATGGTGATGGGAGTCATTGGAATGAAATCTTGCATTGGTTGCTTTTGCTTGAAGTCAAAGAATTTATCTTCAAGGAAGACAACATCTCGATTAACTAAGATTCAGCTTGTTTCAACATCAAATGTTTGATAAGCTTTGTGTGATGTCGAGTATTCTATGAAGATACTCCTGCGGCTAACAGGGTCAAGCTTCTTTCTCAGATCAGAGCAAATGTGTACATAGCAAAGATAGCCAAACACTCGAAGGTGTCATAGACTTGGTTTGTAGCCATAGAAAGCTTCAAAGGCAGTCATTGAGTTGACTACTTTGGTACTCGAATAGTTCTGCAGATAGCAAGCGATGGAAATAGCTTCAGCCCAAAAATATTTGGTGAGCTGAGCATTTGACATCATTGATTGTACTGCATTTATCAATGTTCGGTTCTTCCTTTCGGCTACTCCATTCTACTGTGGTGTGTAGCTGTTGGTGAACTGATGATGAATGTCGAATGATGCCATATAGTCAAACATTTTGTTTGACAGAACTGTACGAATGGTTTTGCCATTGTTGACTAGTCTGTGTCTCGGCAAACTATTTGAAGCCTTTGAAATGGTTGAATGGCTTGCCTTCTTTGAAATGGTTGAATTGGCTTGACTTCTTTTATCAGATCAGTATTGTTGCTGAAAAGCAATGTATCATCCACATACAAAGTGATAATGATAAAAGATTGTCGCATTGTCTTCAAGTAAACATTTGAATCTAAAGAGCCAGGTGTATAGTTGTGATCAATAAGAAAAGTATTGATCCTTTGAAGCCATGCTCAAGCAGATTGCTTCAAGCCATAAAGTGACTTATGGAGTTTACACACATGATTGTGTTTACCCTCAATAATAGAACCTTCGGGTTGCACCATGTAAATGTCTTCTTCAATAACTTTATTGAGATATGCTGTCTGTACATCCATTTGATGTATTTTCAAATCTACTATAGCAGCAAACGATAATAAAAGTCGAATAGAAGAATGCTTGACTACTGGACTGAAAGTCTCAGTGTAATCGACGTTGTATACCTGAGAAAATCGTCTGGCGACAAGTCGGGCTTTTCTTCTGTCGATGCTTCCGTCTGCTTTGTAGTTGACTTTGAATACCCATTTGCAATCAACTACATTTCAGCTAGCAGGTAACTCGACAATCGTCCATGTCTGGTTCTTGATAAGAGATGATTACTCTTTATCCATAGCTTCTTTCCAGAGATCGGAATCGGGCCGACTGAGTTCATATTTATCTCCACTTTACATGACTTCAATGAGTTCATACTTGTTGCAACCAAGTGAGAGATTGTCTACTTCCAATTATTCAATATGGAAGTTGAGGATGGAGTCCATCTTGATACTCCAAGATGTGATGGACATTGTACTTGGGATTGAGGAGGAGCCTCAAGTCCTTCAAGAAGTACAAAAATACAAGAAGAGAGCTAGGATGGCTCTCCACTACATTAAGATGAATGTCTCTAATGAGATATTTAGGGAGATTGGTGAATGTTCTACATCCAAGGAAGCTTGGGATTGTCTCAAGTCCATCTATGAGGCTAAGAACACCTCTAGGCTCCTCACTCTTAGAAATCAAATATTCCAAAGTAGTCAAAAGAGTGATGAGAGTGCATCTAATTATGTTTTGAGAGTCAAGGATATTCATAGGGAGCTTGCATGTATTGGTGACTCAATCAATCAAAGTGAGCTAGTCCAAGTCATTCTCAATGGCTTGAGAGATGAATATGACAACCTTGTCCAATCCTATGCCATTAAGGAGGAGCTACCAAGTTTGGAGGCCCTTCAAAGTGTGCTTATTTATGAAGAATCAAGACAAGAGTACAAACTCTTGAGGATGGACAAGCTATCACTCAATCATGATGATGGCAAAGTTCTATTTGCCAAGCACAAAGAGAGGAGTAAGAAGCAACACCATCACTTCTCTAATGACAAAGCTAAAGACCAAGATGAAGAGGAGGAGGAGGATATCTCTCATGCTTCTACTTCAAATCTCAAGAAGAAGAAGATCAAGTGCTTTTATTGTGGCAAGAAAGGCCATTATGCCACCAATTGCTTCAAGAAGAAGAATCAACTCAATCAAGCCAGCATCACCAATGAGAAAGAAGACTATATTGCAAGTGATGGAGAAGGCTCTCTTATGGCATCAAGCTTATCCTCTTCCACCTTCAACAAGGATGACTCATGGTATATTGATAGTGGAGCATCTTCACATATGTGTGGCTCCAAGCACTTTTTTTCATCTATTTTGCCTTATGATGGAGTCAAGAAGACCATATACTTTGCAAGTAAGCATGAGTGCAATATTGAAGGAGTAGGGATTATTCTCTTGAAGCTTGCATCTTCTAAAGATCTCTTCCTCAACAATGTTCTTTTTGTCCCAAAGCTTACAAAGAACATCTTAAGTGTTGGCCAACTTCTTGATAGTGGCTTTGATGTCAATTTCAATATTGACAATTGTGCGATCAAGAAGGATGGTGAGATCCTTGCATATGGATCAAGATTTGAAGGCATCTACAAATTGGATCCAAGTGAGAGTGCAAACTCTCTTGATGTTTCTTATATGTCCAATATTTCAAAGGAGGATGATCACACAAGATGCACATATCTTCTCTCTTCAAGTATTATGGTGTATGATTATTCCTTATTATTCAAAGCATATGTTGAGAAGAAATTCTTATTGAAGATCAAAGCTTTGAGGAGTATTGGAGCTCTTGAAGGAATAGCACCATATGAAGTTTTATTCAAGATGAAGCCTAAGGTTGATCACCTTAGTGAACTTGGTAGTGCTTGCTTTGCACATATTCCCTTGGAAACAAGGAGGAAGGATGATCCAAGCTCATGGATCATGATTGGATACTCATCCATCAAGGAGGCCTTTAGTGTCTTTACACTCTCTGTTTCAAAAGTGATTGTGAATAGAGATGTCATATTGCATGAAGATTCAATCTTGGAAGTGGCCGAGATCAAGGCTTCTCAAGAAGCATCACAAGTTATCTTTTTTGAAGGTATTCAAGTTATGATGGGGCCAATGTGTGAGGAGGAGTTTCTTCTTCATATGATTTCAAGAAGATCTTCAAGATGCATGGCCGAGTCCTTATGGCTCACCTTACAAGGCAAAGAGGGACATCTTTTATGTTGCATCTACTACAACACATTCATATATGCTTCTCTTCCTTTGCTTGAAATGCTATCTTGCTTCATTGAATTTTTTGGATCTCAAAGTTCAAGAAAAGCTATACTAGTTTTGTATGATGCTTATGGTATGGACATGTTTCTTGTCATTATTGACTTAGATGTGTTTCCAATACTTTTTGAAAGCAAGATATTGTATTGTCAAAAGTATGCTCTTGGTTCTAGTAAGAACAAGATTGAGCTTGGTACTCACTTTTTTGAAAATCATGTTTTCACATGTTTTGAGGCAAATTGTAAACTCCTCTTGAGATTAAGTGAAGCATCCACTCCAAGGAGCTCTAGTATGCTTGGAGACACCCCTCCTAGCCCTACTAATATTTTTAACTTTTGGCAAATGTGCATGTTGGCTACACAATGGCTTGTATGAGTGGGAAGAAACAATTTTTCTTTTTGTACAGAGTGAGAATCTCACTTGTCTTGGTTCTTTGCTTATGAAAAAAAGTCCTTCGTGTTCATTGCGACTTTTGTTTGGAGCTAGATTTTTTGTATATATTTGTGTGTTGTCTATTTCACTATGGTTTGTATTAACACACTATGGGTTTCAAATAGTATTAATCTCTTATTTGATTGAATACTTAGCGTCCCTCGCGTGTGCTAAACAGTCTAGCCTTCTACGAGGAGCATGCACTTCCTATCCTACTACCTATTGGGCCCTTGCAAAAACCTATCACTTAAGATCCCAACTCGAGTTGGATTTCTTGAGTGAAAATTTTTGTTGTCAATATTATATTAAACTTGAACAATGCTATGGTTAGAACTACATGTTCTCTTGTAATACCCTCTTCCCTGGCGTGTACCATCACTTAGAACATCCAAGCTCTTTGTTTTTTCAAACAACAACCTGCAATTAGTACACTCAATTTAAACTCCATAAAGCTCTATTTGCCTACTGCTATGCCGGCCCTCCTTAAAATGGGACACTTATGTTAATTTTAAGAGTTATTAATGTGATCCTGCTTGATGAATCTTTTGTCAAGCATGGAGTTTCTATTTTGTTATCAAGCATATACCTTTTGGTTGGTGAAATTATCAGCATGTACAGTTTTGTATATACTATGATAATATCATGAATGGAGTATGCAGAAAAAAAGACCACGTAAAAGTATTCCCCATATACTAAAACATACACTAAATTGATCAACGAAATTTCAGAGAGAACGTTTGGTCTCTTTCATGTCATTGTTTGTATCTAACATTTTTCTACTCACAGAATAGGTCAAGTACAGATCTAAGAAACAGTCCAACTGCAGCTCAATTTTTGCATCTACTAGCTAGAATATACTAAATTATTGTTCATCTGCTAGTGCAATTTGGATCATAGATAAAGAACATTTGAAGATTGCAAGCTTTGGTGATGGAATCCATAGATTTGCAGGATCTGATCGTCGGCCAAGTTGAAAGCTCTCTCTACGTTCTTCCTGCACTTTTCTGCAGAATACTTGGCGTTGGTTTCACCACTGCACATCTCACAGCCCACAAAATGGGTGACAAACGGCCATCTCTCATCACCATACCCCGGATGATACTTCCTTATACATTCCTCATATTTGTCCACCAGTTTTATCCAGTAGCCATGCAGATAATACGAGCTTTCTAAGTAGACTTTGCTTCTCCATCTCTCCTTTTCTGCATTCAAGAGATAGATCAAAGCTCCTTGATCGTCTGCTTCAAAGTTCTCCGGCCGTTCCGAAAGAAATGATGTGAGAAATTTACCAATTTGTATCTTGAGAGGTCCAGTGGCGCCCACGGCAGCCCATGCATCCAGAAGATCAAGAGACCATTGACAGTTTCTCATAAGAAACACCCCCATGTTCAGGCCAACCCAGCTTTTCTTCTCAAACACCAGGTTCTCCCAGCCATGCACTACCAGATTGTAGTTGCCGTACTTCTCAAGAGGTAGCTCAAAGGCCATGTCTGTAAAGAGGGCGTCGCTGTCCATCCACCAAATCCACTCAGCCTCTGGGTGAGCGACCATGGCGGCTCTCACCAGCGGCAACTTCACCCAGAAGCTGACCATGGCTGGATCAAGCTGCGCCATGTTGTAGAATATGTCAATGCCATGTAAGCGACAGTAATCCATCTTGTTCTTGATGGCTTTGAGGAGAAAGTGATCTCCCATTGGATTATCGCAAGGACTCGGCTGAGAACTAGAGTCTAAAAACAGTGCAGGTTTTCCAGTTGCTGTCGGCTTTTTGTGCGGATTTTTAGAAAGCCATTTTCTTCGCTGATCGTCCCAGTCGGAAATCCGAGGTCTTAATTTGTAGGAACGATTCACATGCAATTCAAATCCAGGTTTGTCATACAAAACGTTACCATTGTCGGGAGTCTCAGAGGATAAGCCCGGGAGGTTTGTTGACAATCCAGCTAGTTTTTGATGCAATGCAGGAGACGAACCAGTGTGATCAGATTCAATAGAAAGCCTTGAAAGCAGATCTGACTCGAAAGTTCTGGTGATGCCCCAACAAAGAAGCCCAGCCATAACTACTCCAGCAACTATGTGCAGCCAATTCTGCATTCTTTTTTTAATTCTGTCACCAATCGAAATGCCAGATCGACTGCAGCTTGGCCCCGGACTACTAGTTGGCATTGATCTCATCTTGAACTCTATTCCATGGTAGTGCGAGCTTGTTTAGAACGAATTAAGGAATTCTAATATCCACCAGAGCTCTAGCATCTGCCATTATTTCTGAAAAGCAAGTTCAATCAGCCATTAAAGTCGTTCGAGCTGTGAAACAAAAATACAGAAACTCTTTAGTTTCAGATTGGATTTACGAGGAGAATGTAAACCCTGCACAAGTTTTCGTACTCAGCATTCTCAAAGCTCGACGTACTATCTAAGGTTGCTTTCACGGAGCCTGCACTTCTCATCTTAAACCACAAGAACTAACCAACAGCAGTGAATTTTGGAAGCAAGCTCATCAAACCTGGGGTGACGCAACCGAACACTTCAATAAAAAAATTGATCAAATCCCTCAATTTACGTGTACAACGATCATTACACACATTGTAGCTGCTTGAAGTTGAAGATTCACAGGCTGAACACAGATGGCAGTAACAATATTTCAGCTAAAATTGAACATATCTCTACTTGGAGGCCGCAGATTATAACTTGAAATTACTTGCACTATTATCCAGCAGTTTCACTATGATACCCACTAGATTTCGAAATCTAGTATAGATACACAGTACTAACTACTCGATCACATCCTCATTGCGGTTGTGCAGCGTTCGTCCAGCCATTGTGAGATCATCGTGACGCTTCGCAAATCAGTCGCGCAAAGCATATCTCTCTCTCTCTCTCTCTCTCTCTCTCTCTCGCACAGCCAAAAACAATAGAGCGTCTTTATAGCCCATACTTGGAAGTCCGTCTGTTAGAATAGGAGAATTCGTTATGCTCCATGAAGGCGACGTTAAGTCCGTTAACTTTTTTTTGTTAAGAGCTTCACCCTTGTAAGTAATGGCACATGAGTAGTTGGTACAAGTAGGTGCAAAAGGGGTTGTAAAATGTCAGCCCACCAATCTCTTCGTGCCATGTGTGGCATTGGTTACTTGTACATGTGGACCCATACCTATATAGCCTTGCCCATAATTTCTTTTAAGAAAATGTGCTTGCCCACCGACATTGTTTTGCATTGTAGTCTTTAGATGTGCAAGTGTGCATTTGGGAGGTGAAGAGCTTGTTGCCCATGCTTAGATGGCATGGTGTAACTCGTGTTTGGTCTAATACATTGATGTCACTTGATTGCATGTGGGCAATTGCCAATTTTATGTTATAGTTCATGGCCCGGTGCTCAAGATCATGTGGCACTCCTAAGACGAAGATTGATGTGTGTGTGTGTGTGTGTGTGTGTGTGTGTGTGTGTGTGTGTGTGAGAGAGAGAGAGAGAGAGAGAGAATATTAAACTCATTGTTGAATTTCACATAGCCTTTCTTGTCCAAACAAGACCGCTTTTTGGCCTTGCTTTGCAAAGGCTGCACACCCCGGGCCGCTATCGGTTCGCCGCGCCCAACACCTTAGGAGGATCGCCTGCCATGTGTCACTCATACACTATACCCAAGTGTCCCAATGAGCATAAGACACGTGTCCTATTGACTGGTGAACTCCTACTTTTTAGGAGGTCAGTCCAACTAGTCAAGATAAATGACCTAGTACCCCATGCCATGACTCTTGAGATTTAATTCAAACTAAATATAGCATAATTACAATGGTCACCACAAGCCGGTGCCAAGCCATTTCAATAATTACAAATGTACAACTGTCCTGTAAACTGTAAATACTGAGACAGGAGTAAAAACGCTGACAGTGGTCCTCCATTGTTATTGGTGTGTCTTTCCTCCTAACTACTCATAAGTATTTGGGCGACGAACCAGGCCAGCGGCCCATAGTGTATGTTCCTTGAGCAGTGTGTAGGGGAGCGGGGGGAGGTGGAAGGTTGGTCGTGCAGGGGAGCGGGGTGAGGTGGGGGGAGGGTGTACCCCCTCCCCCCTTTCATTCCCCCCCCCCCCCCCCCCCCCCTCCCAAAACTATTCTTTAAAGTTTCAATATGAGGAACTAAAGAAAATTGCAACTTATTTTATACCAAAATAAAGCTCAAAAGAAGACCTATGAAGTGCAAAAAAATTTCAGCCCTTCACAAATTCAAAATTTGAATTTGGGCTATGCTTATGAGTGTGACATTGTCATTAATAAGGGGATAGGGGAGTATAGTTAGAGTAAGGTTAGTGGTGAGTTAGATTGTGGAGATCTCGTCTAGTCCATTGAATGTGCCATGTCATATGGACCATTCCATCTCAGTTGTCACTCTTTTATTGGTACACATGTCATCATTAACACTAATTATAATTAGTGAAGAGGCCCTTTTTGAGTCCAAAAAGGGCCCTAATGACAAAAATTCTAATAAGTACAATTATCTATGTCAAACATAACACATCAATCATTCATGTATGGATGTTGTATAGTTGATGAAGGAAAGATCCATCTTTAGACTCCATACAATGGACAAGCACAGTCATCTTTTGCTTTTCAAGGTCTAAGGAATAAGATATAATTTCTGCCAAAAAAGGTATTTGTGCTTCGAATTATAACACATAATCTCACCATTCACAAACAAGTATTGCACATACATAAGCATTACACATGGGTGATGCAATTGGCTACAAAGCATGCAGTTATGCATGTTAAGGACGGAGAATGACATGGTTATTGCTTTTCTTAATTGCATGGAGAGTTCTTTTTACTATCTTCATAATTATTGTGAATAGTGATCTTGATTATTGTGAATATTGATCGTGATTATTGTGAATATTGATCACGAATATTGTGAAAATTGATCGTGAATAATCTTGAATATTGACTGTTAATGTTGTGAATATTGATCGAATATACTGTAAATACAATTGAATATTCTAAATACTGAATGTGATTACTGTGAATAATAATCATGAATACACTTGAATATTGATTGTGAATACTAATATGTTTTGAATACTGATCATAATTATTGTCAAACTCTTGAATACAGTTCATGAATGGTCTTGATTATTGATCATGAACACTTGAATTACCAATCATGAATACTTTGAATACTAATAAATCTGGATTGCAAATAGTGGTTGTAAATACTATTTGTAATTACTTATTGAAAAATTTTCAAATATTTATCGTAAATATTGATTTTGAATACTAAAATGTGACTATTCAGAATAAAGATTGTGATTGTTAATCTTGATTTATGATGAAATTGTTTTGTAGATTTGAGTAAAGACAATTATGTGGCAAGTGACCAGAAATTTGTAAATGCCACAATTACTAAGAACTTGAAAAGGACTTCAACTTCTTTAACAAGTTCAAAGCCAAAGAATAAGTTTTCAAAAAGGTGTGATGAAATTGACAAGCTAATTTTGGTACAAGCTGAAGCTTCTTATCGAATGAACGAAAATAGTCAAGAAACAAGAAAAGCAACTAGTCCAACGCATTTAATTTCGACATCAGGCAATTCAATATATGACATTCATTCCAATACCAAACATGGTCTATTTGTGGCTCAAATTTGCCCACAAAGTATGGCAATTAGGATAGTATAGTTACATATGGAAAATATTTGATATCTGAGAAACATTGACCAACCTAAACTCATCTTTAAAAAGAGAAAAAGGGAAAAGTTCTATGATTAAAATTTTAACTTTTTAGTGCTTGTACTGAACTTTATTATAATCTATTAAAGTTGTATATATCTATTAAAGACTTAAATGTCTATTCAAACATTAAAACAAACTAGTGTCGAATTTCTTATTATAAAATACAAAGCTATATAGATTACGGTTTTATTTCAAAACCAAAACATTGATCCACTACACAACATAATTTTGTACACATTTTAAAACTTTATCATATACATCAATTTAATGTTCACAATCGTGGAGGCTCTTCTCATTTCAGCATGGAGTAGGTACATTTCACAAAAAGCTCCTCTTCACAAAGAGGGAGTCTCTTAAATAAGCAAGAGAGCTCCTTAGGTGGCATCCTAGTGGAATTTCCACATTTCACAAACTACAAGGGGAATAATGCTCTCCACTAGAGGTCACCATCAAAACATGGCTCACTCTACTTTCTTTAAGAGGGGTCTACTTGCATTTATTACGTTTGCCTAGAAATACTAGTTCCTACATGGTCATTCCATCTTTCGAGATTTACCATGAGGCTTACACAGTTCTTGCTTGTCATTCCTAACTAGCATTTCTCGGCTCTCATACTCGGCTCTCAGTCTTCATTTGTCTTGTCACCTCAAAGACCTCCTCGATCTAAGGTGAGAGGTGCTCTTGAGTTGCTATGTTCGAGTATCTTGGGGATTCGTCAGAATCAGCCAACATAGTGCTTGAAGACAAGCGACAACAACATAAAACAAGAACAATAAATTGTAATACTAAGTGCATAAACAAAATCTTTTGTTCTTAAGAAAACAAAACTCATAATACAAAGCACTCTATCAAACTTTCAAAGCATATGCATCATTAAGTTAGTGTTCATTAACAGAAGGAAAAATTCCAAGCAAATTACAAGTTGATGTTATTCGTGTTTATTTGTGCAGCTCATCACACAAAGAGTATAGTGATGTGGAAAACTTTATCAACAAGGTCAATATATGTGAAGTCAATATAACATATTATATAATTAATAATGCAAATTTTTTATGACTTCATCTTTTTGCAATATTACTAAGACATATTGTGGTCCATGTCTTAAATGTAATGACTCATGAGCAAGTAATGAGTCAAAGACATATTGTCAATAATCACTTGTGAGAATATGGACCTAGAGTGAAGGGTCCAGCATCCTATCCCGAGAATGAAATTTTTTAGCATCATCATTGGTGTTTTGAACACCATCCTCATCAAGAGTTAGATTACCTTGCTTGTCTACTTGATCTCTCTTCTTTTTGTAGCAATCACTAGCAAAATGCCCCTTGATGCCACAATAGATGCACTTCAATTTAGACCTATCTTTCTTCTTATCAAAAGAATAAGACACATCATGATCTTGTCCTTTAGACCACTTGCTCTTACCTTTGCCCTTAAATTTTCCTATGATAAACATAGCCGCTTCTCCATCATGCGACGATGTAGATCCACCTCTTGCTTGAAGCCTATATTCCTCGTTGATCAAGATCTCTTCAAGATCCATCAAACTTGGCAAAGTTCTTTGAATAGTAAGGCTTTTCACAATGCTAGCATGAGCATCCAACAAACCATTAAGAATAATTTGAACAAGCTCTCCTTCCTTAATGATCTCATCAATGCAAGCTAACTCATCATTTAAAGCCTTCACTCTCAAAACAAAAGTATTAGGGTTCTCTTCCATCTTTTTCAAACTTTGAAAAATTTGTTTTCTTAGAGTCAGCACTCTAGATGTAGACTTGGATTCATAAAGCTTCTTCAAAGCTTCCCAAGCCTGCAAAGATGATGTGCACTTAACAATCTCCTTGAGTAGCTCATTGCTAACATTCTGCTTGAAACAATGTCCATCAACTCATGCATCTCAAGAAGTGATTCCATTCTCACCTTCCATGTAGAGTAGTTGGATGAGGTAAGCCTATCATTGCTCTACAGCAAAAAACTTCCATTTGTAGCCATGTTGAAGTGAACTGATCCTCTCTAAAAGTGGTAATTCCAAAACATTGAAATGTCTATCTCTAAGTCTAAAATGCAAATTGGCCTCAATTGCCAAATACAACTAGCTGACAATTTCTCACATACCTCAGTATGATTAAGTTAGGAGACTATGATCTCAGGATTCCATGAGCGGTGACTCAGGGATGGGCTTGCATTGGCATGATGTCGGGTGGCACATAGCCATGGAGAGCAAGCAGATACTAGGAGCTAGGAGAGGCAGGTGATGCTTCAACGATCGGCTTGGATAGCAAGATGGTGACCAAGGTTGGAGACATTAGGCGAGCTCAATGAGTGGATGACGAGTCCATTGGGAGGGGGGGCTCAGGGAGCTATTAGGGATGCTCAGGTTTGATACGTATTTCGATGTATAGGCGACGTTCTTTAGCTAGTGCATCAATTATTGTGTGATGGCCTAGGTACAGGTCGAGCCTACTTGGACGTAGGTGGCATGGAGTGTACCTGGAGACATGTTCTAAGGGCATGGAGTGCATCACGGTGTAGTCTGAGTCCAACATGCCTATGATTGTGAGCCAACATAGATGGAGATGGTTACTCAAAGAGTGACAGCTATACCTTCGGAGTATTCAGATGAGCTGCATGGTCATATGCACAGGTTGGTGATCTCCTGTTTGGTGTCACATGTTGTTTTTTATCCATCATTCTTTGGTAAGTAGGATGTAGTTTATTGCTTAGATCCAGTTGGAGTCTAGTTGCACCACATGTGGACAAATTCTTGGGGAGATATCAGTGGGTAATGGATTCTTGGTGAACAAATGGTACAAGGTACATGTTTCTAATATAGGTCGGGGTGAGTTTCTCATCATGATGGTGGATCTAGGGTGCATATGCTTTGGTTTGGATTCTATGATCTATGTGGTGGTGAGATAGGTTTCTTGCAAAGACACCTATATATTGGTCAATATAGAGTTGGCAACATCGAGCATGGGAAATGATGAATTTGCTTGGATGCAGGAGTGGCAAACAAAGGGCCACTTTCAAAATGAATGTTGGCACAAGCAAGCAAATGAATCCAACAAGGATGAAGCGAACCTTTCAGAATCATCTACAAAGATTGTGAAGTTGATAAAGCTTACACAATAGTCGAAGTTTTGAAAGATGAGATCCATTTGTTTGAAGATCGAGCTTCTACTATCATGATTGACTCAAGAGATATTGCTCATATCACCTGCAGAAAAGAATTCATGACAAACTATGAGCTTTGCAAAAGCTCAAGGAAAGTCATGTTGGGTGATAATAGCCTGCATGAAGTACAAGGCATGGGAGTAATTTATCTGAAAATTGAAAATGGAGGAAAGGAGCTTGAAGGAGCTTTGGATGTTCCATCCTTGAAAAATGATCTTCTTTCAGTTGCAAAGATGACTGACATGGGTATGAAGGTGAGCTTTGAATTTGAAGTGTGCAAAATTTAGGATAAAACGACAAATGAAGTGATAAAAGGGGATTTGTATCATATGACAATGATTAATGAAGATGACAAAGCATTAGTCACTTTTAACATTCCAAAACAAAAGGAGCTATGGCACAAGTGAATGGGTCATCTTAGCATGAAGACATTGCTCAGAATGTGTCAAAAAGAGCTTATCACATGAGTGAATGTTAAAAACGCCAATCTGGGTTCCTGTCCACCAACTTGTGCATTGGGGAAACATCATCGAGATCCATTCCATGGGGAAAATACTCATGCCAAGGAAAAACTCAAACTAATTCATTTGGACATTTGTGGACCCATGAAAGTAATTCCAAATGGGTCTTCAAGAAAAAGACTAATGCGGACAACTTTGTGCAGCACTACAAAGCAAGGCTTGTAGCCAAATGTTTTTTTCAGAAGTATGGTATTGACTATACTTACACTTTCTCTCCAGTTGTTAAAATGAGAAGTATAAGATTGATGTCAAGACAGCTTTCTTACATGGTGAATTGATGAAATAAGGACTATGTATGTAGATTAACAAAGTGCATTTAAGGTCTGAAACAGGCTCAAGCTTGGTATAAAAAGATTGATGATCTTTTGAAGTCTTTGAGCCTGAATCCAATTCACTCCAACTCAAATGTGTATGTCACAAGGAGAAATGGGAAGTTTCTAATCATGACAGTCTTTGTGGATGATTGTCTAATTGATTGAGTTTGTGAAAGCTAAGCTGTTAGAGGAATTAGAAATTGCAGATCTTGGAGAAGCCAAAATGTGTCTTGGATTAGAGATATCTAGAAATAGAGAAGGGAAGACTTTGCATACAAGGAAAAGCAAGTATGCACTACAGCTGCTAATAGATTGCAATATGGAAGATTGTAGTGAGATGGCAACTCCAATGGAGTCTGGTGCAGTTCTTACTAAGAAATATTGTCCAACAATAGATGAAGATAAGGAAGAAATGTCAAAGGCAACTTACAGAAATTTGATTGGCAATCTTAGGTACCTTACTGTGTGCACTAGACCTGGTCTAGCATACTTCGTTTACTCTCTTAGTCAATTTTCTAGCAACCCTGGAAAGATACACTAGAAAATGGCAAAAAGAATCTTGCAATATCTAAAGAAAACATGGTGTTTTGGCATTACATACATAGGAAACACAAAATTTGAGTTGGAAGCATATAGCGATGCTAGTTGGACAAGCTGCAGACATGATATCAAGTTCATTACTGGCGGATGTTTTCTGATATGCAATGGAGTTGTCGGTTGGATATGCAAGAAACAATCTCTAATTGCACAATCATCTTGCGAAGCTGAATATGTTGCAACTTCCAAGAATGTCAATGAAATTCTGTGAATTAGATATGTTCTTGGAGAAATCTGAATCGAGCAAATGAATAGCTTGAGTGCAATTAGTCTCACAAAGACAAAACATATCCCCTTGAAATATCATTACATTAGGGATATGATATTGGAATCGGAACTTTCTGTTGAGTTTGTCAAATCTGCAAACATGACAACAGATGTTTTGACTAAACCACTGGGCAGGGAGGCATTTGAATGTCTAAGAATCAAGATGGGAACTGGATCAACAAAGTTTTTCAGTTCAATAGGGGGAGTTGAAGTGCGTGAACTTCAAACTTCATTCCTGAAATAACCTATCATTACGCTCCAGACTCATCTCCTAGGATTGTGGGCAGTAAATCAAGGAGTAAATCATGCAACAGATTTAGAATGGATCAACGTAACTAGTGAATAAGCAGCAACATAACTAAAGAGATTTTCTGTGCATAGCATTCCTCCTTCTAGTTTTTGGTTTTGGTGATGACTTTGAGTAAGAAAGCATTCTTTTGAACTCTTTTCTGCATTCCGTTTGTCTGTAACAGTCTGTAGTGTGATTCTAAAACTTTATTCTCCTTTTTATCAGTCTGTGTACTGGTCATTCTGATCTGCTAAATCTCACAGTGATTAAGGCAGTAGACTGGTGACTGCTAGTTAATGCAGAACTAGTTTCTTATCTTGAGCTTCCGCTGGTTCTCTTCAAAGTGTCCTAACAAGAAATTGGTAAATAATGAAAAATGAGAAATCAATTGTTACAGTATCTTTATAATTAGAGCAGCAGATATGGCTTGCATTTCTTTTTGTCTGTGGAGGTGAGTAGCAAGTCAGTATCTTGGAGCTATGAGGCATTCAAAGCTTGAGCCTCAAGAAAACTGTTTCTCATCAACTCTTTGATTTAGTTTTTTGGCTGCTTGTACTGGTGTCCTGCGTCTCTGTCGGGGTGTTGCTGCTACTTTCTTAATGCTTCAGGTCAAGCCATCAATGGTTGATTTTCGTGTTGCTTTATATTTACTTCCGATGCTTGATCAAGGTAGTGAGGAGCCCAGCAACATCAGCAACTTTGTTCATAGGTATCAAATACCTGAAGTTTGGGGTAGGTGATGTACCTTTAGATATGGCACTTGGAATTTATGGTAGGGATCTGGGTGGAATGTAATCTTCCAAACCACGAGACTAATATAGTGGCTGCCTTGAGGGTAAGATATATACTTGAGGCTTGGGATAAATAAATACACCATTGGTCCATATCTATGTATTAGATCCGATGATTTCAAGGGTGAAGAAATCAAGAGTGGTTTCATTTGCTTGACCATGAAGGTAGATCACGTGGTTTCAAGAGTAAAGAAATCAAGTATTCGCTTGACCTTGTTGGCCTCGAAGTATTATTGCCAATTACAATTCTAAGTGCATTTATCAACTTATCAATGAGGATGACACTCTTGTGACCATCCACATGGGTGATGTAGAAACATTGAGGATCCATCCCAAGTGTTTTACTTGTGTTATTTAGAGTGGTATGGGGGTCAAAGTTCCCAAGTTTAATAGAGAAAAATGCTTAAAGAAGTACTAGGTGCTATTGGATCTCCATGGAAGTAGGTAGGTTAAGGACAACGACCTATGTATAATTCTTAGATTTGGCATATATTTCATGAGTCTTTGTAGGGGCACTCTCTCTCTGTTAGCATCTGTGACCAAAACACAGCAAACATAATGTGTGTTAGTCCAGCGCGGCAATCCATGCAATCAGTTTCTTGGCATGTACGCTCCCTTTTTATGTTATATAAAGAATCTACGTTGACAGCAACGCAGCAACATTCCACCACCTCTCTCTCTCTCTCTCTCTCTCTCTCTCTCTCTCTCTCTCTCTCTCTCTCTCTCTCTCTCTCTCTCTCTCTCTCTCTCTCTCTCTCTCTCTCTCTCTCTCTCTCTCTCTCTCTCTCTCTCTCCAGCAACTGTGAGATAACCCAACAAAGGTTATGGGCCCACACACGTTCATCTTCTTGTGATTTTGGGTTTCTTTGTTCTGTTGTCCAGCGATGACACCACCAACATAGATTTGGGATACAACATGCTGCAATACTCCTCTTATCTTCCTCTCATGATTTACTAATGTTCTCTCATCCTTTTGACAGACATCTCTGAGGCACTATTTTGAAAATGGCATCAGTTGCTCAATGCCAAGCCATAGAGAAGTTCAATGGAGAGAACTTCCATCTATGGAAGCTGAAGATGGAGATGGTGCTACATGATCGTGATCTATGGTAGATTGTTTCAAGAGAGAAACAGAAGCCAGAAGATCCTCAAGGAAGAGCAGCATAGGCAAAGGAAGACAACAAAGCCAAGGCCGTCCTCCTACTAAGCATTTATGACACTGAATTAATGCATGTCTATTCTTCAGAGACAACAAAGCAAATCTGGGATTTGCTGAAAAGGATGTACCAACCATCTTCCATAAGCAACAAGTTGCATCTGAGAAGGAGTCTCACAATGTTGAGAGGTCAAAAAATGACTATATGAGTGATCATTTTCAAAAGCTGCAAACCATCATAGAGAAACTTGTTGCCATCCAATGCAAGATTGATGAAGATGAGAAGGTAGTTCTACTTCTTAATAGTTTGCCAGAATCCTATGCATCCTTGGCCTCTGTTCTTGCATGCACACCAGGAATGACAATCATTCAAGCTATCAAATCACTCCTCTTGCAAGAAAAACTGTGCAAGAAAGATGCAAACATACCAATGAATTTGCTCTCTTCTCAAAGGCAAGCATAAGCGTGGTAGATAAGGAGAAATGCACATATTGTGGCAAACTTGGCCACAATCCAAAGAAATGTTGGAAAAAGGCCTATGATGATGCCCAGTTATATGAAGATGCGAGAAAAAAAAATTTGGGGATCGTGCCATTTATAGTTGCCTCACACGTGCAAGTCAACGGTCAATTATCCACGTGTCGTCCTACAATTCGCTTATAATTCCACACGTGTGAAGCCGTACAGTTGCCAAGTGTCACAAAACGAGGCCACATATTCGCCAGCTCAGAGTCATTTTCACTTTTTTTCTTCTGATTTTCGTGCTTCGTCAACTGTATAATCACGGAGGGAATACTGCAATAAACAATATATTAGATGAATATTAATAACAAACAATATCTTACATGAAGATAAAAGAGAAAGGGCTAATAACTGACATTTGAAATATCAACATCCTCTTGAAGATTGTTCCACTTAAAAAGTAATTTGGCATTATGCTCACAATTTCACATGTTCCTGCCATGGGATTACCTAAAACAAAATATTTACATATAGCCGGCAGCAGCGAGTCAATATCGTTATGTGTGTTGCTGGCGGAATTCATATTTACACAAAAAAGATTTACGACATTATTTCCTGTAATTTTCATAGAAACTACAGTTAAGCTCCAGTGATCCTTGGTATCAGGAGCAAGGTGGATCTCTGATATTTCTTAATCTCAGAGAGCCATCTACTCCTATTACGCCTGGTCTGTCATGGTGGATTAACAGCAGGGGTACTAGTGGATACAGTGCCTAGAGAGAAGAAATCCCTCCAGCTTTGTTTGACCCTAGACATCAGGGTAGTATGGATCAGTGCGCATTATCGTAACAATAATCTGAGCACGGTAACAAGGCTCATGGAAGTGAGATATGTACGGATGTATCGGTCTTGTGCGAGGGACTACAATGAAAAAAGGACAAAATGAAATAACGGCTCGCAGAAGCGATATGTATGGTCATAGTATCGCTCTTGTGCGCACACAGACAGACGAGGCGATGAGGTAGGAAACGGGACATGCAGAGAAGTATTTCGACAGGAGCTCATCTTTAGTCTATTGGCTAGGTCAACTATTGGATGTTGGGCCTTCTAAGCCAGACGATGTTCAAATTTTAAATGAGGCTGGGCAGTTTGTAAATACCCAAGCTGAATAGATAGACATAGTTTCTTACTGATATAGAGATATAGACATACATTGAAAAACCAACATATAGTGAATACTGGAAAAAGAATTATTTGCACAGTTGTACAAAATCCCCAAATTCAGGTGACATTTTATTGAATACAGATATCACTTTGTACAATTGATTGTATGGCTTTTCATTGTTCTTCTACAATGTTGATATCTGTTGGAAGATCCTTGCAGGGTGTTGTGTTTGCCTATCTTTCGTATTTGCATGAAAGATAAGCAACTTGTTAATTTCTATATTCTCTGAGTAGAGGTACATATATAATCATTGACTGATTTGCAAATCACAATAAAATCTTACCAGCTTTCCATTGATAATGAATCTGAAGTATTCAGGTAGAATCTCATTGTGCATTAAGACCAACTCTTGTTTGATGTAACTCAAGCTCCAATGATCCTCCACTACAATTGTAGTTAGCATATCTTTGTTTTCATCTCTGGTAACTGAATGTAAAACTAAGCATTTGTCTCACAATGCAATAACGAAATATCAAAGAAGATTTCTTAATTCTACATTCAATATCTCCAACTGCCTTGCATTCTCAACCCAAATCCATCAGATCTGAAAGAGTGTCATCTGGCACATCCTTAGATCCCAACAATATTTGAACTTACAGTTACATTTTTGGTGATCATGAGTATTGAAATCTTGTAGATACAGTTCTGAATGCATATAGACATGCTGAACCAGGACTTCTAAGATTGATTGCCCTCCTGGAGAAGTCCTAAAATCAAGGATCTTTGCTTTCCAATAAGAATTAAATGTCATCTTTGCCTTCTTCTTT
This sequence comes from Diphasiastrum complanatum, assembly GCA_029204225.1. Lineage (NCBI taxonomy): Eukaryota > Viridiplantae > Streptophyta > Lycopodiopsida > Lycopodiales > Lycopodiaceae > Diphasiastrum > Diphasiastrum complanatum. The sequence continues at coordinate 80,790,931 of CM055093.1, read as the reverse complement.
GGTCTAGACATGCCTTTTGAGGACGGATGCAGTAGAACCCATGAGTTTTTAACGTATCTTGTTGGTTTCCAAAATCCAGCTTCATCCTTCTCATTCTGAAGAATCATCGATTCAATTTTGGATCTTGGTCTCCTAGCCATAGTGATTGTTGCCAAAGTTCAGTGCCAAATTTTCAAATCTATGACATACCAGATCGATTCAAAGTTATATGACACTTATTAAATGTGAACGGGCAATTGGACCACAGTAACAACATGTGGTAACTATGCTTACGGTCTAACTGTGATGCATGTCACCAATTCCAATGCATGTGATAACTTACTGTTGGCAAACCTGTGTAGTTTGAAATTTACGAACATATTGAGCAATGTGATTAAATATTTAACTTGAGACTATGTCGTCAGGCAGATTCACACGTTCGGGGCAGACATTGTCCACCAATAGCATTCTCCCAACTATCGACCGATAGGGGTATTTGCACATCTCTTCCTTCTCTGCATCAATTTTCTGACACATATCCTTTGATAGTTTGAATCCAAGGTCCATAGGTGAGTCTATTGACTTGCAATTTTCCATGCCATACCTGTAGAGTACACTGATTAGATACATTTCTTGACTGAACGTAATACTTCTCTTCGCTCTATCTCTTGTTATCTTGATTTCCGAAAGGTAGTGCACATTACCTGAATCAGTCATTTCGAATTCCTTCGACAAAAGATTCTTCATCTCATAAAGCAACTGATTCAAATTGTTGATGATCAGTGAGTCATCAACATATAGAGCTATTATGACATAGCTTGAGCATATGTGTTTGAGATAAACATTAAAGTCAGTAGAGTTTGGGACGAAGTCATGCTGCAACAAGAATCGATTGATTCTATCAAACCAGGTCGTTGGAGGTTGCTTTAGTCCATAGAGAGGTCTTTACAGCTTACATACTTTGTGTTCTTGGCCTTGAAAGACATAACCTTTAGGCTGATAGACATAAATGTCTTCTTGTATATATCTATTCCAAAAGGCTTTCTGAACATCCATCTGGTGTACTTCTTGATCTTCGATAGCTGCGAAGGCGAATAAAGATCGAATTGACTAAAGTCTTACTTCTGGACTATATGTCCCATAGGTTTGTTCGTAACCTTTGATGACTGAATGAGCTTTCCATCTGGCGGTTGAGTCGTTTGGATTGAACTTCAACTTGAAGATCCACTTGGTGTCAATGATCTTTGCATCTGCAGGAGCTTCAACAAGATGCCATCAATGAATTGTACTCATCATGCATGGCAGAACGCCTGTCTGCATTCGCACTTGACAATGCTTCTATTATTGAAGTGGATTCATCATTGTTGATGAATGTCTGAGGGACAAAATGATCAGGTTCTTGTCGATGTCATGCAGATCTTTGAACAATAGTTGGCTGCTGAGATGATGATTCTCCTTGCTTTGTGCAACAAGGATATCTTCGATGTTCACCGGAATAGTCACAGGTCGAGGTCTGTCGATGGTGATGGGAGTCATTGGAATGAAATCTTGCATTGGTTGCTTTTGCTTGAAGTTGAAGAATTTACCTTCAAGGAAGACAACATCTCGATTAACTAAGATTTGGCTTGTTTCAACATCAAATGTTTGATAAGCTTTGTGTGATGTCAAGTATTCTATGAAGATACTCCTGCAGCTAACAGGGTCAAGCTTCTTTCTCAGATCAGAGCGAATGTGTACATATCAAAGATAGCCAAACACTCGAAGGTGTCATAGACTTGGTTTGTAGCCATAGAAAGCCTCAAAGGCAGTCATTGAGTTGACTACTTTGGTACTCAAATAGTTCTGCAGATAGCAAGCAATTGAAATAGCTTCAGCCCAAAATCATTTGGTGAGCTGAGCATTTGACATCATTGATTGTACTGCATTTAGCAATGTTCGATTCTTCCTTTCGGCTACTCCATTCTACTGTGGTGTGTAGCTGCAAGTGAACTGATGATGAATGCCGAATGATGCCAGATAGTCAAACATTTTGTTTGACAGAACTGTACGAATGGTTTTTCCATTGTTGACTAGTCTGTGTCTCGGCAAAATATTTGAAGCCTTTGAAATGGTTGAATGGTTTGCCTTCTTTGAAATGGTTGAATTGTCTTGCCTTCTTTTATCAGATCAGTATTGTTGCTGAAAATCAATGTATCATCCAAATACAAAGTGATAATGATAAAAGATTGTCGCATTGTCTTCAAGTAAACATTTGAATCTAAAGAGCTAGGTGTATAGTTGTGATCAATAAGAAAAGTATTAATCCTTTGAAGCCATGCTCGAGCAGATTGCTTCAAGCCATAAAGTGCCTTATGGAGTTTACACACATGATTATGTTTACCCTCAATAATAGAACCTTCGGGTTGCACCATGTAAATGTCTTCTTCAATAACTCCATTGAGATATGCTGTTTGTACATCCATTTGATGTATTTTCAAATCTACTATAGCAGCAAACGATAATAAAAGTCGAATAGAAGAATGCTTGACTACTGGACTAAAAGTCTCAGTGTAATCGACATTGTATACCTGAGAAAATCGTTTGGCGACAAGTCAGGCTTTTCTTCTGTCGATGCTTCTGCTTTGTAGTTGACTTTGAATACCCATTTGCAATCAACTACATTTCAGCTAGCAGGTAACTCGACAATCGTCCATGTCTGGTTCTTGATAAGAGATGATTACTCTTTATCCATAGCTTCTTTCCAGAGATCGGAATCGGGCCGACTGAGTGCCTCTTCGACAGTCGTCGGCTCATGAACAAGGTAGGCTGCAGACTCGTCGATATACTTGATAGGTAGTCTGCTAACTCTTGATGATCTTCTGGAAAATAGAGGAAGTTGATCATTTTCATCATACTAGTTACGAACTGCAACATCATCATCTTCCGATTCATCGTTGATTTGTTGTTTGTGAAGAGTAGATGAGCTTGGTCCTTCAAGGGGAATAGTCGATTGAGGAACTGAAAAGTTCAATATGTCAGAAGAATTTGACAGGTTTGCTGGATGGGCTGTGTCTTTTCCCTTGAGGTCTTGAAACTGATCCTCGATGAAGATGACATCTCGGCTAGTGAATATCTTCGACTCAATGGGATCGAACAACTTGTAGGCTTGATCTGAAGTAGTGTAGCTGATGAAAATACATTTGATACTCTGGAAGTCGAGCTTCTTCCCTTGATCTTGAGGAATATGTGCATAAGCAGTACATCAAAAAACTCGTAAGTTTGATAAAGAAGGTTTGGTACCTATCCAAACTTTGAATGGCATTTTGTTTGAGAGACCTTTAGTAGGACATCTATTCTGAATATAGGAGGTTGTTGAAACAGCTTCAGCCCAAAAGGACTTTGGAAGTGTCGCATGTGATAACATGCACTTTGCCGATTCAAGTAAGATTCTGTTCTTTCTCTCAACAAGACCATTTGACTGAGGCAAATAGGAGGTAATGTATTGTTGCTCAATGCCATTGTTAAGGCAGTACTCCTAGTTTAATGAAATAAACAATGGTTCTTCTGGAGAATTCATCAATAAAGGTAATGAATTACTTTGCATCTAATAATGAAGGAGTTTGCATAGTCCACATATATCTGTATGAACAACATCTAACTGACCTTTTGTTGTATGCCTATGACTTGGTCTAAAAGGAATTCTAGTCTACTTTCCAAGGATGCAACTATGGCATACAGGGAGATCGACTTTACTAGAAGGATAGTCGAGATCAAGAGCCATGGATTGTCTAGACATGTTCGAAACCAATGCATAACTCAAGTGTCCTAAGCGATGATGCCATAGTAATGCTTTATTGACAAAAACAGAGACTTTCAAGGCTTGACTAGAATCAGAATAACAATTATGTTGAGTAGCTCCGAAATCCAAAAACCATGAATCATCTGAATTTGTGTTTTTGTCTTTCACCATAAAAGCATCTTCGTCTATTTCGACTTGAGGAGATGTTGTAATTGTATTTGCTTGTTGATCAAGTTGCTTGGCTGCATTCTTCACTTTGAGAATTTGGCAATCCAGGATCTCATGGTTATTGCATTTGTAATATCTACAAAACATTTTCTTCTTTGACGAATGTGGATTTGATAATTGTTCTTGACTTTGAGTTTGTTTCTGAATCGATGCAAACTGCTTGGAGCTTTTCTGCTTCTATCGTTTCGAGCCCTTGTTGACATATAGAGCATGAGATGAAGAGGTAGACGATGAATCTAAAATGTATGAAGACAACGATGGTGAGAAGACAGACACATCCAGTGAAAAAAGTGATATAGTGAGGATACCTCCTGATGATGATCCATTTATTGACTTTCCTAGTGATGGACATGAGGATACACCTCAAGATACTACTACTCAACCTCAAGAGACAGGTTGGAGAGGTAGAGATAGACCTTTTGGTGCAAAAAGTATTGAAGTTGCAGGTGACAAATGCAAGGAGAAAGATGTACCGTGGGATTTTCACTAGGAAGCCGATCACCTGACAGGAAGCTCCCTAAGTGGTTTGAGAGACTTTTGGAGAGCCGCGACATGGGTAACTTTCTAGGATCATCTAACCAGGGAGATCTACGAAAATCAACAAGAGAGAAGACACAACCTGAAAGGTATGAAGCAAATTATGCTCTCTTATCTAGCATTATTGAAAGCAAAGAACCTTCGACTTATGGTGAAGCGAAAGATGATGACATTTGGGTCAAGGCCATGGGAGAGGAAATGGAGTCAATTGCTAAACATAACACATGGGACTTAGTGGAACCACTAGTTGGCAAGAAACCCATTGGTTGTAAATGGGTATACAAGACTAAGTACCATGCAAATGGAAGTATAGCAAAACACAAAACAAGATTGGTGATCAAAGGGTATGCACAAAGTAAAGAGATCGACTATGAGGAGACCTTTGTGCTAGTATGTAAGTGGAATACTCTATGTCTACTTGTTGCTTTAGCTTCACATTTTGGTTGGCTTTTGCATCAGATAGATGTAATGTCTGCTTTTCTAAATGGTGAGTTAGAAGAAGAGGTGTTCATGGATCAACCTAAAGGCTTTATAGCAAAAGGACAACTAAATAAAGTATGTCACTTGAAGAAAATACTTTCTGGTCTTAAACAGACACCACGTGCGTGGTATAGCAGGATTGATGCCTACTTTCATTCAAAGGAGATGGTGAGAACACACTCTGATCCAAATCTTTATGTCTTATGCTTTGATGGTATGGTTGCTTTGATTGCTCTTTATGTTGATAGTGACTTGATTATTACGGAAAATAATCAAGGGATGATAGACATGATCAAGAAAGACCTCATGGAACAATTCGAGATGACAGATCTTAGCCTAATGTCTTATTGCCTTGGAGTAGAGGTGTGGCAAAAAGGACACGAAGTGGGCTTAACACAGGTGAAGTATGTTAGAGAGTTGTTGCACAGGTTTAGGTTGTAGGATTGCAAGCCAGTGAACACTCGTATCGAACCAAGTAAAAAGCTTTCTAATCTTGATGAGTCATAGCCATTTGATGCTACGTTGTATATGCAGTTAGTAGGGAGCTTGATTTACCTTACCATGATATATGCTATGCTATTGGTACTGTAATTCGATTTATGGCAACACCTACGGAAACGCATTGGAAGGAAGCTAAGCGCATTTTGCGTTATGTCAAAGGCACTTCAGATTATGGCTTGATTTACAGGAAGCATGAGGGTTTACCTGAGTTATGCGGCTATGTGGATGCGGATTGGGGAGGTGACTATGACGATCGTAAATCCACCACAAGGTATGTATTCCAGCTTTGTGGTAGTTAATTTTCCTGGTCTAGTAAGAAGCCAAGTACAATTGCTCTATCCACCATAGAAGCAGAGTATAAGGCAATGTGTAGTGCAGCATAGGAAGCTATATGGTTGAGACAGATCTTGAGTGACAGGCAGAGTGGCATTCAGCTAGCAAAGAATCCAGTGTTCCATGCAAGAACCAAACACATTGTATCACTTTATATGTGAGAGGCTGCTAAGTCGTGAAATTCATGTTGTTCATCGTAGTACGGAAGAACAACTAGCTGATATTTTCACTAAGCCACTTGTTAAAGAAAAGTTTGATAAGTTTAGATCAAAACTTTCTGTACTTAAAGTTTTTTTACTTTAAAGCTATGTATATGACTATATAAAAAGTAGACTCTACTTTAAGAGAGAGAGTTAGAATTAAAGTAGAATCATTGTGTTACTATACAATGGGTCCTATCAGTCGATAAGGATCAATTGACCCCCGCCACGAGGCGAGTCGATGGGACACGCGTTGGCAAAGAGAGTTAGAATTAAAGTAGAATCACTGTGTTACTGTACAGGGGGTCCTATCAGTCGATAAGGATTAGTTGACCTCGTCACGAGGCGAGTCGATAGGACACGCGTCCCGCCAATGGCAATCTGGTCATGCATGGGTTGCCTGAGTGAAGAACTATATGTACAGTGTATTTTCATATTGAGAAATACAATTGCTACATGAGCTTGGTGTGGAGAGTGTTTTCTGTCTGTGTTACTGTGTAGCATGATCTATGTTCCAGTTCGAAGCAAATTCTAAGTCGAAGAAGTCAAGATGCTTCGTTGACTTTATCATCTCAATCTTTATATGTCAACAAAGGCTCAAAATGACAGAAGCAGAAAAGCTCTAAGCAGTTCACATCAAATCAGAAACTGACTCAAAGTCAAGAACAATTTTAAATTCCACAATCGAAGAAGAAGACGTTCTATAAGTACTAATAGCAAATGCACTAATCAGGAGATCCAGGATTCCAGGGTTCTCAAAGCTAAGAATGCTAGTAAGCAACCAGATCAATAGGCGAATGCATTCACAGCACCTCCCGACATTGACATGGACGAAGGAGCATTTATGGTCAAAGACCAAAATGCACTATTGGATAATTTTTGGTTTCTGGATTCTAGAGCTACTCAACATATGACCAATCATCATGAACATTTTCACTCCTATACGTCATACAACACAATAAGATACGTTCATCTTGGCAACGATAGCACTCACACTATCGAAGGTGAAGGTACTATGAGATTGAAATTCCAACATGATCAATTCAAACTACTATCAAATGTTTTGTATGTTCCTAAACTTCTTTATCAAACCTTTTTATCAAACTTACGAGTTTTTGGATGTATTGCTTATGTGCGAATTCCACATGATCTCAGGAAGAAGCTCAACTTCCAGAGTATCAAGTCTATTTTCATCAGCTACACTACTTCAAATAAAGCTTATAAGCTGTATGATCATGTCGAGTCGAAAATATTCACTACCCGGGATGTCATCTTCATCGAAGATAAGTTTATTGATCTCAAAGCTAAAGGCAAAGCTCATATAGTCGAACTTCCAAACTCTTCCGGAACATCAAACTTTCAAGCTATTCCTATTAAAGGTCCAAGCTTGTCTACTCCCAACGAACAACTTATCAACGATGAAGCTTAAGATGATGATGTTGCGGTTAAGCAACTACAGCATGATGAAGATCAACTTCAATCATCACCCAGAAGATTGACGAGAGTCAACAGACCACTTAACATTTATATCGACAAGTCTGCAACTTACCAAGTTCAAGAGCCGACGACTATCGAAGATGGACTCAGTTAGCCTGATTTCGATCTTTGGAAAGTAGCTATGGATAAAGAGTATTCATCTCTTATCAAGAACTGGACAATCGTCGAATTACTTGCCAACAAAAATGTAGTTGATTGCAAATGGTTATTCAAAATCAAGTACAACGCAGATGGAAGTATTGATCTAAGAAAGGCTCAACTTGTAGCCAAAGGATTCTCTTAGGTACAGAACGTCAACTACAATGAGACCTTCAGTGCAGTAGTTAAACATTCTTCTATCAGACTTCTATTGTCATTTGCTGTTGTAGCAGATTTGGAAATACATCAAAAGGATGTATAGACAACATATCTTAATGGAGTTATCAAAGAGGACATTTATATGGTGCAACATAAAGGTTATAATATCGACTGTAAACACAATCATGTGTGTAAACTGTTGGAAATTAAGTCCACAGTTGTCTCCTTTGTGAATGACTAATTTTTTTTCAAGATTCTTCATGCACGTTTATTGGTCGTTGATCTAGGGTCAGGTGAAACCAACTTTGATTCTAAATCTGGTCATCTGATACCTGCAAGAATCATAACTTAGACAACCAAATTATTTGAAGAATGTCTACAATGGGCTTCTGGCTGATCTCCAACAAAGAGTAACCAATCCTATCATATTTCAAGGTCAGATGTTAAGTTCAATAATTTGAAAGTCACTGAAGACTTGGCCACCTTCAAGAACTTTCACGAATTAGCATTTAGAACAACTCTGCAGAAATACACTAAGTGTCGCAACAGTTTGCAGAAATACACTAAGTGTTACAACAATCCGTAGAAATGAACTATGTTTACAGTGTCGGCTTTTTCCAAAATGCGACAATGTCAGCTTTCCATAAATGCCACAGTGTCATCTTTTCCAGAATTGCGATAGTGTCGACTTTTTTTGAAATGCGAATCTTTAGCATAGTTCAATTGTTCAACTATTTTTCAAAAGTGTCGACATTTTCTCATTTTTCCAAAATGAGACAATGTCGGCTTTTTCACACTTTTTCGAAAAATGTGACACTTGCCTTCAACTTCTTCCTTTCAACTATTTTAAAGAAGTTAAACTGTTTTAAAGACACCTTCGTCTTTTTAAGGACATTGTCGGCTTTTTAGCAAAATTCTGAAGAGAGAGAAAAATATCGATAGTCATCTATTTTTAACGAGGAACCTTCCAAGCACTTCCCAGAACTTGCGAAGTGAGAGAAAGCCACCTCACGTAAAATGTGAAGTGAGAGAATTTGCGACGTCCTCGTTCGCATCAACATTCCCTGATTCGTTGACCGTATATACCATTTACAATTGTCACACAAGCCAAATACTTCCAAGTACAATAGCTTACCTAATTAGGTGACAAATATTTACTGTAATTAATACATGGATGAATTCTATAAATGGATCATCTAGGCACACTCTATGTGATGCTCTGTACATGAGACGAATGATTTTCAGCCTTCCAGTTACGCCGTCATTCTGGTTGTAACTGCTATTTTGTTGTGCTTCAGTGTAATATAGCAGCAGCACACTTTTCAATCTATGTATAATGTAGATGAATGCTTGTGTGATTTGAATGCACTTCATTGTTTTTTGATAACATTTGCTCACTCACTCTGATCAGATGATGGTTGTCTTTGACACTTGAGGAACTTGCACTGTCGTACTGCTCTTTCAATCTATTTTAGAACTAAACTTCTGGCTAAATCCATTTTTTAGTAATACCAGACACAAACCATTTCTAATCTCTTCAATGGACTGTACTCATTTTTGTTTTTGTGAGTATGAACTAATCTATAAGATCTTATTGGGCAATAGAACACTTAAGTTGTGATTATAATAAGCATAAACATTCCATTAGACTGTTTTTGCATCTAGCAATTCATTGTAGTGGGAGAGTTGTGTGAAGGATTTCAGATCATTCAAGATCCAATCCGCCCCTGATCTTTGGTTACAAAAGGAGAAAACCAAGAATCCTGCCAATGTAGAAAAAATCAGCATCTACATACAAAATGAGATGCAAACTCTAAGAGATACTGATCAAACATGGGCCAAAACATAAAATATGGTTGTTATCCGTACAATTACAGTACCCTACTGTATTTCACATGTGTCACTCCAAAAATAGCAATAAATGATCATTCTACACATAGGATTGCAAGATAACATCATGAGAGTGCACCAATGATTAGTAGAACCCAAAGAGAACCATATATAATGAGAGTGCACCAATGAGTAGTAGAACCCAAAGAGAACCATATATAATGATGAAATGAGAGAGAGAGAGAAGAGAGAAGATGTGTCTCTCCATGAGTTTCCTCCTTTTATAACAGGTCCAAACCATATTTGGCCACTTGGTTTTCCCTCTCCTCCACACCTGCAACAATCTCCATCAACTCATTCATCTCCAATGAGGACTCCATCCTCACCTTCCAAGTAGAATAGTTGATTGAAGTAAGCCTATCATTGCTCTCCAACATAAAGCCTCCGCTTGTAGCCATGTTGAGGTGATTTGATCTTTTTCTTTCAACTTGTTCCAGTGCACAAAGCACTCTCTTGAATGTCAACAAATGAACTCAAGAAGAAATCACAAAGATATGGAACCTCTCAAATCTCTTCTAGCACTTCTAACTAGAAAATCAACACATAGAATAGTGAAATCTTGATCAACCTATGATCTATCCTCAATCTAATGATTCTTGCCACTTCCTAAGATTGAAACACACGCAAATGAAGTTCATTAACCTCAAAAACTAGAGATTCAATCAAAACTAGGGTTTTGACAAAATCACAAATTGAATATCTCTTATTCTACATGCAATTTTTAAAAACTTGATATATCATTTTGTAGCCTCCAATGAGACCTTCCTAATGCACAAAAAATTGGCTAATTCCAGTAAACCAAGTGTAAAATTGAAATTGATCAAGTATATAGCCCTATATTGAGTTTTGACCTACAAAAGATCAATTCTACACATGCATTTAGTAGAAATCAATCTAGCATGCTCTAGCATTGGTAACTCCTACAAATCCTTGCTAAAGATGGCTGATCCTTTCATAACCTGAAACACAAGAGCTCTGATACCATGTGAAGGATTTCAAGTCATTCAAGATCCAATCCATATCCATGATCTTTGGTTACAAAAGGAGCAAACCAATAATCTTGCCAATGTAGAAAAAATCAGCATCTACATACAAAATGAGATGAAAACTCTAAGAGATACTGATAAAACATGAATAAAAATATAAAATATGATTTTTGTCCATACAATTACAATACCCTATTGTATTTCACACGTGTGGATCCAAAAATAGCAATAAATGATCATTCTAAACATAGAATTGCAAGATAACATCATGAGAGTGCACCAATGAGTAGTAGAACCCAAAGAGAACCATATATAATGATGAAATGAGAGAGATAAGAGAGAAGATGTGTCTCTCCACGAGTTTCCTCCTTTTATAATAGGTCCAAACCCTATTTGGCCACTTGGTTTTCCCTCCAAAATGCTAACCCTACTATTTTTGGGTTCAAAGTACCCAAAGTTCAAATTTTAATCTCTCAAACTCAACTACCAACTTTCCCACACTTTCAAAAAGTATTTATTGAATATATTGTAAACTAATATAACTTCAAAAAGTTTATCTCTAAGTCTAAAATGAGTTTTGACCTCAATTGACAATTTACCAAAATATGACTAAACTTGTTGAAATCTCTCACAAGCTATTCCGCAAATATTCATGCTCTCTTCTCTGGTCGCATTCTCTATCCTCCCTTGCCCCATCAGATTGGTATCAAAGCATAGCTCAAATAAATCGAGAGATTTTCTATTTGTATTCTTGTTAATATGTCTCATATTGGTAACTTTTCGTCATCATCCAACGAGGTTAGAGTCATTGACAAGTTCAATGGATCTAACTTCTACATCTGGAAGTTAAAACTCCGGTTGATGTTGATAGATAGAGATCTTTGGGATGTAGTAGAAGGTTCTGACCTAAAACTAGAAGATGGTGATCAAGCAAAGGCATGGAAGATCAAAGATCAGAAGGCCTTAGCATGTATCACACTCAATCTGGCCGACTCCCAAATATCTCATGTTACCACATGCAAAACCTCTAAGGATGCATTAGATTTGTTATCAAATTTCTATGAGACTCATGATGTAACCACTAGATTACATATTAGAAAGAAGTTCTTTACTCTTAGCATGTCTCATTCTACTGCCATCACTTCTCACATCAATAGCTTCAAATCTTTATTGGATCAGTTATCAGTTGTAGGATGTGCTATACAAGATGATGATGTCGTTATGACCTTGATTTCTTCTCTTCCAAAGTCGTACAAGCACTTTGTGGTGATGATCTCCACACAACCCGACCTCACTCTTCAAAAAGTGACATCTTCTTTTAGAAGACATGCGAAGAAAGACCAGTGGCCTGTCCATCAAAGACAAATCGATGGCCTTGCACACCAAGAAGAAAGACTATTCTACGGGCAAGAATCAAGTGCAGCAGCAGCAACAACAAAAGCCTCACACTCAAGGTGAGAATAGTGGATCGCGCAAGAAGCCTTTTCTACAGATATTGCAAGAGAGCCAATCATAACATCAAAGAGTGTCGTATTCGCATCTACAATGAGGCAAAGAAGCAACAACAGCTCTCTAATTTAGTTGCATTAGCTAACATCTCCCATGAAAATGTAAACGATAATGCTATTTTGTGGCATAGTCGATTTGGACACGTGAATACAAGATCACTTTCTTATATGCATTGTCATAATTTAGTTGATGGATTACATTTCCCTTCTTCATTGGATAGGAAATCTTTCTTTTGCGAATCATGCATCTATGGGGAGCACTCTAGAAGCAAGTTTTCCAAATTGCATTCCATCAAAACAAAGCATGTATTGGATCTTGTACATAGCGATCTTTGTGGTCCAATGCCAATTCCGTCCTTAGGAGATGCAATCTATTGTATCACTTTCATAGATGATTATTCTAGATGGTCTACAGTCAAGTTCATTAAGCACAAATCTGAAGCCTTTGAATGCTTCAAGAGATTCAAGGCCATGGTTCAGCTTGCAATTAGTACACTCAATTTAATCTCCATAAAGCTCTATTTCCCTACTACTATGTCGGCCCTCCTTAAAATGGGACAATTATATTAATTTTCAGAGTTATTAATGTGATCGTTCTTGATGAATCTTTTGTTAAGCATGGAGTTTCTATTTTGTTATCAAGCAAATACCTTTTGGTTGGCGAAATTATCAGCATGTACAGTTTGTATATACTATGATAATATCATGAATGGAGTTTGCAGAAAAAAAAGACCATTGTTATAAAAAGAGACCATTGTAAATAAAAAGAGTAAAGGGGTGTGGGCGATGGCAAGGCTATTCAGTATAAGATCATACCTTCAGGAAACTATAATAATCAAACGTAATCCACATAAAAGTATTCCCCATACTCTAAAACATACACTAAATTGATCAACGAAATTTCAGAGAGAACGTTTGTTCTCTGTCATGTCTACAGTCATTGTTTGTATCTAACATTTTTCTACTCACAGAATAGGTCAAGTACAGATCTAAGAAACAGTCCAGCTGCAGCTCAATTTTTGCATATAGTAGCTAGAATACACTAAATTATTGTTCATCTGCTAGTGCAATTTGGATCATAGATAAAGGACATTCGAAGATTGCAAGCTTTGGTGATGGAATCCATAGATTTGCAGGATCTGATCGTCGGCCAAGTTGAAAGCTCTCTCTACGTTCTTCCTGCACTTTTCTGCAGAATACTTGGCGTTGGTTTCACCACTGCACATCTCACAGCCCACAAAATGGGTGACAAACGGCCATCTCTCATCACCATACCCCGGATGATACTTCCTTATACATTCCTCATACTTGTCCACCAGTTTTATCCAGTAGCCATGCAGATAATACGAGCTTTCTAAGTAGACTTTGCTTCTCCATCTCTCCTTTTCTGCATTCAAGAGATAGATCAAAGCTCCTTGATCGTCTGCTTCAAAGTTCTCCGGCCGTTCCGAAAGAAATGATGTAAGAAATTTACCGATTTGTATCTTGAGAGGTCCAGTGGCGCCCATGGCAGCCCATGCATCCAGAAGATCAAGAGACCATTGACAGTTTCTCATAAGAAACACCCCCATGTTCAGGCCAACCCAGCTTTTCTTCTCAAACACCAGGTTCTCCCAGCCATGCACTACCAGATTGTAGTTGCTGTAGGTAGCTCAAAGGCCATGTCTGTAAAGAGGGCGTCGCTGTCCATCCACCAAATCCACTCAGCCTCTGGGTGAGCGACCATGGCGGCTCTCACCAGCGGCAACTTTACCCAGAAGCTGACCATGGCTGGATCAAGCTGCGCCATGTTGTAGAATATGTCAATGCCATGTAAGCGACAGTAATCCATCTTGTTCTTGATGGCTTTGAGGAGAAAGTGATCTCCCATTGGATTATCGCAAGGACTCGGCTGAGAACTAGAGACTAAAAACAGTGCAGGTTTTCCAGTTGCTGTCGGCTTTTTGTGCGGATTTTTAGAAAGCCATTTTCTTCGCTGATCGTCCCAGTCGGAAATCCGAGGTCTTAATTTGTAGGAACGATTCACATGCAATTCAAATCCAGGTTTGTCATACAAAACGTTACCATTGTCGGGAGTCTCAGAGGATAAGCCCGGGAGGTTTGTTGACAATCCAGCTAGTTTTTGATGCAATGCAGGAGACGAACCAGTGTGATCAGATTCAATAGAAAGCCTTGAAAGCAGATCTGACTCGAAAGTTCTGGTGATGCCCCAACAAAGAAGCCCAGCCATAACTACTCCAGCAACTATGTGCAGCCAATTCTGCATTCTTTTTTTAATTCTGTCACCAATCGAAATGCCAGATCGACTGCAGCTTGGCCCCGGACTACTAGTTGGCATTGATCTCATCTTGAACTCTATTCCATGGTAGTGCGAGCTTGTTTAGAACGAATTAAGGAATTCTAATATCCACCAGAGCTCTAGCATCTGCCATTATTTCTGAAAAGCAAGTTCAATCAGCCATTAAAGTCGTTCGAGCTGTGAAACAAAAATACAGAAACTCTTTAGTTTCAGATTGGATTTACGAGGAGAATGTAAACCCTGCACAAGTTTTCGTACTCAGCGTTCTCAAAGCTCGACGTACTATCTAAGGTTGCTCACGGAGCCTGCACTTCTCATCTTAAACCACAAGAACTAACCAACAGCAGTGAATTTTGGAAGCAAGCTCATCAAACCTGGGGTGACGCAACCGAACACTTCAATAAAAAAATTGATCAAATCCCTCAATTTACGTGTACAACGATCATTACACACATTGTAGCTGCTTGAAGTTGAAGATTCACAGGCTGAACACAGATGGCAGTAACAATATTTCAGCTAAAATTGAACATATCTCTACTTGGAGGCCGCAGATTATAACTTGAAATTACTTGCACTATTATCCAGCAGTTTCACTATGATACCCACTAGATTTCGAAATCTAGTATAGATACACAGTACTAACTACTCGATCACATCCTCATTGCGGTTGTGCAGCGTTCGTCCAGCCATTGTGAGATCATCGTGACGCTTCGCAAATCAGTCGCGCAAAGCATATCTCTCTCTCTCTCTCTCTCTCTCTCTCTCTCTCTCTCTCTCTCTCGCACAGCCAAAAACAATAGAGCGTCTTTATAGCCCATACTTGGAAGTCCGTCTGTTAGAATAGGAGAATTCGTTATGCTCCATGAAGGCGACGTTAAGTCCGTTAACTTTTTTTTGTTAAGAGCTTCACCCTTGTAAGTAATGGCACATGAGTAGTTGGTACAAGTAGGTGCAAAAGGGGTTGTAAAATGTCAGCCCACCAATCTCTTCGTGCCATGTGTGGCATTGGTTACTTGTACATGTGGACCCATACCTATATAGCCTTGCCCATAATTTCTTTTAAGAAAATGTGCTTGCCCACCGACATTGTTTTGCATTGTAGTCTTTAGATGTGCAAGTGTGCATTTGGGAGGTGAAGAGCTTGTTGCCCATGCTTAGATGGCATGGTGTAACTCGTGTTTGGTCTAATACATTGATGTCACTTGATTGCATGTGGGCAATTGCCAATTTTATGTTATAGTTCATGGCCCGGTGCTCAAGATCATGTGGCACTCCTAAGACGAAGATTGATGTGTGTGTGTGTGTGTGTGTGTGTGTGTGTGTGTGTGTGTGTGTGTGTGTGTGAGAGAGAGAGAGAGAGAGAGAGAGAGAGAGAGAGAGAGAGAGAGAAAATATTAAACTCATTGTTCGTGGCCATTGACAAAGTTTTTAAAAACTGTTACCTGCTACAATTCTTTCATCCTTAACTAAAAACTCTTGCAGCGACTATTTCATGGATGATGGATTTACTTCCCCGTGGCGTGAACTTGGAACAGCAACCGTCACGTTTGAATTTGTGACCTCTTTGAAGAAAATTTAGAAGTTCACTTAATTATCTCTAGATGATCTATCACCGACATAGGTAAAACTCAATACAACCAGAAGCTAGATGCAACAAGGTTCAGTGTAAGTGGATAAGGAATCTGTCAAACTAAGAAATTCTTAAATTCTTGAATCGAAAATAGTCTTCTTGTGTCGATGGTAATGATCTTTGTGTTGGAATTCCTTAGCCTGATTGCATGAAGAGTGTTGGGGAATGACCGTGGTGGACGGATAGGTCGAACAATCGGATCAGAACGATCCTACTACTGCCACGAAGGCAGCGGTCGACTGATTCCCTCAATGCATGCACTACTACAACAGTAGGCGAGAACACAAAATAAAGCTTAATTGTGATTATGCAGAAGAGGAAGAGCAGACAGTTAGACAAAACAATTAGAGAGTCAGACGAAAGTGAAAAGTGTGCAACAGTGACAAAATCTGAACGCAATACCAGACAGTAATTTATTTAAATTGAATGTATGGAGATACAAGTCAAGTGATGTCGGTGAGCACAAAACAATAGCGGGCGAAATCGTGTGCTCACAAAGCTAACTATGATCGGTAACAGCTATGAGCTTATTCTGGCAATCAGTTTGAAAGAAAAGAATCAATACTTGAAAGCATCTACTATGTCTATCTCTGATAAGTTGTCGTCTCGGTGTCTATGTGCGCTCGAGCGTATATGGAATCAACCTATCTCGTCTAGCATCAATTAGCTTATATTGGCATTCATGCATAATTAATTGATTACAATGATCAACTATATACAATTTACATTTATTCATATGTATGTACAAGAGGATGGCATAAAGTCGTTGCACCATTTGGAATAGATTGTGGCTGCTGCTATCATTGTCCCAAGTAGATGCATAGTACAAGAAGTGAGCATGAGAAGTCTTCGACTATTCAGAGTCAAGCGTGTCACTGTCGATAATCAAGATAGTCGTTTGACAGTCCCCGACGGTAGTTGGTTGAATCGATAAGTCAGACTCCCCGATAAGTCGGCCAAGTTAGGTTTTCCCAACAAGTCGGCCAACTCTGACAAGTTGGGTGACTTCAACAAGTCGGACGGCCATTCTCTTATCTGATGTCTTTGATGATAGAGTATTTATGCAGACTATGCGACAATGCATGTAGAACTACAACAATATGAATGGAATTAAGGAGAGTAGAGCAAATGAATCTAACACCCCCCCCCCCCCTAATCTGGATCCGAGAATGCCTTGATCTGAAGACTAAGCAATGCACAAAATTTGTTGTGTGCATCAATTCTCAAAGTCTTGGTAAGCACATCTGCTATCATGTTTTGCGTCTGACAGTACGTTAAGCTTATCTCTCTGTCGAAAATATTACTCCTTATATAGTGATATCAAATCTCAATGTGCTTACTCCTAGAGTGAAATCTAGGGTTGGCCGATAAGGCAATGGCACTTTGATTATCACAAAACATAATTGTAGGAGTATTGATTTAGATTAATATTTGATAGTAAATTTCTCAACCAAATTGCTTTTTTATTTGATTGAGAAGTAGCAACGTATTCTGCTTTTGTAGAGGAAAGAGCAATAGAGGTTTGCTTACGACTGTTCCAGGAGATAGGACCGTCATTGCAGAAGAATGTAAATCCAGATGTGGATTTATGAGTATCTTCATCTCCTCTCCAGTTTGTATCTGAATATCCACTTTAGCTGTTGGAGGTTGTTGTTGTTGTTGACTTCTCCATAGCAGATGCATAGGTCCGTCGTAGCTGGAATGTACATCATGACTCTGATAAGAGCCTTCCAATGTATGATTCCAAGATTAGCCATGCATAGGCTTAATGAGCTAATTGCAAAAGAGATGTCAGGTCTTGTACAGACCATTGCATACATGAGAGAGCCGATATCGATTGATATAGATACTCTCTTGTTTGCTCCTTTTCATGCTTTGTTTGAGGACATTGGTTCTTTAAAAATCGCAGGCTTGGATCCATTGGTGAGTGAGATTCTTTGCAATTAATAAGATTATATCTGATAATGATATTATGAAGATATCTTTGTGAGTAATGTAGATCAGCCGTCTATCTCTCTGTCTCGATGGATTTGAATTCCAAGACAATAGTGAGCCTCACCCAGATCGGTCATGTCAAATTCAGAGGACAACATTTGTTTAGCATCCTTCACCTGATTGGTTTTTTTCTTAAAAGCAATGCATCATCGACATACAAGGTGATGATAATGAAGGAATGCTACACTGACTTGAAATAAACGTTAGAATTGGCAGTGCTTGGTTTGAAGCCATGTTGGATGAGAAATGTGTTGATCCTTTGAAACCAAGCTCTTGATGATTGTAAGCCATAAGGTGCCTTGTGGAGTTTACAGACATGATTCTTCATGCCTTCGAGAACGTCTGATTCTTGATCAGAGAGAAATACTCTCTATCCATTGCTTCTCTCCAGAGATCGGAGTCTGATTGGCTAAGGGCCTCTTCAACTATAGTCGGTTCCTACATTAAAAGATAGGTAGACTCAAGAATATACTTTGTGGGCTGTGTGCGCACTCGGTTCGATCTTCTTGGAGGTCATGTCAGTTGATGATCCATTCCTTGGTTGGGTTGTTGCTGAGTAACAACAACATCTTCCTCTGATTCGCTATCGAATAGTTGGTTGATTGTCGGCATGATGGAGCTTGAGGCTTGAATTGTCGTGTCAGTGGCAGGTGTTGAATTGAAGTCGATGAATTGATCCTCGATAAAGACTATATCCCTACTAAATAAAATTTGTTGGGTATCGGGGTCATACTACTTGCAGGTATTTTCGGAGGAGGTATAACTGATCAAGATGGTCATTAGACTTTGGAAGTCGAATTTCTTGCTTGCCTCCTTCGAGATCTGCGTGTAGGCGATGCAACCGAATACTCGTAGGTTCTTCAATGAAGGTTTAGATCCTGTCCATACCTCATGGGGTGTTTAGTTTGAGAGGGCCTTAGTCAAACATCTGTTTTGAATGTAAGCTATAGTGGAAACAGCTTCAGCCTAAAAGCTCTTTGAAAATGATGCGTGGTTATATCTTTTACAAAAATTCTAATAAGTAGAATTATCTACGTCAAACATAACACATCATTCATGTATGGATGTTGTATAGTTGATGAAGGAAAGATCCATCTTTAGATTCCATACAGTGGACAAGCACAGTCATCTTTTGCTTTTCAAGGTCTAAGGAATAAGATATAATTTCTACCAAAAAAGGTATTTGTGCTTCGAATAATAACACATAATCTCACCATTCACAAACAAGTATTGCACACACATAAGCATTACACATGGGTGATGCAATTTGCTACAAAGCATGCAGTTCTGCATGTTAAGGATGGAGAATGACATGGTTATTGCTTTTCTTAATTGCATGGAGAGTTCTTTTTACTATCTTCATGGGTGATCTTCATTTTCCTACAAAACATGCAAGTTTGCATGTTCCTGCTTTATGACTGTCTGAATAAATTATTGTCTTTCTTTGTGTTCAGATTTCATCAGTGTTGCATGCTTCCACTTTCTGTTTGACTCTCTAACTGTTTTGTCTGACTGTCTACTCTTCCTCTTCCGCATTATTGCAATTAAGCTCTATTTTTGTTTGCCTACTATTGTAGTAGTGCACGCACTGAAAGAATTGGTCGACCACTGCCTTCGTGCAATAGTAGGATCGTTTCGATTCGATTGTTCGACCTATCACTAGTAATAGGCGACCTTTATCTAATTATGATTTTGTAATTGTGAATATTGAGAGCAAAATTTTGAAATGTTGATCGTGATTACTATGAATACTAATCATGATTATTGTGAATATTGTTCATGAATATTGTGAATATTGTTCATGAATATTGTGAATATTGAGAGTGAATATGTTGAGATATTGATCATGATTATTGTGAATAGTGATCTTGATTATTGTGAATATTGATCGTGATTATTGTGAATATTGATCATGATTATTGTGAATATTGATCACGAATATTGTGAAAACTAATTGTGAATAATCCTGAATATTGATTGTTAATGTTGTGAATATTGATCGAATATACTACACCCCATCAGCATGTAGGTAATAGTGAGGGTTAGAAAATGATCTCTTGCTAGGTGCTGGGAGTGATGAGAGGCTTGTTAACGCGTCCTCCTGACTGCTTAACAAATTTTTCAAGCCCATTGTTTGTTCAGGCGGCACGGATCCTACCAAATTAGCAACGTAGTCGGCTTATTCAAATTTAGGTCTATGATGGTTGGCCTTGTCACTGCCATTGGTGCTAATGACAAAAACAAGTAATTAGTGTGTTTGCAGATTCTACATTCTAGAATCTATTAACTGGTTCTTTACTTCGATTACTTCTAGTTTACAGCTTAGATAGCTTTGAATTCTACCCGTCAACAGAGACTGTGGGCTCTTGCTTAAGTTATTCTTACTTGTTAAAGCCCAAAATCAGACAGAAGGGACAAATTCACGTTGTAATATTTTGTTCTGCTGCCTGTCAGAGGACAACTCATGGTCGTTCTCTCTTGAAAGCACTCAGATTCAAACAGAGATGCAAGCCATGAACATTCATTTACATATCAGCATGCAACCCAAATGAATATTCAATAGTTTCTACAGCAATCTACTCTAAAAACAAACTGAATCAGATCCTACACATTACTTAAACTGAGCATCCCAAGAACGTCAAGAACTAGAATGTCAAGAATATGCAGGATCTTCGCCACATTTCTAGCATATTTGGTTTACTTGAATGCTGATTCCTACATTAATCCACAAACAAGAAATGAAAACTAATCCACTCTAGGAAAACAGGAAAACTAATCCACTCTACAATCCACAACCACACTCATAGGAGGGAAGGGCAAGATCATGAATGCATTCACTCAAGAAACAAGCATGATCAAGGAGCTCAATGGATGCACCAACACTCGTGGAGGCTTTCTCATTTCAACATGGAGTAGGTACATTTCACAAAAAGCTCTTCTTCACAAAGAGGGAGTCTCTTAAATAAGCAAGAGAGCTAGTGAAATTTCCATATTTCACAAATTACAAGTGGAATAATGCTCTCCACTAGAGGTCACCATCAAAAGATGGCTCACTCTACTTTCTTTAAGAGGGGTCTACCTACATTTATTACGTTTGCCTAGAAATACTAGTTCCTATATGGTCATTCCATCTTCCGGGATTCACCATGAGGCTTACACAGTTCTTGCTTGTCATTCCTAACTAGCATTTCTCGGCTCTCAGTCTTCGTTCATTTCGTCACCTCAAAGACCTCCTCGGTCTAAGGTGAGAGGTGCTCTTGAGTTGTTCTATCCGAGTATCTTCGGATTCGTCAGAATCAACCAACATTATCCCACCCCTAATGTGTTGCAGGACCCACTGCAACTCATATTGGACGATGTTGTTCCGTTTTTGCATTGGCGTCTTTGATCGGCACTTGAAAAGGCGTAGATCCTCGTTCGCTTACATAAAACCAAGTGCTTATTGTCACCAGTCTTTATCACAAAAACTATTTTTCGCAATTTTCTGCAATGTAATCAGAATGCCATATTGCTGCAAGTGGTTGACATTCTCAAAATTGGAGAGCTCTCAGCAGCTTCACAACTTGCATGCCCGAGTGCTTCCTGCGTGTCTTCTTTCTTATCACTTGTATCTGTCATTGACGGTTTCATCTTTGGTTTCTTGGCAGGTACTAACTTCTAGGAGGACTATATCCTCCATTTTGCTTCTGGGTGTTTCCGCAGTTCTCCGCTCAATTGAAGTTTCAGTCTTGTCGATGCTCTTTCCTGATAGGTAGCACAAATCTTGGTTATCAGTCTTTAAGGGAATGGACTCATTCACACATTGGTGGTAGAAACAGATTGGACGAATGGTTGGTGGCGGCAAGAAAACATGATGAAGGCTTGGTGGCAAGGTGAAGGAATTGATAGTTCTACAGTTGCAACCTTGGACCCTTGCAATGTCGAGCTTTGACCACCACTTGCTGGGTGAGGAGCTCACTTTATTTTGCAGGTTCACGATTGTGTTCATCTTTCTTTTTCTGTAGCTCTTTCTTTTGATCCATTACTTTTGGATCTCTTTGGGCTTCATAAGAGGGGATTCAACTATCATTGCTCCAGAGAGTTTCTTTCGATCAAGATTGATCTAACTCATCTATTGCTTAGGTTTTGTTCTTTACTCCTCAGCTTCTTTGCTTAATTTCTTATGTCTTCTAGATGCTTCGCGCTTCTTAGATCTTCGGTTGGCTGATCATCCATTGTAGGTGGCAATTAGTCTCCGTAAGACACTTGAAATGATCTATCAGCTGCTTCGGTAAGACTATCAAAAACTGGAGATTTCTTAGAAGAACAGCAAACTGATAATAAACATACAGATGGAAGGTAGGGTTCATCGGTAGATGGTGTGGACGATAGGCATGAGGATGGGTGCAGAAGTATGGCAAGAGGCCAGTTGAAGAAGGAGACTGATTTCCCAATGTTTGTGTTTCCCTTTTCTGAAGGATCTTCGTCGTGATTGGAATACTTCTTCTGATTGAGTCGCTTTGGATTGCCTATATGTCCTCTTAGCCTTGTCATTTTCATATTTGACTTGTGACCTTGGCTGGCGATCTTGCTGACATTGTTACTGACAACGTAACTGTCCCAATGGATCCAAGCAGATCCACTCTCCCCCCCCCCCCCCCCCCCCCCCCCCCCCCCCCCCAAAATCTGTTGGTGGGGATGTTGTTGCTAGTAACTATTCATGCTCAAGATTTGATCGGCATGTCTAACACGTGGTTGAAAACACGTTGAACATGTGACTGGACTAAAGATTGAACAAATTCTAACTAAATTTGTTTCGATCTTGTTGTACTTGACTTGAAGATGAATTTGGCAATGAGATGCAAGAATCAACTCTGAAATGACATGGATTTCTCATATTTCTCAAAAATTCTAAACTGATGTACAAGGGAATCTGAAGGTGGATATATGAATGACAATGTGTTCTTGAGATGCTCTACGGAAGACTCTCGTGCAGTAGGTATTTCTCATGCAAAAATCAATCACACACTAGGAATGAAGAGCGACAAGGAAATAAACAAATTATACAGAAACAGAGAGAGAGAGAGAGAGAGAGAGAGAGAGAGAGAGAGAGAGAGAGAGAGAGAGAATTGTATAGCACTTGTCGAACAAAACTTGCATTTATCAACATTGCTTATTTACCTTGATAGTTGAAATATGTCATTTGTGTTGTAGAGTAATGTGACTTACTCTGACATGCCCTTGTCAAAACAAGGCAGGATTGGTGACACTAAAATCTACCATCATTAAGAGCAGATGTTGTAAGATATAGCTTGAGATGGTATGGTTGAGGTACTATGTCCTGAGGACCTCTCTAAACAAGAGATTCAAAATCGAATCTCTATCTGGATTTCCGAATCGTAGATTTATTGTGGATTGGCACATTAGAAATCTTATCAGCATGTGGAAAGACAATTAGATTTGAGGTTGTATAAGGGGAGAAAAACTATCAATTCCATGTGGAGGTTGCTCTTGGTTGGACATTGTAGCAGATGACGGAATATCGGTTTCGCTTTTCTCCTACAATGACTCATATCATGTTAGTGTCTTTTGCATTATGGAGCTGGTGAATTGCATGGTAATGTAGAAGTTTGCAAGAAACTTCTCGAGTGAGTAGCAGGTTGAGTTGTTGGTTGCTATAGTGCTCGTGTTGTGTTGTCGTGAGGATCCTATTGTGAGTCATAACGGACGTGGCGTGCAGGTAGGATCTTGTTGAGTTGTTTTGGACAATGTTTGAAACTGTGTTTTCTGACACAGTCAGGACACTCGACGTGGTACTTGGTCTTAACTGGGCAATCAACCATGAAATGGCCAGTTTCACCACAGATGAAACATCTGTTGTTCAATGGCCCTTGTATAACGGCATAGCCACCTTGTATGGCTAATGGTGCTGTTGCTTTTGGCGAATATTGATTGTGATGGTTGTTCTTCATATTGTTGGACGGTATGTGCTTGGATAGGCTTTTGTCATCTTGATGTTACTCAATTTGACAAAAGGACTCTTGATCAAGCGAAAGGGCTTAAAATGCTTTATAAAGGACTCTTTCAAAACTGACCAGTCTGTCTTATCTTCATGATCAAGGTTCAAAAATCAATCACGTGCTTTAGCAATCATGGTCATCGAAAATAGTTGGACCATAGCATCGGGAGATGTTTCACCATACACATCACATGCATTCTCAAATATTTGCAAAAAAATTTGAGGGTCCAAAGTACCGTCAAACTTTGGTAGATCTAACTTGGGTGTATGTCTCTCTAGATGAGCTCCGTGCGTGGCAAAAGCACCATTAAAGTTGGTTCGGACCTGGGGCTCGTGCTCGTGAAGACTCGGCTCTATCAGGTTCTTGTCCCTCAAATGGGTTTGTAGATGGCTCGTGGGGTTGGGACTGCATTCAGTAGAACCTATGACGGCTGATATGTTCAGCTGTAGGAGGCTTGATCTGGTATGGATAATGTTCAGGTATTTCAGAATCTGTATGTGGGTCCATTTGATAAGATCTTGTTTTTGTGATTTTTTTGGTTTAGTTTTTTTTTTTGTATGGGGTCAAAAATTTGTCTAAATTGGAAAAAAAGATGACGTCCAAAAATAAAGTATCGAAAAAACAGATGACTCGAAAAAACAGGTGACTCAAAAAATTGAAGGCTCCAAAAAATTGTATCGAAAAAATAGAGGACTCGAAAAAATAGATGACTCGAAAAATAGAAGGCTCGAAAAAATTGTATCGAAAAATTATGTTGGTGACTCAAAAAAATGTATTGAAAAATTATGTAGGTGACTCGAAAAAAGTGTATCGAAAATCTGTACTGGTGAATCGAAAAAAATGTATCAAAAATTGAAGACTCGAAAACATAGAAGGCTCAAAAAAATTGTATCGAAAAATAATGTTGGTGACTTGAAAAAATGTATCGAAAAATTGTGTAGGTGAATTGAAAAAAATGTATCGAAAATCATGTAGGTGACTAAAAAAAAAATTATCGAAAAATTGTGTAGGTGACTCGAAAAAAGTGTATCGAAAATCTATGCTGGTGAATCGAAAAAAATGTATCGAAAATCTATGTTGGTGAACTGAAAAAATGTATCGAAAATTATGTAGGTGACTCAAAAAAAAGGTATCGAAAAGATGTGTAGGTGATTCGAAAAAAGTGTTTCAAAAATTATGTTGGTGACTCGAAAAACGGGTATCGAAAAATTGTGTAGGTGACTCGAAAAAAGTGTATCGAAAAAATATAGAACTCGAAAAAACAGGTGACTCGAAAAATAGAAGGCTCAAAAAAATTGTATCAAAAAATTATGTTGGTGACTCGAAAAAATGAATCAAAAAATCTGTGTAAGTAACTCGAAAAAATTGAATCAAAAATTATCTAGGTGACTCGAAAAAAAGTATCGAAAAAGTAGGTAAGTGACTCGAAAAAAGTATATCGAAAAATGGTGGATTAAAATTTTATATGACTCGAAAAACGTATCGAAAAAGTAGGTAAGTGACTCGAAAAAAGTATATAAAAAATGGTGGATCGAAATTTTATATGACTCAAAAAAAGTATCAAAAAAGTAGGTAAGTGACTCGAAAAAAGTATATCGAAAAAAGGTGGATCGAAAGTTTATATGACTCAAAAAAAGTATCGAAAATCTATAGTATCGGAGTATCGAAAAATATGGAGTATTGAAAAATAATGAGCATCGAAAAATAAGGGATATCAAAAAATAAAGTAGTATCGAAAAATAAGGACTATCAAAAAATAAGGAGTATCGAAAAACAAAGGAGTATCGAAAAATAAGGACTATCGAAAAATAAAGAGTATCGAAAAAATCAGAAGTATCGAAAAAAGTTATGAGTATCGAAAACTAGGGACTATCGAAAAATAAAGAATATCGAAAACAATTATGAGTATCGGAAAATTCATAAGTATCGAAAAATGAAGCTCGCGGCTCCGGTTGCTCCGATCGAGATTTGATAGAGTGGTTCGGTCGAGAATTAACAGGAGTCCATAGGTTGAGATTTGAAGCAGGTGCTTCGGTTGAGATTTCACAGGATGCGTCCGTTGAAATTTGACTCAGGTGCTCTGATTTCATAGGATGCGTCGGTTGAGATTTGACTTAGGTGCTCCGGTTGAGATTTAATAGGATGCGTCGGTTGAGATTTGACACAGACCGTCGGTTGCGATTTAAGTGATGTGCTCTGCTTGAGATGGAAATCAGTGCGTCGGTCGAGATAGGAGCAAGGTTTGGTCAGGAATGAAGGCAAAGTGAGGTGCGTGGTCGTGAAGGGAATTTGGTCTTGTGAGGAGTGCATGGAGGGCTGGGCTTGTGCAAATGGTGATGAAGACTGCGTGTAGGATTGAGCTTGAAACAAGAATGCGTATTGGCTCTGTCAGAATGGAAATGTCAAGTCGTTCGGTTCGGTTCTAAGGAAGAGGCGTGTGTGGATGCAAGAGGAGTGCGTTGGCTCAGTCCAGTCAGATGAGGAGGTGTGTGGGCGGATATGTGGCTAGGGAGGAACTGTCTAGTTGCAAAATACCGGTTGATGCCAAACGAGAATGGTGTTTTTCTGATTGAGTTGGATCAAAGTAGTTAATACCCAATCGTAGAGGTAGGATGGTACTGTCCAGGAACGGCCCTGTAATGATGCTATTCAAAAACGTGGCAGACTATAAGTGTTAGACTGCAGATGATGGCAGATCCAGATATGTATGATGTTGTTTATGGAGTTTGTCATGGAAGAACATTGAAACAGGGATGGAGTAAAGATGTGCATGTGTTCAAGCGGCAACTGGCGTCAAATGGTTGTAGATTCTACATTCTAGAATCTGTTAACTGGTTCTTTACTTCGATTACTTCTTGTTTACAGCTTAGATAGCTTTGAATTCTGCATGTCAGCAGAGACTATGGGCTCTTGCTAAGTTATTCTTACTTGTTAAAGCCCAAAATCAGGCAGAAGGGACAAATTCACGTTGTAGTATTTTGTCCTATTGCATGTTAGAGGACAACTCAGGTTCGTTCTCTCTTGAAAGCACTCACATTCAAACAAAGATGCAAGCCATAAACATTCATTTACAGATCAGCATGCAGCCCAAATGAGCATTCAATAGTTTCTACAGCTACCTACTCTAAAAACAAACTGAATCAGATCCTACACATTACTTAATTTGAGCTAAACCTAGATTAATCCACAAAGCTGAAACAAGAAATTAATCTACAGCATTTTAGAAGTCCAAGAATCAAGAAACCAACTAGTCTTTTGATTCTTGGACATCCCAAGAATGTCAAGAACTAGAATGTCAAGAATATGCAGGATCTTCGCCACATTTCTAGCCTATTTAGTTTACTTGAATACTGATTCCTACATTAATCCACAAACAAGAAATGAAAACTAATCCACTCTAGTAAAACAGGAAAACTAATCCACTCTACAATCCAAAACCACACTCATAGGAGGGAAGGGCAAGATCATGAATGCATTCACTCAAGAAACAAGCATGATCAAGGAGCTCAATGGATGCACCAAAACCCGTGGAGGCTCTTCTCATTTCAACATGGAGTAGGTACATTTCACAAAAAGCTCTTCTTCACAAAGAGGGAGTCTCTTAAATAAGCAAGAGAGCTCCTTAGGTGGCATCCTAGTGGAATTTTCACATTTTACAAATTACAAGTGGAATAATGCTCTCCACTAGAGGTCACCATCAAAAGGTGGCTCACTCTACTTTCTTTAAGAGAGGTCTATTTGCATTTATTACGTTTGCCTAGAAATACTAGTTCCTACATGGTCATTCCATCTTCCGGGATTCGCCATGAGGCTCACACTGTTCTTGCTTGTCATTCCTAACTAGCATTTCTCTCATACTCGGCACTCAATCTTTGTTCATCTTGTCACCTCAGAGACCTCCTTGGTCTAAGGTGAGAGGTGCTCTTGAGTGGCTCTGTCCGAATATCTTGGGGATTCGTCAGAATCAGCCAACATCATCCCACCCCTAATGTGTTACAAGATCCACTGCAACTCATATGGGATGATGTCACTCCGTTTCCGCATTGGCGTCTTCGATCGGCACTTGAAAAAGCGTAGATCCTCATTCGCTTACATAAAACCAAGTGCTTATTGTCGCCAATCTTTATCACAAAAACTGTTTTTCACAATTTGCCGCAATGTAATCAAAATGTCTTATTGCTGCAAGTGGTTGACATTCTCAAAATTGGAGAGCTCTCAGCAGCTTCACAACTTGCATGCCTGAGTGCTTCCTGCGTGTCTTCTTTCTTATCACTTGTATCTATCATTGACGGTTTCATCTTTGGTTTCTTGGCACATACTAACTTCTGGGAGGACTATATCCTCCATTTTGCTTCTGGGTGTTTCTGCAGTTCTCCGCTCAATTGAAGTTCTAGTCTTGTAGATGCTCTTTCCTGATAGGTAGCACAAATCTTGGTTATCAGTCTTCAAGGGAATGGACTCATTCACACATTGGTGGTAGAAACAGATTGGACGAATGGTTGGTGGCGGCAAGAAAACATGATGAAGGCTTGGTGGTAGGGTGAAGAAACTGATAGTTCTACAATTGCAGCCTTGGACCCTTGCAATGTCGAGCTTTGACCACCACTTGTTGGGTGAGGAGCTGGTTTTATTTTGCAGGTTCACAGTTGTGTTCATCTTTTTTTTTCTACAGCTCTTTCTTTTGATCCATTACTTTTGGATCTCTTTGGGCTTCATAAGAGGGGATTCAACTATCATTGCTCCATAGAGTTTCTTTCGATCAAGATTGATCTAACTCATCTGTTGCTTAAGTTTTGTCCTTTACTCCTCAGCTTCTTTGCTTAATTTCTTATGTCTTCTAGCTACTTCGTGCTTCTCAGATCTTCGGTTGGCTGATCATCCATTGTAGATGGCAGTTAGTCTCCGTAAGACTCTTGCAATGATCTATCAGCTGCTTTGGTAAGACTATCAAAAATTGGAGATTTCTTAGAAGAACAACGAACTGATAATAAACAGACAGATGGAAGGTAGGGTTCATCAGTAGATGGTGTGGACGATAGGCATGAGGATGGGTGCAGAAGTATGGCAAGAGGCCAGTTGAAGAAGGAGACTGATTTCCCAATGTTTGTGTTTCCCTTTTCTGAAGGATCTTTGCTGTGATTGGAATACTTCTTCTGATTGAGTCGCTTTGGATTGCCCATATGTCCTCTTAGCCTTGTCATTTTCATATTTGACTTGTGACCTTGGCTGGCGATCTTGCTGACAACGTAACTGCTCCAATGGATCCAAGCAGATCCACTCTCCCCCCCCCTCCCAAAATCTGTTGGTGGAGATGTTGTTGCTGGTAACTGTTCATGCTCAAGATTTGATCGGCGTGTGGAACATGTGGTTGAAAACACGTTGAACATGTGACTGGACTAAAGATTGAACAAATTTTAACTAAATTTGTTTTGATCTTGATGTAGTTGACTCGAAGATGAATTTGGCAATGAGATGCAGGAATCAACTCTGACTTGACTTGTATTTCTCATATTTCTCAAAAATTCTAAACTGCTATACAAGGGAATCTGAAGGTGGATATATGAATGACAATGTGTTCTTGAGATGCTCTACGGAAGACTCTCGTGCAGTAGGTATTTCTCATGCAAAAATCAATCACACACTAGGAATGAAGAGCAACAAGGAAATAAACAAATCGTACAGAGAGTGAGAACTGTATAGCACTTGTCGAACA
Source organism: Diphasiastrum complanatum (assembly GCA_029204225.1). Lineage (NCBI taxonomy): Eukaryota > Viridiplantae > Streptophyta > Lycopodiopsida > Lycopodiales > Lycopodiaceae > Diphasiastrum > Diphasiastrum complanatum. The sequence goes on along the minus strand of CM055093.1, from coordinate 80,761,081 downwards.
AAACTTGCATTCATCAACATTGCTTATTTACCTTGATAGTTGAAATATGTCATTTCTGTTGTAGAGTAATGTGACTTACTTTGACATACCCTTGTCAAAACAAGGCAGGGTTGGTGACATTAAAATCTACCATCATTGAGAGCAAATGTTGTAAGATATAGCTTGAGATGCAGGTATGGTTGAGGTACTATGTCCTAAGGACCTCTCTAAACAAGAGATTCAGAACCGAATCTCTATCTGAATTTCTGAATCGTAGATTTATTGTGGATTGGCACATTGGAACTCTTATCAGCATGTGGAAAGACAAATAGATTTGAGATTGTAGAAGGGGAGAAAAACTATCAATTCTCTGTGGAGGTTGCTCTTGGTTGGACATTGTAGCAGATGACGAAATATTGGTTTCGCTTTTCTCCTACAAGGACTCATATCATATTAGTGTCTTTTGTATTATGGGGCTGGTAAATTGTCTGGTAATGTAGAAGTTTGCAAGAAACTTCTCGAGTGAGTAGCTGGTTGAGCTGTTGGTTGTTATAGTGCTCGTGTTGTGTTGTCGTGAGGATCCTATTGTGAGTCATAATGGACGTGGCGCGTAGGTAGAATCTTGTTGGGTTGTTTTGGACAGTCTTTGAAACTGTGTTTTTTGACACAGTCGGGACACTCGACGTGATACTTGGTCTTAAATGGGCAATCAACCATGAAATGGCCAGTTTCACCACAGATGAAACATCTGCTGTTCAATGGCCCTTGTATAACAACATAGCCACCTTGTATGGCTAACGGTGCTGGAGCTTTTGGTGGATATTCATAATAAGTCAAGGAGTTTCCAGATTGTGATAGTTGTTCTTCATATTGTTGGACGGTATGTGCTTGGATAGGCTGATATGAAAGACAAGCATGAGCGGGATGCGTAGCCCAACAGTGTGGGCACCATATTGGTTTTTGTCTATTAGATACCTGTGCAGGGTTTGGCTGACCAGGCAAACTGCTTTGGATAGACTTCAGGGTAGTGTGAAACTCATTGGTGAGTTTCTCCATCTATAGTTGATGTTGTTTATTAACCAACTCCAACTGGGATTTTCAAAGCTGATCTCGGGTATCCGCGATCAGCTTCGACTCATGGACAGGAGCACGTGCCCCCTGGATTCGTCATCATCTGATCCCTCGTCTTCTTCTTTGATGGCATCAGACATAGCTAAATTTAAGATTTGCATAATGTTTGTCCTTATCCTGGGCACTTTGGACATTTTCATATGCTATATGTAGCATTTTCTGCATATCATGTAGGAACTCCGCTACTTTCTGAAACTTTATCATCCGAGTCTCAACAATGATGGGTGACCTAGCCTCAAAGCTGTACATAAGCATGAACGGGCTATAACCGGTAGATGAATGCTTACTACTATTATAGGCAAAATCGATCAATGGAAGGTACTTTTTCCAATCAGATTGTCGTCTGGAAACATATGCCTGAAGCATTTGTTCCATCGTCTGATTTGTTCTTTCCATCTGTCCATCTGTCTCAAGATGATCAGAAGAACCCAAGCTCAATGTCGTCTCTAGTTTAGCGAATACGGCCGACCAAAAGTGACCGGTGAACTTCGGATCGCGATCGCTCACAATATCACTTGGTAATCCGTAAAGCCTAAACAGACGCTCTAAAAATATCTGAGCTAAATCAGAAGCCTTCGCGGTGGTCTTTATCGGAATAAACGTAGCCAATTTGGTAAGACAGTCAACCTCAACCCAAATTGCATCATGCTGGTTATTCGTCCATGGTAACCCAACCACGAAATCCATGGAAATACTATCCCATCTCTTATCAGGGACATCCAGTGGATGCAACAAACCGCCAGCCTTATGGCATTCAGTAGTATTCAACTAGCATTGGTCACACTTGACCACATAAGATTTTACGAAGGGCTTGAGTTTTGGCCAATAAAAATCCCTTCGTACCAAATCCAATGTACGATGTATGCCAAGATGTCCTGTTGCACATGGTGAGTCATGACATTCATAAAGAATTACATTCTTAAAAACATCCACATCAGACACACAAACCTTCCCTTTTCTGAACAATAGTCCATTATGGATAGAAGTCATCAGTACTCTTTATATCCTTCCCCCCAGACTGATCACCATAAACATCAGTCCCGCTTGATTTAGCTGCTAAAACCCTATTCCAGATTGGTCCAAAATGTGGGCCTTTCTCATAAAGACCTCTCAGGGAGAGATAAAAGTCTGTACTGATCATAGTGAAGGAAAGTTCGTTCACTTCACAAATTCGACTAAGTGCATCAGCTACCTGACTAGATGAGCCCTTGATATACCTGACGTCAAAGTCAAATTCTTGCATGAGTTCTGCCCATCTGGCCTTATGACCTCGCAAATCATTTCTGATTACAAAAATACTTTAAAGGTTGATGATTCGTATTAACCACAAATTTATTACTGTACGTTAATGCCTCCATGATTTCAATGCATGGATCACAGCAAAAAGCTCTTTTTCCTAAGTGGTGTACCTGACCTGTGCATCGATTAGTTTCTTACTCTCAAATACAAACGGGCTGACCCTCCTGTAAGAGAACAGCTCCAATAGCTATATCACTTGCGTCAGTGTTAATGACGAACGACAAATCTGGATCTGCTATCCTCACAACTGGAGCTGAGGCAATTAGAAGCTTGAGTTTGCGAAAACTCTCATCTAATTTCTCATTCCATCTAATGGGAGGACTTGGCCTACCTTTGCGGCTTTTCACTCCTTTCAACATATTGTTAAGAGGTGCATCAATCTTCGAGTACTCCTAAACAAATCTATGGAAAAACATAGTGAAACCTAAGAATGACTTAAGTTCACGAACCATTTTAGGAATTGGCCATTCCACTATCGTCTTCACCTTTTCTTTGTCAATCTTGATCCCAAAGGAGGTAATCTTATGACCAAGGTAAAGAAGTTCTTTCTTGAAGAATTCGCACTTTGATTCTTTCGCATAAAGCTTCTCTTGTCTTGCGATACGTAAGACAATACGGAGATGCTTAGCATGCTCTTTGAGTGTTCTGTTATAGATCAGATTATCGTCCAGAAACACTACTACGAACTTCCCCAAATATGGACAAAATAAATCATTCATCATTTGCTGGAAAGTAGACGGAGCATTCGTCAAACCAAAGGGCAATACAAGAAACTCATAGTGGCCAAACCTGGTCCTAGAACCGGTTTTAGATACATCTTCCAGATGTATCCTAATCTGATGGTATCCCGTACGTAGATCAATTTTCGTGAAGTAATTAGCTCCACCCAATCGATCTATGAGATCGTCCATCCTGGGCAACGAGTATTTATTTTTAACTATTAGTTTGTTCAAAACCATGTAATCTACACATAGCCGAAAACTCCCATCTTTCTTACTCTTAAGAAGGATAGGTGCTCCCCATGGAGATTTACTTGGTCTTATGTGTCCCATCCTTAGATACTCCTCGATCTACATAGCCACTTCCTCCTCTTCCTTCTGACTAAACTGATATGGTTGTCTGAAAATAGGATGGCTATCGGACAAAAGATCTATCTTACGGTCCACCGACCGAGCGGGTGGTAGTCCATAAGGTAGCAGCTTCAGAAAAACTTCACTAAACTCTTGTTTTAAATCTTGCAAAAGCTGTTGTTCCTGATGCAAATTTTTTGGTGTTAAAGCATGAAAACACATTAATCCCCAACATCACAATGCATACGAGATTTCAAAAGCAAGTGAAAGAGTTCATACTCAGAATCATGAAGTTTCTCAATCAATTCAGCCGAGGAAATCATCGACGATGGAAGTACATCGGTCTCTCCAGAAATAGAGACAATCTGATCAAACTGATCTTTAGATACCATAGAATGATTTTTAAAATCTATCTCTAAATAGTCTGATTTGGCAAAAAACCATTCATAGCCCAAAATCACATTAGTCCGGTCCAAATTAATGACATGAAAATTCAACGGCTCAACATAGTCCTGCATCCGAAGCTCTAAATTCAAGACTTTGACATCCCAAATCTCAGTGTCCAAACCTGAGGCAAGACGGACCACGTAATGGTGATCACTGGCCATGGTGGGCACTCGGAGCTTCTGCACAAGTCGAGCATTCAAAAAATTGTGAGTACTACCTGAATCAAATAGCACATTCACGTCTTTCCTTAAAATATTGCCTCTCACACGAAACAATTCATTAGGCTTGAAAGAGAGTGCACTAAAGTTACAAGTACAGTCACAATTATTCAACAAATTGACATTCCAATTTACCTGCCGGTAACTCCACAATCATGAAATTTGACAACTTTGCTTTCTGTTTGGGGCACTGTTTGGCACGGTGCCCGGGTTTATTGCAGAGAAAACACAGATTATGTTTAAGCGCCGCCAACCGTGCTTTGTCTTTAACCACCAATTTTTTCTTATTCTTCTTCTTCTTTGACTGTTGGTACGCTTCTGCTTCCAGTTCGTCAAAAAATTGCTTCTTACGCTTGTTAGATTTTTCTTGCTTGGGTTTTTGAGCCGTTTGGCCGTGCACGCTTTTTCGTGATGCAACAGCTGTACTATCATAGGCTTTTGCCACACGAATAGCATCCTCTAGTGAGTTAAGGATATTATGTTTGTATTCATTTTGATAGTCAGCAGACAATCCGTCAATAAATTGCCATTGTGCTAACTTACGATCAAATTGTGGCACCTTGGCCAAAGAGTCCAAGAACTCTTGGACATAACTGTCTAGTTCTCGGCTGCCCATTTTGCAGTTGATAAACCGAATATACAACTCGGAATCGTCTATCGTGACAAAAGCTTTTTGGAATTCCATCAGGAATCCAACCCAAGTCACCGGTTTTGTGAAAAGTTCCCTCCACCAAGAAGAAGCTTTACCTTCCGGAAACAATAGAAACGATGATATTCGTTTATCTTCTGGGACGTTGTGCAAGCTAAAATAGCTTGTCCAACAGTTTATCCGGTCTTCAACAACTTCCGGGTGTTTAAACTTTTTATCGCCAGAAAATATTTCCGGTTGGTAGCCCAAGTTGTTATAGTTAATAGCTTGCAGTTGATTAAATAAATTTTGCATTTGTTTATCCCGTTATTTATTGCTCTGATGAAGTTCTAAAACTGTCTTGCCTAAGGTCTGCAACAGTTTTTCTGAGTCTAGGGTGTCATCACTGTCGGGTGAGGCCGGCTAAATTTTGGTATTTCCCCCATCACTTCCTGGTGATGCCGGGTGAATCTCGGTAGCACCCCCCCTCCAAAATTTCATCAGTATCCATTTGCTTGCCAACTGAAAAATCAAAAAAAACTTCATTTAGTTAATGCATTCATTACGGGTTTAATAATTGGCTAAATTAAGCAATGTCTACAAAAAAAACTAATTTTTTAGACCATACGTGCTTTATTAACAAATTATACCAATGAATCGGCAAATGGGTACTTAAGCAATAAAAAAAATCGGAATTAACCGTTAATGCAACAAAAATCATTTAAGCTGTCACGTTCTACTGCAAAAATTAATTATCAGCTCATTAAAACTGAAAAAAACACCTTTCATGCAAGAAATCACAAGGTTTTGCTAAAAAACTCCAAATGCCAAAAAATTGGCCTCTCCCAACCCCATCTTACCTACCACTTGCAAGCCTAACTCCAAGTTTTAATCCTAAACTTGAGTTTTAGGGGGACACCCCCCCCCCCCCCCCCCCCCCCACTTTCCATTCTCCATTCTCGGGATCCTTCATCACAACCCTTCTTGCGCTACCTGGCCGTGTACCCCCTGCCCGAACAACACGTTGTGGATGAGAAATCTGCACGCGAGAGAGAGAGAGAGAGAGAGAGAGAGAGAGAGAGAGAGAGAGAGAGAGAGAGAGAGAGAGAGAGAGAGAGAGAGAGAGAGAGAGAGAGAGAGAGAGAGAGAGAGAGAGAGAGAGAGAGAGAGAGAGCGCCAGGTAAGGGATGGATCACCGCCCACCCTCCTCACCACTCTAGACACTAAATGCAGGTGTTATGGGCGTTTTGGGAGACAACTACTAGCAAACTTTCCAGCACTTTTTCAGGGGTTTTTTTTTTCACAGTTTTTCAAGCTTTAAATGCACGAAGCACCAAGGCAAAAAGCATTTGCTATTTCTTTGCAGATTACTTTGCCTTCACAACATTTTTTAGATTGCTATTGCTTTTCTTTACTAGTTTCCAGCATAAGCAAAGTTTCTATCTAAGATTTGCAGGGTTTTGCTTCACTATGCTTGGTAAACAGAGGTTATGCTGCCAAAATTTTCTCAGAACTTAAGTTTTGCAGGTTACTACAACTATTTTATCCAATAGCCACTTGTTCTGGACCCAACCATCCTCCAGAATGGCTTTACAAGCTCCTAACCCTGCAAACAAACTGTTAGGTTGCTGGAAAATGAAGCATAAACCTGTGATTCACAGTAAGCAGCTGCAATCCTGTCAAACATCACCAACACTCAACAGCCAATAGATTAGAGTATTTTTGCTTCTATTACAGCCTATTCCCATCGATTTAAAACCAAACCGGCTTCCAAACAGGCAATAGACAGTATTCAAAATACAATAACCGTCTCTCTCTCTCTCTCTCTCTCTCTCTCTCTCTCTCTCTCTCTCTCTCTCTCTCTCTCTCTCTCTCTCTCTCTCTCTCTCTCTCTCTCTCTCTCTCTCTCTCTCTCTCTCTCTCTCTCTCTCTCTCTCTCTCTCTCTCTCTCTCTCTCTCTCTCTCTCTCTCTCTCTCTCTCTCTCTCTCTCTCTCTCTCTCTCTCTCTCTCTCTCTCTCTCTCTCTCTCTCTCTCTCTCTCTCTTTCCAGCAACTGCGAGATAACCCAACAAAGGTTATGGGCCCACACACGTTCATCTTCTTGTGATTTTGGGTTTCTCTATTTTGTTGTCTAGCGATGACATCACCAACAGAGATATGGGCTACAACGTGCTATAATACTCCTCTTAGCTTCCTCTCATGATCTACTAATGTTCTCTCATCCCTTTGATAGACATATCTGAGGCACTATTTTGAAAATGGCATCAGTTGCTCAATGCCAAGCCATAGAGAAGTTCAATGGAGAGAACTTCCATCTATGGAAGCTGAAGATGGAGATGGTGCTGCATGATCGTGATCTGTGGGAGATTTGTTTCAGGAGAGAACCAAAAGCCACAAGATCCATAGCATGGGCAAAGGAAGATAACAAAGCCAAGGCCATCCTCCTACTAAGCATTAATGACACTGAATTAATACATGTCTATTCTGCAGAGACAACAAAGCAAATCTAGGATTTGCTGAAAGGGATGTACCAATCATCTTCCATAAGCAACAAGTTGCATTTGAGAAGGAGTCTCGCAATGTTGAGATGTCAGAAAATGACTCTATGAGTGATCATTTCCAAAAGCTGCAAACCATCATAGAGAAACTTGCTGCCATCCAATGCAAGATTGATGAAGATGAGAAGATAGTTCTCCTTCTTAATAGTTTGCCAGAATCCTATGCATCTCTTGTTTCTGTTCTTGCATGCACACCAGGAATGACAAGCATTCAAGCTGTCAAATCACTCATCTTGCAAGAAGAACTGTGCAAGAAAGATACAATATGTCCTATCAGCCGTTGAGAATGCTCATATTGAGTCTACCAGATATGACATTCGACAAAGCAATCAGTCTTGTCGCTAATGAGAGACTGATGAGGGACGAAGGAGAAGGAAGCAATGATAAAGAGAAAGCCCTCTTCACAAAAGGAAAGAAGAAGAATAAGAACAAACTCAGATTCGACAAGACAAAGTCCTCAAATCAACAATCTTCTTTCTGTGATCACTGTCACAAACCAGGCCATACAGCCGACAAATGCTGGTTCAATCCAGCAATACCTTGCATGCACTGCAAGAAGAAGGGGCACTCTGCATACGATTGCAGATTCAACCAAAAAAGAAAGAAAAAAGCTGAAAAAGCAAATGTTGCAGAGTCATCCAAAGATGCAGATAGAGGTGATGAAGCCTTCACAATACTTGATGAAGCCTCAACAACCTACACTGAACAAGACTACGATGTAGTCATTGATTCAGGAGCAACATCACACATCACCTGCAACAAGAAAATCTTGATCGACTTCAGAGAACTCGAAAACAATAGAGCAGTGATTCTAGATGATGGGAGCAGACACGATGTCAAAGGCATCGGACTCTACAGTTGTGAACACTGTCAGGTCAAGCAGAGCTGCCAGGAGTACTCTACGTGTCTTCACTGAGAAAAGATCTGCTATCAGTCTCCAAGATGGCAAATCTTGGAATTCGAGTTTTATTCGATGGCAATACATGCCGCATGATCGAGAAAACAACAAACAAATTGCTGACAGTTGGATGCAAAGAAGGAAATCTCTACCAAGCCAAGATAATCAACAATTCTGATAGCATATTAAATGCATCAGAGAATGAAGATCAGCTCTAGCACAGGAGAATGTATAAAAAAATGAAATAAAAGGATTCGAGCTGCACCAATACAGTATGCAAAAAGCAAACCTTGGTAGCTCAATCCTCTTGCGAAGCTAAATACGTCACAGCTTCAAGGTGACGAACGAGGTAGTTTGGTTGCAGATGATACTGGTGGCAATTGGGATACCATAAGGAGGACCATGCATGATGATGATGGATTCTCAAAGTGCCATTTATATGTCCTAGGATCCTGTCTTCCATTCAAAGACAAAACACATACCTCTGAAGTACCATCACATTCAAGATTTGATTTCGAAAGAAGAGCTCCAGGTCCAGTACATAAAGTCTGAAGACATGATTGCAGATGCGCTCACAAAGCCGCTCGACAAGCCACTCTTCGCAAAGCAAAAAAAGACAATTGGATGAAACATGCAAAGCTACAAGGTTCAAGAGGGAGTGTCAAAAATTGTGAGCTCCTGCAACTTTGCCGCGACACGAAGCGAAGGTTGAATGGCAAACAATTCACGAAAGTCAATGTACCTCAAAAACCCTAAGACACGAAGCAAAGCGAAACTAGAAGGTGAATGATTCGCGAAAGCCAAACATGCCTTCAAGACCAAAAGACACGACACGACATGAAATGAAAAAAAAATGAAAGTAAATCTTTCGCGCTGCCAGTTGGCAGCTCAATGGGCATGGAGCCTTGAACCTCACGCTCAGCTGAAACAATTAGCAATAATAGAGAGTAACTAACTAGTTGATTACCATTAAACTACTCTTGTAATTCTCTGTCTAGCTATCTTGTAAACTCCACACACTGGAGATATAAACAATTTTTTGGATCAATAGAACACGGAGAAGAGTGTGTGAGTAGAGCACAAAAAGAAAAAAATAGAAACGAAATAACTGTACATGAAAGTCTGCCAATGAGCAGAACACAACGAAAGACCAGAGTGTGAGGTTGTCAACGAGCGAGACACTGAACATCTCGCTCTAAAAATCAAACTAATAATACAGTTGCTCTCTCTTGTGCATCTCCTTGTTTTCCACTGTCTTGATTGCTAGAATGATGTCTATTCTGTGATCGATAGTCATGCGTCTAGGATCCTGCAAGCTTCCGCATGAGAAAATGCAAAAGAAACAAATCCGTTCGGGATACAAAACTCGTTTGCGACACTTCAAATAATTGGTTGTCTAAGTTTGTGATTCCTGTAGTATCAGATGAGCATACGTAAAACCAAACTTGGTTTCACCTGACCCTAGATCAATGATCAATAAACATGCAGGAAGAATCATAAAATAGAAAGATAGTCATCACCAAGGAGACAACTATGGGCTTAATTTCCAACACAAATCCCATAATGTTATCATAAACAATTCTAAGCAAGGTTTATACCAATATTTCTTTGTCTCCCTTATCTTGCTCATCAGTTTTTTCTTTTGAAACTTTGATTCTTTTCCTTTCTCATCAAAGTTAACTTTTGTTTATTCCCCATGTTACCCAAGATTTTTGAGCTATAATATCTTGTTTCATTTCAATTACATAGGCTTTTGAATAAGGTGAATGTATAAAATCATTTTCTTTGTTGAGGATTCTCCCAAAGTTTTTAGATAGGTTATGCTTTAGATGGTCAAACTTTTAAGAGACAAAAATAGCTAATCAGTTGAGAAATGAATCTCCAACATTTTGGAGTCTACATCAAACTCCATAATATAAGGCACCATGCACTATTCGCCATACCCTACAAGAATTATAGATGAGAAATGAAAAAAAATGTAAACTTTATCTCCAAGAGCTATAATATTCACGAGCATTTCATGTAGTCTTCCCACATGCACCTCATCAAGAAAAGTAAAAGCATGATCTATTGACAACCTACCCATGAACTATTGATCTTTTAGCCAAATTCATCAAATAACCATAGCATTAACATCAAACATTAAATTATTATCCCCTACTAAAAAGCCATCCTCACAGGCTTGCAAAACCTTATGCCCATCAAAACTGCAGTTTTGCTCCTTGTTCCATACATGTTGAGAGCTTCAATTCCTTGCCACATTATTAGATGGTTGGAGGTATTCCCAACATATTGTAAATAAATAAAGTTGATGTAGTTATGGTTTCTCCATTAGCATGCATATTGAGCATTTGAGCTAACCTCCCTCTCCTCTCTCTCTCTCCCCCTCTTATCTTATCTTCTTCTCTATCCCTTTCATTCTAAATCATGATGTATGTTTGTGGTTAGAGTTAATGGGAGTAATGTTAAAGGGGAGTAGTCTAAAGGTGGTAGTGTTAGAGGGAAAAGTAAGAAGCAACTTATAGTAGCATCTTGGCTTAGTTAGGCAACTATCCAGTGAACTAACCTCTTTGACAGGCGGAAGCCGACCATATCTACACACTCTACAGTGGCGTCGTTGCCGGGGATAGGTTTCACTAACTAGTTTAGTTGTTTTTTCAGTTGTTTCTGTTTTGTTAGAGTGTTTTTAGGTGGATTTTGGGTAGAGTTAGCTTGTTTTCTGTATTTTCTTGTGCTTGGACTATTTACAGCTAGCGAAGGAGGTGTGAGAGGGTAGAGGAGTCCCAAACAGCCTCTAAGGGCTTGACATCCAGCCAAAAACCTTGAAAAACCCACAAAACAGTCAAATCTGCATTTTGGGAGGAAAAGAGGCAAAACTCTCATCAGATTTTGTTTTTTCCAAAACTAGTGGGAACCAACATTTGCATGACTGACAACAGATCCAGGGAATTGTCCCAGACCTGCATAGAAGCCTGCGAGAGTTAATTCCAAGCAGATATTGAAAAATCAGAGAAAAACCATAAACATTCAGAAAACCATTGTAAAAAACCAAAAAAATTCAGATCTTCATAAGAACCCTCGCGCTGAAGTTCCATCTCTATGAGACCAGGGCACAAGGAAGCTTGTGAGAGTTAGTTCCTAGTTTAAGAAAGGTTCCAGAAGATGAAAAAATTTAGCAGAACCCTCCCAGACACGAAAATTTTCAGTTTCAGTGGCCAAGAACCTTTGCAGAGAATTTTGAAGTTCCGTCTCAGTAAGACAAGGACACAGAAGAGCCTGTGAAGGTTAGTTTGATTCCAATGAGCAGAAAATTGGATTTGAGTGCCTAAAATCACTAAAATTAGGAAATACATCAAATCCTTGTAGAAGTAACCTTTCAAGACCATTTCATTGGCTTCATAATGTCATTTTACACAAGTGATGAAGTCTGCGAGAGTTGGTACAAAGTATTGGTGAAGATTAGAGCAAAAAAGTGTTTCTGAACCCTCGCAGACAGTGAGATTTTTACTTCTTGTGAGAGTTAACCTTCGTAGATATTTTTAGAGCTAGATCCATACTAGATACAATTCCTATAAGCCCTGCGAGAGTTGCTTCCTAGTATTTTTGAAAAAATCAAGATTTTTTACTGTAAAATAGTAAAAGAACCTTACCACAGCCAACCCTAGCACGAGTAACCTTCGCAAACCAGATCAGTAGTTAGATCTATACCATATCTTGTGAAAATCTCAGGCCAATCGGAGCAACGATCAGAAATCTATCAAGGAAAAACCACCATAAGAGGCCTAAAATCACACTATCGACCTATCTAATTGATCAGATCACTTAAGATCCAAATTGAATTCCACTATACCAAAGAGATCCAACATCCTTGGACTCTACCACCAAATGAATTTGAGATCCGAATGATCAATAGCGAGAAGAACAGCGAATCAAACTCCAAATATTTCCGGAGCAGCAGCTGCACGTATCGAGACAGAACCAAAACCAACGCCAATGGATCCAATGGATCAACTTGTATCTGTCGCACCATTGCAAGCAGTCCGGAGGGCTTCACGTATGGTAATATCTAAATTTGATGGGTCATCGAATCCTATCATATTCCTCCAGATCTACGAGCAAGCCTGCGAAATACGGCGAGCGGACACTGATAGAGAAATTGATGTTGTTTCCGATGTCTCTATTAACAATAGCACAAGATTGGTTCTTTAGCCTATCAAAAAAAATAAAAAACACTTGGGAAGCGGTTAAGGCGGCTCTCATCATGTGCTTTAAACCAAAAAAGTTCTTGGAAGATCCGTTTCTCCTGTTGAGCAAAGTCAAGATGGGAAAAAGAGAAAGCGTCATGGACTATATAGAGCGGGTCAAACATCTAAGATCCGAGTGCAACACAACCCTAACTCCTAATCATGCGATTATTATGTGGTTCCTTGTGGGGTTGCCATGTAGTATCAGAAGAGAACTTAAAAGATGGGACCAGTACGCTACATTGCCGGAGGCAATGGAAAATGCCATCAAGGAGAAAGATGAGGGTTCAAACGATGAGTCTTATCCGACCACCCATACTCCAACTCCGTCGGTAGCATCATCATCCAATGCATCCAACCTATCCACAGAACTGCTGATGGAACAAATGATGAAGTTACACAAGCAGCAGATGGAACAACTAACAGCATAGTCTAATCAAAAACTGAAGGCCTTGCAAGGGGCTGTAGCACCAATTCCAAATCCACCAGAACAGAACCAGCTACAGTATCCTTGCCGAGAAAATGTATGGTGCTCAGTTTGCACTCAAAACCATACAGCCAACGAGTGTTCGATTTTGCCATCTGTGCAACACATCATTGCACGAGACGACATTTTGCCCCTTTAAACCCCGGATCATAGAACATAAGAGGAATCCCTATCAGACCTTTTATTCTTATCATCAAGGTGCACCCAATGCGGCACCAAGCTAGGGCACGCCGAATAATCAACAATGCATGGCCTTACTTGCACCACCAGGGCCAGCTAACAACCAAGTGGCTCATGTGAATTTAGCAGCAGCGAAACATGAGACACCAACATCACCTCAACCTGAGCAGCAGCAATGGTACGGGCCGGACGAGTTATTTGTTCTAGCTGAGCCAGGTGAAGAAGAAAAGATCATGCACAGTGGGAGAACAGTTAACGCTCACTCAATTCAAAAGGCTACGCTCATTATTGGTGGAATACAAAGATTGTTTTGCTTGGAATTACAATGATCTGAAGGGTATCCCACAACTCTAGTCCAGCATACCATACCCTTGGTGGATGGAGCAGTCCCCAAGGTGAGTCGTTACTATTGATGCAACCCAAACTATACAGAGTTGATCAAGCAAGAGTTGCAGAAATTGCTAGATGTTGATTTCATCTATGAGATCGAGGACACTGAATGGGTGTCGTCGATAGTCATAGTACCCAAGAAGAAAAACAAAATGCGAATTTGTGCGAACCTGAAAGCATTAAATGCAGTCACCAAGAAGGATCATTTCCATTACCATTACGGAAAGTGTTCTAGACAGAGTAGCAGGAGCAGAAGCCTATAGTTTTTTGGATGGTTTCAGTGGCTACAATCAGGTGAAAATAGTGCCGCAAGATTAGCACAAGACAGCATTCGCCATGGAATCTATGCCTACAAGGTTGTTAGCAGATTCTAGCAAATCCTCAGGTGCCGAGCCAAGCTGAAACACAAAGCATCTCTCACCCAAGATTGAGGAGGACTCAAAGAGAGGAGAGCAGAAGAAGCTGTGAGCCAAGTATGAGAGTCGAGGATTACTAGCTAGGATGACAGATGATTTCTATGTGAGCCTACATGGTGAATCCCAGAGAAGGAATGGCCATGTAGGAGTTAGTAATGTTCCTAGGAAATGTAAATGAGTGTAGACCCCTCTTAACTAAATTAGAGTGAGCCACCTTTTGATGGTGACCTCTAGTGAAAGGGCTATTTCCACATGTACTTTCTAAATTAGTGGAATTGCCACTTAGGCTCCAGATGGGCAGCCCTCTTGCTTATTTAAGGGTCCCCCTCTCTTGTAAGTGAGCTTTTATTGTATTGTCATTTCTCTTGCATGAATAAAGAAGATCTTCAACGAGTTTTTGACAATTGAGAAGCTCCTTGTTCATGGCTATTGTCTTGAGTGAAATTCCTATAAACATGCTTTGATTTCTTGTTGTGGTTGTGGCTTAATTAGATTTCTTGCTTTCTCCTTGCAATGTGAGATGTAGATGTGGACTAGCTTTCTTGTTTTTTGTTTACGTAATTTCAGCATGCAGGTAAAATATATAGGCTGAGATTGTGATTTTGATCTGACACATTCTTTAACAATCATGTCCTTGATTGTTCTTGGGCATTCCAAGCATCAAAAAATGGGTGTTTCTTGATTATTGGGATGCCAGTATGTTGTAGGTAGTTAGTTTCTTGATTCTTGTTTCTTGTTGTGTAGTTTAATCTTGATGCTTTTATGCTTCCTGATTTCTCAGAATAGTTTGGTAGATAGATTTGTATATGGCTCTCTGTTTTAGAATGTTAATTTGTGCTTGAACAAGGTTTGGTTGAATGGCTTGTAAATGCATGTAGCTGGATTGGACGAGACTGTTTCATCCCACTGACAGGCTGGGAATACAAACGTTGAACTGACAAATAATCTGCCTGGAAACAGTTCTAAACAAGTGAACCCAACTAAAGAACTAAGTTCTAGAAACGAGCAGAAACTCTTGGTTTCCAGAGTGGAAACCACCAACGAAGAAGAGATAAATAGAATAATCGTGTTCACAGATTTTGGCTGAATCTGTTAACATTTGGAACCTTTACCACCACTACACAGACATTTCTCATAACACCATTCCGATCTATGCTGCCAAACAATCTTTTTGAAGTTTCACATACGAATCTTCACGGACCTCGTCACCTTAATTTTGACCGACGTATAGCTCTATTCTCGACCGAGGCTTCACGCTCCTTACCTGGCCGAGCTCCACGACTCACGTCTGGACCAGACCAAGCCTAGTTTCATTCACCATTGAAACACCACGACAACTCTCGACCGAGACCCCACAAGAAATATCTCGTCAAGTCCTGAGTTTGATGTCTCAACCGACACTTATCGATCAAATCCCAACCGAGCATTTCATTGGCACCTCGACTGATTCACTTAAATGACATCTCGACCGTGGAAGCTCGGTCCAATCTCAACCGAGTATTTTCAGTCTGATCTCGACCGAAAACTTTTGTTAGATCTCGACTGAGGGCATTCCCTTCAGATCTTGATCGAGCTCTTTCCATCCAGATCTCAACTGAGACATTTGTTCAAATCTCAACCGAGTGCATTCCGTTCACATCTCAACCGAGCTCTTTCCTTCTAAATCTCAACCGAGGACGTTTGCCCAGATCTCAACCGGAGACTTCTATCAAATCTCAACTGGAGACTTCTGTCAACTTCTCTCAAATCTCAACCAGAGATATTTGTCAAATCTCGACCGGTGACTTCTGTTCCATCTCAACTCTAGGCATTCCTTCAAATCTCAACCACGTGTTTTCTATCAATTCTCAACCGAGTGTTTGAATTTACAATATTGACCTAGTCAACTCCACAACAAACTCAACTCGATTATTTGACTAGGTTCCAGTATTAGCCAATTACCACAGTTCTCACACCAGTTTCTTGCAAAACCCTGACATCAAACACTATGCCATTTGGACACCCCACATTATTAGACTCTGTCTCATACCCTTAAAAAAAACAAAATTTACACAAGAGTCCACGACCAATATACTCAATCTTTTGGTACTCTAGAGCTGCTATGGATCGTATGTTGTTAATTGAGATGAATAATAAGTGAGAGTAAGAGTTTATCTACTGCATAAGTGTGAGATTATAGATCTGAGATTATAAATCTGTTGTTTGTGAGTGGAGAATTTGTAAGATGCATGATAAGTGAGTAGATCTTATCTGAGTTTCTCTTGATGACAGGTCGGAGTTATGATGTCAAATGCTTAGAATAAGTTTGTTGAATTATGCTTGCCATGTTCCACTTTCTGTGGAGATGCTGGTGAATCGAGGTCTTTTAGGAATAGCAATACTTTCGGTTGTTTGAGTAGAAGTGATATGTTGCTTGATTGGTAAGGTTAGGTTCTAAGCATGTGATTGTGATTGAGCGGAGCGTTCAACATTGGTAGAAAATTGATTAACCAAGAAAGGAAAAGTAGTAAAGAGTGCTTATGCTAAGAAACTTGATCTTGCAAAGCATGAGGGGAAGTGGAGAAAATGGACAAGAATATGTCCTAAGGATAAAGTCTTTAAACAAAGAATTGAGATCTATAGGAGAAAAGATCCAAGATAATGAACTAGTACAAGTGATATTAATGGATTAGGTGATGAGTTCTCTAGTTCAATCTTTGCTATTCAAGACCAACTTCCATCAATAGATAAGTTGCATAATGTTCTTGTGGCTGAGGAGAGTAGGATTCTACACCTCAAGACAATAATGGGGTCTATGTCACTACATGGTGGTGATGAGAAAGCAAACTTCACATCAAAGGACAAGAAGAAGACTCATCCATATATATTCCATTATGCTTAGGATCATCTAAGAGGATAGATCTTGATAATGTTTTGTATGTTCCATCCATTACAAAAAATTTGCTTAGTGTTGGACAATGGACTAGATGTACAATTCAAGAATGGAGTATGTTCCATCTTGATAAGTGCATAGCTAGTGGCATTATTCAAGGAAGGCTTTTTAAGTTGGATGCTAGTGTGGCCATTGAAAGTGTGAATATGGTTAGGGAGGAGTTGACTCAAGTGGATCTTTGGCACAAAATATTAGGCCATCCTAATCTTCAATCAATGGAGTCCATGGCATCAAAGGAGCTAGCTCTTGACCTACCAAAATCATTCAAGAAGTGTGGCAAAGTGTGTGAGGCATGTGGCCTTGCAAAGTCACACAAGACTTCCTACAAGAGCTCTTTGACAAGATCTACTTCACCCTTCGATCTTATTCATTCATATGTACATGCTTTTTCTCATGAAACTAATGGAGGCGCCTTAATGTATGTGACTTTCATGGATATTTGTACTAGATTCACTTGGATTGAATTATTGTCTAAGAAAAGCCTTGTATGAAGCTTTTGTGAAGTTTAAGTCTCTAGTGGAGCTTCTTGAAAATGATTTTTTGGAAGATCAAGATCAAGAAACAAAGGGGACGAGAAGATCCACAAGGAGCAATGTCGAGCCTTCAAGGTTCACATACTTTGAGAAAGGAAAGAAAAGGGAGGACACAACTCCTTCTACCTCTTACTCTTTTCTAACCACAATGCTTGAAGAGCCATCATGTTATGAAGATACAAGTAGATCACAAGTTTGGAGAGATGCAATGCGAGTAGAGTTTGATGCTTTGATAGATAATCAAACTTGGAATCTTGTACACCTTCCATATGGGAAGAAGCCAATTGCATGTAAGTGGATCTATAGATTAAAGTACAATCAAGATGGATCTATAAGTAAGTACAAAGCTAGATTGGTTGCTAAGGGGTTTCTTCAAACTAAAGGCATAGATTATGAAGAAACATTTGCACCTCAACAAAGATGGCCAACGAGATAATTTGGCTAAGGCAGTTCTTGGATGAATTGAGTGAAACAAGGAACGAGCCTCTAGTTTTGCAGATGGATAACACCTCTACAATACATCTAACAAAAGATCCCATATTCCATTCCAGAACAAAGCACATTGCGATCTAGTACCACTTGATCAGGAATCTAATTGAAAAGAAGATGATGCAGACCACCTGCATCGGAATGAAAGACATGGTTGCTGACATCTTCACCAAAGCCGTGGACAAAGGACTCTTTGAGAGACTATTAGATTGATCATTTGTATTGCTACTTTGTTCAATTGGAATCTCTATCAAATGGATGTGACCAATGCATTTTTGAATGGCTACTTGGAGGAGGAAATATACATGTTGCAACTCGAGGGCTTCATCAAGGATGGTGAGGAGGACAAGATTTGCCACTTAAGGAAGAGCCTATATGGCTTGAAGCAAGCACCTAGAGCTTGGTACTCTAGGTTGCATAATTTTCTCTACTCCCTTGGCTTTGTGATTAGTTCTTATGAGCCTTCTTTGTACATCAAATGTAATGATGGAGAGATCATCATTTTAGTTCTTTATGTTGATGATATCATATTGACAGGAAATGATGGTGAAGGCATAAGAAAAGATAAAGCTTCTTTGTCTAGTGAATTCAAGATGCTAGATCTAGGACTTATTAAGTTCATACTTGGAATAGAAGTTGCTAGAGGTAGTGATTTCATTTTTGTAGGTCAATCAAAGTATGCTACTTCCATTCTTGAAAGGTTTGGCATGAAAGATTGTAAAGGGATTGACACCCCTATGGAGCAAGTTTGTAAAGTTTCTAATGATGGTGATGAAGCATCCTTTGTGGACATCACACTCTTAAGTTTAGAAAGCTTATAGGATCCTTAATCTGTTTGACAATAACTAGACCAAATTTGAGTTATAGTGTAAGCAAGCTAAGTCAATATATGCAAGGTCCTTTGATGCATCATTGGAAAAGTGCCAAGAGAGTACTTAGATATGTCTCTTCTACTAGATATTTTGGCATTCTCTATCAAGGATCTAACTTGTACTTGAGGGCATATTCGGATTCAGATTTTGCAGGAGACAAGATGGATAGGAGATCTATAAGTGCATTTGTCACTTTCCTTTGTGGAGGAGTGATATCTTGGCTTTCCAAAAAACAAGATACAATCTCACTTTCCTCTTGTGAAGCTGAGTACACGACATTGACTTCAACAACCAAAGAACTCCTATGGCTAAGAAGACTTTTGGTGGAACTACCAGTGCTAAAGGATGAGGAGATCCCTTACATATATTGTGACAATCAAGATTCTCAACAAATTGCTACCAATCCGATCTTCCATGCTAGATCAAAGCATATTGAGATAGCTCAACACTTTGTGAGGGAGAAGGTGCAATTTAAGGAGGTACAATTTCATCATGTGCCATCATCCGAGTGCATAGCTGATATCTTAACCAAACCTTTGGCTAAAGATCCATTTTTCAAGTTAAGAGATGCTCTTGGAATTGTAGATAGATGTACGTTAGACTTACCAAGTTAGAAGTGAGGAGGAGTGTTAAAAATGTCACTTCCAACTTGATGTACTTGGTTAATCTTGAGATATTTGATCATAATAGGATCTCACATGTGTTGAGCCTCTTCCCACGTGTGAAAGGATGTACATAACTTACTTTTATAAAGTTAGATTGATTTTAGATGGATCTACACAAGTGTGAAATTGACCTTTGAGTAGAAAAATCATTTTGGTCAAACTTTTTGTAAATAGATTGCACTTCCATGTGAATGAGTAAATGCTCCCACATGTCAAGATGCTATTCACACATGTGGATAAGATTGTAGATGATAAGACAGAGAGATTCCATTAGATTCTATTTTATAGAGAATATTTCTATAATTGTGGAAGACTAGCTTTTTTGTTTCTAGCTAATGAGAAATAGTCAACTTTGGAAAATGAGCATATATGGCTCCCATTGGTGGATCTAAATGATTAGGCACTCTTCACACATGTGAAGACTTGCTGGACAGTACTCAGCTCGTGGATGTCCTTGATCTATAAAGGGATCAACCAAATCAATGAGAAGTTGATGTGACATTAACTCTTAATGATTATTTTGTACAATCATAATTGTCCTTTTATCACAAAATTCACAGTTTATACCATTCTGTTGAGAATGTGGTTATGGACACTATTATAAAGAATGCCCTGCAAGACCCAAACCACCACCGGTTACTGCTCCAATGAATATGATTACAGTCAAGAAAAGGCCAAGAGTTCAATCTGAATCAACTGTGCCTTTGATGGTTATTACCATAGCTCATAAACATAAAGAAGTTTTAGTACCTGCTGAATCTGCACTAACTACAGATATACCTATTGCATCAGGGGTGTATCCAAATCTCAAAACAAAAAAGAAAAGATATTAAGATATGAGGCAGTGGATTAAACAGTTGCAAGAAGAAGAAGCCCAAGATGCCAGTAAAGCAGCAGCCGAAGTCCATTCTTCATCTATGCCACAAGCAGATCCAAGAACAGATGTTAATACACAGTTGCATCATCATGAAGAATCCTTCAAGATGACAGAACCAGAAGCACCGCAAACAGAATTGATCATAAAGATTTTGTCTAGCAAGATGGATATTACATTGGGAGAATTTCTTAAGCTAGTGCCTAAAGCAAAAGAAATATTAGCAGAAATATTGACTCAAATGGAACTACAAGTCCATCAAAAGCCACTTTTTTGTGCAGGGTTCGAAGAAACGAATGAAGTACTTAATGTAGGAACATCTTGGGAAAGTGAGCAGAAAAACATCACCCTGCCGATACAACATAGACAGTTTGGTAAAGAAACAGCCATGATTGATGGAGAATGACGAGTTAATCTGATTTCAACCAAGCTATGTGCAAAATGGGCACTTACCAAGCTGAAGCCTGCCACTTTTGCCATTAAGCTAGTTGATCAAACGACAGTCCGTCCTAGAGGAATGGTTGAAGACGTACCTGTCAAAATAGCTGGAGTGTAGTTTGTCATTACTTTTGCCATAATGGACTTACCTGACACATCAAATGTATATCGAGCTTTATTGGGACGTCCATGGTTATGAGTTGCGCAAGTAATTCATAACTGGGGCACCAGTAAATTTACTTTTGAGAATCATGAACGTGCGGTCAAAGTAGATCCAATCACTTGGACTATCAAGCCAGTAATCCAAAGAGGGGATGATGATTCATCAACAACAGATCATACATGTGATCGACAAATGAAGACTCTAGGAGTCCATTATGACTCTCAAACCGACACTCTCAACTGGAATCAAGCTCTTGCAATAGTGGGTTGTACAACAGGCTATATGTGTCAATGAGAGAATCAATCTGAATTGAGCGAAATTTTCTTGCTTGACCAAACTTTGGATATGCCGGTCACTTTTCCATCTAATTTGATGAACTTAGCTTGGATATCAACTGACCCAATTCTAGATCCTATTGAAGATGATCTAATACATGTTAGTTATGCCTTGACTTACGATGGAGATGCAAAACTTACAGATGAGTAGATGCTCAATCACATGGATCCTACAAGATTTGGAGTTCGAGATATTCCAGATGAACTGACAATAAAGCCGCCAAAAGCAGTTATATTGAAGGAAGGAAAAGCTCCAGGAGCACTGACAAAGAAACAAGCTAAGCAACATTATAATATGATCCTAAAATGGGAAAAATCATCTCGAAAATTTGACTCTAAGAATGTACCACCTTTATTGGATAAAGAAAAAGGGAAGGTCAAAGATGATTCAAGTCAGACTTCTTGCGAGAAATCGCCATCAAGGAAGTCCTCACCTTCAGAGAAAATCATCGTCTCACGATCGATTCCTGCCAAGAAAGCTAAACGAAGATCAAAGATCAACCTAGAAACAACATCATGGCAGTTTGGTCACTTCATTGGCAAACCTGAATAAGTAGTAGTACGCCAACGCCATCACAAACTGACTGCAATGCAAGCAAGATGTAGCAAAACTTTAAGAAGAATTTGACAACAAGCTCGCTGATTCGAGAAATAAGGTAGAGACATTTAACAAGCGCATGATGAGCTTGAGGCCATCATGCAATAAATATAAAGCAACATGCAATCAACCGTTGATGGCTTGACCTGCAGCATTAAGAAAGGAGCAGCAACACCCCGACACAGACGCAGGACACCAGTACAAGCAGCCAAAAAACTAAATGGGCCAAATTAAAGAGTTGATGAGAAACAGTTTTCTTGAGGCTCAAGCTTTGAATGCCTCATAGCTCCAAGATACTGACTTGCTACTCACCTCCACAGACAAAAAAAAATGCCAGCCGTATCTGCTGCTCTAATTATAAAGATACTGTAACAGTCGATTTCTCATTTTTCATTATTTACCAATTTCTTGCTAGGACTCTTTAAAGAGAACCAGCGGAAGCTCAAGATAAGAAACTAGTTCTGCATTAACTAGCAGTCACCAGTCTACTGCCTTAATCACTGTGAGATTCAGCAGATCAGAATGGCCAGTACACAGACTGATAAAAAGGAGAATAAAGTTTTAGAATCACACTACAGACTGTTACAGACAAACGGAATGCAGAAAAGAGTTCAAAAGAATGCTTTCTTACTCAAAGCTTGTGCTACATCGCATCTCATCACCAAAACCAAAAACTAGAAGAAGGAATGCTATGCACAGAAAATCCCTCTAGTTATGTTGCTGCTTATTCACTAGTTACGTTGATCCGTTCTAAATCTGTTGCATGATTTACTCCTTGATTTACTGCCCATAATCCTAGGAGATGAGTCTGGAGCGTAATGATAGGTTATTTCAGGAATGAAGTTTCAAGTTCACGCACTTCAACACCCCCTATTGAACTGATAAACTTTGTTGATCCACTTCCCATCTTGATTCTTAGAAATTCAAATGCCTTCCTGCCCAGTAGTTTAGTCAAAACATCTGTGTTGTCATATTTGCAGATTTGACAAACTCGACCGAAATTTCTGATTTCAATATCACATCCCTAATGCGGTGATATTTCAAGGGAATATGTTTTGTCTTTGAATGAAAAACTGGACCCTTTGTGAGACTAATTGCACTCAGGCTATCCATCTTCAACATCGTGGGCTTCATTTGCTCGATTCAGATTTCTCCAAGAACATATCTAATCCACACAATTTCATTGACATTCTTGGAAGTTGCAACATATTCAGCTTCGCAAGACGATTGTGCAATTAGAGATTGTTTCTTGCATATCCAACTGACAACTCCATTGCATATCAGAATACATCCGCCAGTAATGGACTTGATATCATCTCCGCAGCTTGTCCAACTAGCATCACTATATGCTTCCAACTCAAATTCTGTGTTTCCTATGTATATAATGCCAAAACACCATGTTTTCTTTAGATATTGCAAGATTCTTTTTGCCATTTTCCAGTGTATCTTTCCAGGGTTGCTAGAAAATTGACTAAGAGAGTAAACGAAGTATGCTAGATCAGGTCTAGTGCACACATTAAGGTACCTAAGACTGCCAATCAGATTTTTGTAAGGTACCTTTGACATTTCTTCCTTATCTTCATCTATTGTTGGACAATATTTCTTAGTAAGAACTGCACCATACTCCATTGGAGTTGCCATCTCACTACAATCTTCCATATTGCAATCTTGTAGCAGTTGTAGTGCATTGCATACTTGCTTTTCCTTATATGCAAAGTCTTCTCTTATCTGTTTCTAGATATCTCTAATCCAAGACACATTTTGGCTTCTCCAAGATTTGCAATTTCTAATTCCTCTAACAGCTTATCTTTCACAAACTCAATCAATTCCAAACAGATTCCAATCATTAGACAATCGTCCACAAAGGTTGTCATGATTAGAAACTTCCCATTTCTCCTTGTGACATACACATTTGAGTCGGAGGGAATTGGATTCAGGCTCAAGGACTTCAAAAGATCATCAATCTTTTTATACCAAGCTTGAGCGGCTTGTTTTAGACCTTAAATGCACTTCGTTAATCTACATACATAGTCCTTATGTCGGCTATCTTCAAAATCTTTCGGCTGCTTCATATATATTTCCTCATCAATTCACCATGTAAGAAAGTTGTCTTAACAACAATCTTATACTTGTCATTTTAACAACTGGAGAGAAAGTGTTAGTATAGTAAAAAAAAAAACATTTGGCTACAAGCCTTGCTTTGTAGTGCTGCATCTCTCTCTCTCTCTCTCTCTCTCTCTCTCTCTCTCTCTCTCTCTCTCTCTCTCTCTCTCTCTCACACACACACACACACACACACATTCATAATAGTATTTCATCATAGATCAAGATTGAATGATAAAATTGAAAAAACAGAAATCTTCCCCCTTCTTTTATGCATGGCTATAGGGCTTCTTTAGAAGCAAATTTTTTAGCTTTTGAGAGGCTAAAGTATTCTTGAAACATGCAAAATCGCATTCTTGGTTAGCTTTTGCTTTTAAAAAATCTATATATTCATGCATATAGTAAAGCAACATATTCCTATTTCTTTGCTTTTTTTGCATTAGGCATCATGCATTGTTTTCATGAGTTACTAATAACTTTTTAATGGGAACATATGCATGTTAGTTTAGCCCTTAACAAGGTTTAGGACTTAAAAGTTTAGACTGTCATTTTAAAATATCCTTGTTGACATTTTTCCAAACTCCATTGACCAACCTCAACACATAGTATTGCCTTTGCAAAGCAAGGCCAAAAAGCGGTCTTGTTTGGACAAGAAAGGCTATGTGAAATTCAACAATGAGTTTAATATTCTCTCTCTCTCTCTCTCTCTCTCTCTCTCTCTCTCTCTCTCTCTCTCTCTCTCTCACACACACACACACACACACATCAATCTTCGTCTTAGGAGTGCCACATGATCTTGAGCACCGGGCCATGAACTATAACATAAAATTGGCAATTGCCCACATGCAATCAAGTGACATCAATGTATTAGACCAAACACGAGTTACACCATGCCATCTAAGCATGGGCAACAAGCTCTTCACCTCCCAAATGCACACTTGCACATCTAAAGACTACAATGCAAAACAATGTCGGTGGGCAAGCACATTTTCTTAAAAGAAATTATGGGCAAGGCTATATAGGTATGGGTCCACATGTACAAGTAACCAATGCCACACATGGCACGAAGAGATTGGTGGGCTGACATTTTACAACCCCTTTTGCACCTACTTGTACCAACTACTCATGTGCCATTACTTACAAGGGTGAAGCTCTTAACAAAAAAAAGTTAACGGACTTAACGTCGCCTTCATGGAGCATAACGAATTCTCCTATTCTAACAGACGGACTTCCAAGTATGGGCTATAAAGACGCTCTATTGTTTTTGGCTGTGCGAGAGAGAGAGAGAGAGAGAGAGAGAGAGAGAGAGATATGCTTTGCGCGACTGATTTGCGAAGCGTCACGATGATCTCACAATGGCTGGACGAACGCTGCACAACCGCAATGAGGATGTGATCGAGTAGTTAGTACTGTGTATCTATACTAGATTTCGAAATCTAGTGGGTATCATAGTGAAACTGCTGGATAATAGTGCAAGTAATTTCAAGTTATAATCTGCGGCCTCCAAGTAGAGATATGTTCAATTTTAGCTGAAATATTGTTACTGCCATCTGTGTTCAGCCTGTGAATCTTCAACTTCAAGCAGCTACAATGTGTGTAATGATCGTTGTACACGTAAATTGAGGGATTTGATCAATTTTTTTATTGAAGTGTTCGGTTGCGTCACCCCAGGTTTGATGAGCTTGCTTCCAAAATTCACTGCTGTTGGTTAGTTCTTGTGGTTTAAGATGAGAAGTGCAGGCTCCGTGAAAGCAACCTTAGATAGTACGTCGAGCTTTGAGAACGCTGAGTACGAAAACTTGTGCAGGGTTTACATTCTCCTCGTAAATCCAATCTGAAACTAAAGAGTTTCTGTATTTTTGTTTCACAGCTCGAACGACTTTAATGGCTGATTGAACTTGCTTTTCAGAAATAATGGCAGATGCTAGAGCTCTGGTGGATATTAGAATTCCTTAATTCGTTCTAAACAAGCTCGCACTACCATGGAATAGAGTTCAAGATGAGATCAATGCCAACTAGTAGTCCGGGGCCAAGCTGCAGTCGATCTGGCATTTCGATTGGTGACAGAATTAAAAAAAGAATGCAGAATTGGCTGCACATAGTTGCTGGAGTAGTTATGGCTGGGCTTCTTTGTTGGGGCATCACCAGAACTTTCGAGTCAGATCTGCTTTCAAGGCTTTCTATTGAATCTGATCACACTGGTTCGTCTCCTGCATTGCATCAAAAACTAGCTGGATTGTCAACAAACCTCCCGGGCTTATCCTCTGAGACTCCCGACAATGGTAACGTTTTGTATGACAAACCTGGATTTGAATTGCATGTGAATCGTTCCTACAAATTAAGACCTCGGATTTCCGACTGGGACGATCAGCGAAGAAAATGGCTTTCTAAAAATCCGCACAAAAAGCCGACAGCAACTGGAAAACCTGCACTGTTTTTAGTCTCTAGTTCTCAGCCGAGTCCTTGCGATAATCCAATGGGAGATCACTTTCTCCTCAAAGCCATCAAGAACAAGATGGATTACTGTCGCTTACATGGCATTGACATATTCTACAACATGGCGCAGCTTGATCCAGCCATGGTCAGCTTCTGGGTGAAGTTGCCGCTGGTGAGAGCCGCCATGGTCGCTCACCCAGAGGCTGAGTGGATTTGGTGGATGGACAGCGACGCCCTCTTTACAGACATGGCCTTTGAGCTACCTCTTGAGAAGTACAGCAACTACAATCTGGTAGTGCATGGCTGGGAGAACCTGGTGTTTGAGAAGAAAAGCTGGGTTGGCCTGAACATGGGGGTGTTTCTTATGAGAAACTGTCAATGGTCTCTTGATCTTCTGGATGCATGGGCTGCCGTGGGCGCCACTGGACCTCTCAAGATACAAATTGGTAAATTTCTCACATCATTTCTTTCGGAACGGCCGGAGAACTTTGAAGCAGACGATCAAGGAGCTTTGATCTATCTCTTGAATGCAGAAAAGGAGAGATGGAGAAGCAAAGTCTACTTAGAAAGCTCGTATTATCTGCATGGCTACTGGATAAAACTGGTGGACAAGTATGAGGAATGTATAAGGAAGTATCATCCGGGGTATGGTGATGAGAGATGGCCGTTTGTCACCCATTTTGTGGGCTGTGAGATGTGCAGTGGTGAAACCAACGCCAAGTATTCTGCAGAAAAGTGCAGGAAGAACGTAGAGAGAGCTTTCAACTTGGCCGACGATCAGATCCTGCAAATCTATGGATTCCATCACCAAAGCTTGCAATCTTCAAATGTTCTTTATCTATGATCCAAATTGCACTAGCAGATGAACAATAATTTAGTATATTCTAGCTACTAGATGCAAAAATTGAGCTGCAGTTGGACTGTTTCTTAGATCTGTACTTGACCTATTCTGTGAGTAGAAAAATGTTAGATACAAACAATGACATGAAAGAGACCAAACGTTCTCTCTGAAATTTCGTTGATCAATTTAGTGTATGTTTTAGTATATGGGGAATACTTTTACGTGGATTTTTTTTTATTATTATAGTTTCCTGAAGGTATGATCTTATACTTAATAGCCTTGCCATCGCCCACACCCCTTTATACTCTTTTTATTTACAATGGTCTCTTTTTATAACAATGGTCTTTTTTTCTGCAAACTCCATTCATGATATTATCATAGTATATACAAAACTGTACATGCTGATAATTTCACCAACCAAAAGGTATATGCTTGATAACAAAATAGAAACTCCATGCTTGACAAAAGATTCATCAAGAACGATCACATTAATAACTCTTAAAATTAACATAAGTGTCCCATTTTAAGGAGGGCCGGCATAGCAGTAGGCAAATAGAGCTTTATGGAGTTTAAATTGAGTGTACTAATTGCAGGTTGTTGTTTGAAAAAACAAAGAGCTTGGATGTTCTAAGTGATGGTACACGCCAGGGAAGAGGGTATTACAAGAGAACATGTAGTTCTAACCATAGCATTGTTCAAGTTTAATATAATATTGACAACAAAAATTTTCACTCAAGAAATCCAACTCGAGTTGGGATCTTAAGTGATAGGTTTTTGCAAGGGCCCAATAGGTAGTAGGATAGGAAGTGCATGCTCCTCGTAGAAGGCTAGACTGTTTAGCACACGCGAGGGACGCTAAGTATTCAATCAAATAAGAGATTAATACTATTTGAAACCCATAGTGTGTTAATACAAACCATAGTGAAATAGACAACACACAAATATATACAAAAAATCTAGCTCCAAACAAAAGTCGCAATGAGCACGAAGGACTTTTTTTCATAAGCAAAGAACCAAGACAAGTGAGATTCTCACTCTGTACAAAAAGAAAAATTGTTTCTTCCCACTCATACAAGCCATTGTGTAGCCAACATGCACATTTGCCAAAAGTTAAAAATATTAGTAGGGCTAGGAGGGGTGTCTCCAAGCATACTAGAGCTCCTTGGAGTGGATGCTTCACTTAATCTCAAGAGGAGTTTACAATTTGCCTCAAAACATGTGAAAACATGATTTTCAAAAAAGTGAGTACCTAGCTCAATCTTGTTCTTACTAGAACCAAGAGCATACTTTTGACAATACAATATCTTGCTTTCAAAAAGTATTGGAAACACATCTAAGTCAATAATGACAAGAAACATGTCCATACCATAAGCATCATACAAAACTAGTATAGCTTTTCTTGAACTTTGAGATCCAAAAAATTCAATGAAGCAAGATAGCATTTCAAGCAAAGGAAGAGAAGCATATATGAATGTGTTGTAGTAGATGCAACATGAAAGATGTCCCTCTTTGCCTTGTAAGGTGAGCCATAAGGACTCGGCCATGCATCTTGAAGATCTTCTTGAAATCATATGAAGAAGAAACTCCTCCTCACACATTGGCCCCATCATAACTTGAATACCTTCAAAAAAGATAACTTGTGATGCTTCTTGAGAAGCCTTGATCTCGGCCACTTCCAAGATTGAATCTTCATGCAATATGACATCTCTATTCACAATCACTTTTGAAATAGAGAGTGTAAAGACACTAAAGGCCTCCTTGATGGATGAGTATCCAATCATGATCCATGAGCTTGGATCATCCTTCCTCCTTGTTTCCAAGGGAATATGTGCAAAGCAAGCACTACCAAGTTCACTAAGGTGATCAACCTTAGGCTTCATCTTGAATAAAACTTCATATGGTGCTATTCCTTCAAGAGCTCCAATACTCCTCAAAGCTTTGATCTTCAATAAGAATTTCTTCTCAACATATGCTTTGAATAATAAGGAATAATCATACACCATAATACTTGAAGAGAGAAGATATGTGCATCTTGTGTGATCATCCTCCTTTGAAATATTGGACATATAAGAAACATCAAGAGAGTTTGCACTCTCACTTGGATCCAATTTGTAGATGCCTTCAAATCTTGATCCATATGCAAGGATCTCACCATCCTTCTTGATCGCACAATTGTCAATATTGAAATTGACATCAAAGCCACTATCAAGAAGTTGGCCAACACTTAAGATGTTCTTTGTAAGCTTTGGGACAAAAAGAACATTGTTGAGGAAGAGATCTTTAGAAGATGCAAGCTTCAAGAGAATAATCCCTACTCCTTCAATATTGCACTCATGCTTACTTGCAAAGTATATGGTCTTCTTGACTCCATCATAAGGCAAAATAGATGAAAAAAAGTGCTTGG
This sequence comes from Diphasiastrum complanatum, assembly GCA_029204225.1. Taxonomy (NCBI): domain Eukaryota; kingdom Viridiplantae; phylum Streptophyta; class Lycopodiopsida; order Lycopodiales; family Lycopodiaceae; genus Diphasiastrum; species Diphasiastrum complanatum. The sequence goes on along the minus strand of CM055093.1, from coordinate 80,731,453 downwards.
AGCCACACATATGTGAAGATGCTCCACTATCAATATACCATGAGTCATCCTTGTTGAAGGTGGAAGAGGAGAAGCTTGATGCCATAAGAGAGCCTTCTCCATCACTTGCAATATAGTCTTCTTTCTCATTGGTGATGCTGGCTTGATTGAGTTGATTCTTCTTCTTGAAGCAATTGGTGGCATAATGGCCTTTCTTGCCACAATAAAAGCACTTGATCTTCTTCTTCTTGAGATTTGAAGTAGAAGCATGAGAGATATCCTCCTCCTCCTCTTCATCTTGGTCTTTAGCTTTGTCATTAGAGAAGTGATGGTGTTGCTTCTTACTCCTCTCTTTGTGCTTGGCAAATAGAACTTTGCCATCATCATGATTGAGTGATAGCTTGTCCATCCTCAAGAGTTTGTACTCTTGTCTTGATTCTTCATAAATAAGCACACTTTGAAGGGCCTCCAAACTTGGTAGCTCCTCCTTAATGGCATAGGATTGGACAAGGTTGTCATATTCATCTCTCAAGCCATTGAGAATGACTTGGACTAGCTCACTTTGATTGATTGAGTCACCAATACATGCAAGCTCCCTATGAATATCCTTGACTCTCAAAACATAATTAGATGCACTCTCATCACTCTTTTGACTACTTTGGAATATTTGATTTCTAACAGTGAGGAGCCTAGAGGTGTTCTTAGCCTCATAGATGGACTTGAGACAATCCCAAGCTTCCTTGGATGTAGAACATTCACCAATCTCCCTCAATATCTCATTAGAGACATTCATCTTAATGTAGTGGAGAGCCATCCTAGCTCTCTTCTTGTATTTTTGTACTTCTTGAAGGACTTGAGGCTCCTCCTCAATCCCAAGTACAATGTCCATCACATCTTGGAGTATCAAGATGGACTCCATCCTCAACTTAGTGACAATAAAAAATGCCAATGCAAAGCGGAGCGACATCGTCCAATATGAGTTGCAGTGGGTCCTGCAACACATTAGGGGTGGGATGATGTTGGCTGATTCTGACGAATCCCCGAGATACTCGGACAGAATAACTCAAGAGCACCTCTCACCTTAGACCGAGGAGGTATCTGAGAAGACGAGATGAACGAAGACTGAGAGCCGAGTATGAGAGCCGAGAAATACTAGTTAGGAAAGACAAGCATTTCCACTAGGATGCCACCTAAGGAGCTCTCTTGCTTATTTAAGAGGCTCCCTCTTTGTGAATAGGAGCTTTTTGTGTATTGTATCAATTCCCTGTTGAAATGAGAAGAGCCTCCATGAGTTAGATGCATCCATTGAGCTCCTTGATCATGATGGTTTTCTTGAGTGATGCCCCTATGATCATGCCCTTCCATTCATATTGTATGTGGTTGTGGATTTAGAGTGGATTAGTTTTCTTGTTTTCCTAGTTGTGGATTAGATTTCATTTTTTCTTGTGGATTAATGTAGGAGCCAGCATTCAAGTAAACTAGATAGGCTAGAAATGTGACATAAATCTTGCATATTCTCTAGCATTCTAGTTCTTGATGTTCTTGGGATGTCCAAGAATCAAAAGACTGGTTGGTTTCTTGATTCTTGGACTTCTAACATGCTGTAGATTAGTTCTTGTTTCTTGTTTTGTCAGTTTATGCAAGTAAAGTAGTGTAGGATCTGATTTTACTTCATTTTACAGCAAAGTAGAAGTAGGAATCCATCGTTGCTCAACTGAGCAGTAACGTAGATCATTTGTTGAACGCATTGGCTTGTATTTTGGTTGATTATGCATGTGCATTCAGTTCAAGAGTGACTCATCTGGATGTCCTCTGACAGGCAGGACAATACTACATCGATATTCAGTCCCTTCTGCCGAATCTAGCCCTTAAAACAAGAGAAAGTTAATCTCAAGAAGTGCCCACAGTTTCTGTTGACAAGTAGAATACCAAGCTGTTAAAGCTATAAAACAAGCAGCAAAAGAAGTAACGAAGTTGTTAAAGCTATAAAACAAGCAGCAAAAGAAGTAACGAAACAAAGAACTAGTTAGCAGATCTAAGATAGAAAACCTGTCAACAATGAGCATAGTCGGGATGACAGAATTCAGTGGCAATTGGTCCGAAGGGAGGGGCATGCCAAGAATCTGAGGTGTGACAAATGCAGAAATCACAGTATCATGTGCCGTACGTGCAGCCTCCTAGGTTAGTGTCTCTCAAAGTAAGGACTCCCCACGACGAGATGTGCTACGTGGACGTGCAGGACTCATGCCACATCAGGGAGGTCAGGGTCATCGCCACATCCTCCACAATAGGTTGGGAGAGGAGCACTGGCAGTAGCGTGATGGGTGGGGATGTGACCCTCGTCGAAGTGACCCTCACGGAAAGGGAAAACATGTTGAATCTCCTCAGTCGATGATGTGTACTCAACCAATATGTTGGAGCTACAAGCCTCGTGTCGAGCCCTCAGTCGCTCTAAGACCCTATCCTGCTTTGAGAAAGGCAACTGATCAAGGTAGCTAATGAGATCAGTCTCGCTCATAGAGAAAAGACGGGATGACCCGTGACTATGGCCTAACTTTTGGCTAGGGGATCTACCATCAGACATAATGGGTGCAACAGAATAAGAGGGATAAATATTGCAGACAATCAATGAGAGTCTCAAAAATAGTAAGAAAATATCATTATCTCTCTCTCTCTCTCTCTCTCTCTCTCTCTCTCTCTCTCTCTCTCTCTCTCTCTCTCTCTCTCTCTCTCTCTCTCTCTCTCTCTCTCTCTCTCTCTCTCTCTCTCTCTCTCTCTCTCTCTCTCTCTCTCTCTCTCTCTCTCTCTCTCTCTCTCTCTCTCTCTCTCTCTCTCCCCCCTGTGGGCTAACAATACAGAGTATTGTGAAATGGATGCCAAAACTTTTATGTATATTGACTCATAGCTACAATGTCAATATCAATACATATATTGTCCATTCACGACCATTTCAAGTTCAAACAACAATAATGATCCAAATTAAACCACATTGAGAAGTAGACATCAATAAGAGGCTCACTGGCCCCACAAGTGACTCGTAGGTAATGAGGGGGTGTCTCTTCTATGAAGACACTAAAGAGGAGGTGTGTAATCCCTTGGCAATCCTTGAGTCTGACGGTTCGTAGCATTAAAGAGAGAAAATGATGCTGCTACTTCGAACTCAACACTTCAAGGTGGTGAACCTCATGCAACCTTTTAGAGTTGATGAGTTTGAAATAGCAGACACACTTTTCTCTCTTCGATGTGGTGAACCATGAGGTTCAAGAACGTCAATGGCCTACAGACCATCGGCCTCTTTGGTGTCGTCATTTCTAGGCAAAATACCCAATCAGCACAGACAACTCGATCGTGGAGCCAGTTAGCCACCTTTGCATCCTCAATGGATTCGTGTCATCATTAATATTGTTAGGATTATGGTTTATGGTTAATTATAGATGGAAAACTGATTTATATGTTGGTATTGCCCTTGTAGCTTTGACTTAATACCTACAAAAGCTCGAACTATGATATGGGAGCCACACATGCACACACACACATGAATAAATTAAGATTTTACAAATTAGAGTAGCATGTGGTAAGAATGAAACATAAATTAAGATACTACAAATTGGAATAGCATGAACTAGTAATCATGAAACGTAAACGAGTGGCATCACACTTACACGCACACGCACACGCACACCCTAAACCCTAAATCCTAAACACACACGAAGAGAAAGAAAAAATAACATAGTAGAGTGCTAATCAAAACTCCCGAACCGTACGATCATATCATATTCCAGAATGTCACCACATCCTCCCTCCTTGTGACATTTGGGCTTTCTTGTGGAACTTATCGTCCAACAAGAAATATTTGAACCACGTCTTTAACGAAAGAAAACAAGGGCTACACGCCTTCCTAGAATTGGGAGTGTTGGTTACCTTTATTTCTCTCTCTCTCTCTCTCTCTCTCTCTCTCTCTCTCTCTCTCTCTCTCTCTCTCTCTCTCTCTCTCTCTCTCTCTCTCTCTCTCTCTCTCTCTCTCTCTCTCTCTCTCTCTCTCTCTCTCTCTCTCTCTCTCTCTCTCAGCATGAAACATAACTAATACATAACACATAAATTATGATCCTGCAAATTAGAGTAACATAAATAAATTAATATCCTACAAATTAGAGTAGCATGAACTAGTAAGCATGAGACATAAATCAAGATACTATGTATTAGGATAGCATCAACTAGTAATCGTGAAACAAAATGAGTGGCATCATACTTGTATGCACACGCACACACACACCCTAAACCCAAATGTTGTGGGTATTTCTTGCACAGTAATAAACAAGTGGGTTCCACCACTTAAAATATTGTTGGCCAAGCCTTACCTAGTGGGCCTCGCTACAGTACATTGTAAGTAGCATAATAAGTGCGAGGGCACTGGCATCTTGCACGTGTAAGCCCAACCCAATGAGCACAAGTAGCAAGCTGTAATTCGTAGGAATAAGAGACTAGGGGCTTAAAACTCTAAAATGACATTAGAGGCTTTAAATCAAGTTGCAAATAAAAAAGCTAAAAGGGCCCAACTTAAAACTCACATGAATCATGTGAGTGCCCTTGTGCTTTTTGAGCACCAATAGACTGTGTTTATTTTAAAGGCTTGGATTAGAATCCTTGTCCCAATGAAGTGGCCAATGAAAGTAAAGGAGGCTCACCTCTAAAATCTATAAGAGGGAGCCATTTCCTTTGTATTGTGTCAATTTCCATTCTCATTCTAATAAAACTCTCTTGGTTTTTCCATCTCTCTCTCTCTCTCTCTCTCTCTCTCTCTCTCTCTCTCTCTCTCTCTCTCTCTCTCTCTCTCTCTCTCTCTCTCTCTCTCTCTCTCTCTCTCTCTCTCTCTCTCTCTCTCTCTCTCTCCCCTATGCTACATCGACGACACTACAGTGGCGCCATTGTCGGGGAGCGCCGCACACTCGCTTCGTCGCATAGTTTTCTCATCTCTTCCTCTCTCATTTCTTCTCTCTCACCATTCTTTTTCACCTAAAAAATCAAAATTTTTGAGGTAAGATAAGTGTGAGTTAGTGTTAGTTTTGCTGTTTTTTCGAGATTTTGCCATTTTTGTATTGATTTTTTGTTTGAAAGTGTTGTAGGGAGAGATTGTGAGGTGGGTGGGTCAAATCCAAACACCCAATCCCTTCGTTAATCTATAAAAATCAAAAAAAAAAAAAAAAAAAAAAAAAGCTCAAAATCTGTTTTTGGAGGGAAAAGGAGAGGCAAAATCTCATCAGATTTTGATGTCTCAAAAACCAATGGGCATGAACCTTTGCATGACTGGCAGCAACTCTAGGGTATTGTCCCAAACCTGCATAGAAGCCTACGAGGGTTAGTTCCCATCAAATTTTGAAAAATCAGAGAAAACCCCAAAAAAATTCAAAAATTATTCGTAAAAATCAAAAAAAAAAATTCAATACTCAAAACTAACCATTGTAGAGCTCTCTGAAGTTCCATCTCACTAAGACAAGGACATAGAGAAGTTTGCGAGAGTTAGATTTCAAAAAAAGTGCCCCTGTGAAGGTTCCCAAGAGCAAAAAGTGGCCTAGAACCTTCTCAGACTGCAAATTTTTGTGTTTCCCTGGGAAGTAACTCTCGTAGCTTGGTAAGTAGGTGGATCTGCACATACCAGCCTATGAAGATTAGTTCCCAGAAAATCTCAAAATTTGGCCAAAAAACCAAAAAAAATGCACTTTTTTCAAGATTTTATGAGTTTTCTTGGGAAGAAACTCTTGCAGCTTGGTGAGCTAGTGAATCTGACTTAGATACAAGTGTATGCTAGTCTGCGAGGGTTTGTTCAAAGAAAATCTTAAAATTTTGCAAAAACACCCCCAAAATTTGCACTTTTTTCCATATTTTTTGAGTTTCCTTGGGAAGTAACTCACGCAACTTGGCTAGGAGGTCAATCAGACTTAGATACATCTGCATACTAGTCTGCAATGATTTTTTCCCATAAAATCTTAAAATTTTGCAAGAAAATCCAAAAAAAATGCACTATTTTCAAGATTTTTTGAGTTTTCTTGGGAAGTAACTCTTTCAGCTTGGTGACTAGGTGAATCGGACTTAGATACAAGTGCATACTAGTCTATGAGGGTTCATTCCCAAAAAATTTTAAATTTTACAAAAAAAAAAAGCCCAAAAATTGTACTTTTTTTAAAGATTTTTTGAGTTTCCTTGGGAAGTAGCTCTTGTAGCTTGGTGATCAAGTGAATATGACTCAGATACAAGTGCATATCAGTCTGCGAGGGTTTGTTCCTAGAAATTCTTAAAATTTTGCCAAAAAGACCCCCAAAAAATATACTTTTTCCATGATTTCTTGAGATCTGCTGAGAAGTAACCTTTGCAAAGACTTTTATAAAAAAATCCACTGGTTTTCCTTTGTCATCATAAGTGAGCCTCTTGGGCTCGGATCTCTCCCTCATGGATCTTCTAGGAGTGAAAATTCGAGGATTTCCATCTTCAAATCTTGACTCCTCCATATGTTGATTGTCTTCAATAACAATAGGTGATAGATTTTGAGGTTGTTTGATCTCGGCCCCTCCAAGATTGGAATTTTCTTTTTCATGAAAAACTACATCTCTACCATCAATTACTTTAGAGGTAGAGAGCATGAAGATTCGATAGGCTTTCTTGTTGGATGAATATCCAACCATTACTCCTTTGCTTGCACAAGGATCATCCTTCTTTCTCGTTTCCAAGGGAATATGGACAAAGCATATGCATCCAAATACTCCAAGGTGTTCAACCTTAGGTTTCTTCAAATAGAGTGCTTCATATGGTGACTTTCCTCCAAGTGCAACATGAGGGAGTATATTGCAAAGATAGTTTGAACAATTGATAGCCTCACCCCAAAAGTTTTTTGGCAAAGATGTCTCAATTCTGATGGTTTTGGCACATTCACACAGTGTTCTATTCTTTCTTTCAGCCACCCCATTTGGAGATGGTGTGTATGCACAAGAAAACTCTCTTTTAATGCCTTCAAGCTCACAATAATCATGAAATTTATTGGAAGTGTACTCACCACCTCCATCACTTCTAAGAATCTTGATTTTGTAAGAAAATTGCTTTTCAACTGGAGCTTTGAACTTTAGGTAATAGTCAAACACCATAGATTTTGAAGCTAGAAGATATACCCAAGTAAATCTAGTGAAATCATCAATGAAAATTACAAAGCAAGTAGCACCACCCTTGCTCTTTGAAGATGAGAAGTGCACATCCGAGTGTATGAGCTCCAATGGATGTGTAGTCTTGATAGATGACTTTGAAAAAGGCTTCTTATGAGACTTAGATATGGCACAAGCCTCGCATGGCTTGAAATTCTTGGAGATAAGATTAGGCAAGCCAATAGCTTTGGCTTTTTTGACCATGGACTCCATAGAACTATAGTTAGGATGACCCAACTTTCTATGCCATAGTTCCTCCAAAGACATATGAGTAGCAAAAGCACTGTCACAAGATTTAGCATACTCTTTGGGATCAAGCTTGTAGATTCCACCATATCTAGACCCAAATGCAAGGATTTCATCATGCTTCTTGATTGTACATGTATCAACATTGAAATTCACATCTAGTCCACTATCAAACAATTGCCCAACACTAATAAGATTTTTTGTTAGCTTGGGAACAAAAAGTACATTAGACAGAGAAAGAACTTTTGATGAAGAAAGCTTTAAGGGAATGGTCCCTATGCCTTCAATAGCACACTCATGATCATTTGCTGTGTAGATGGACTTCTTGGCTCCTTCATAAGGTGACATGGATGAAAAAGAATACTTGGAGCTACACATATGTGAGGAAGCTCCACTGTCTATATACCACGAACCATCCTTCTTGAAAGGTGATGAAGAAAAACTTGAGACCATAAGAGATCCCTCTTCATCACTTGCATGATCATCTTCCTTCTCTTCATTAGAAATGTTGGCTTGCTTGAATTGACTCTTCTTCTTGAAGCAATTGGTGGCATAATGCCCCTTCTTGCCACAAAAGAAACACTTGATGGTTTTCTTCTTCTTCTTGGATGTGGAAGCTTGAGAGAACTCATCCTCATCTCCTTTCTCCTTAGAAATAAGATTGTTCTTGCTTGAAGAGAATTGGTGTTGATTCTTACTTCTTGTCTTGTGCTTGTCTTTGGTAAAGAGAGCTTTACCATCAATGTTGAGAGACAGTCTCTCCATTTTCAAGAGTTTATACTCTTGTCTTGATTCTTCAGAAATGAGCACACTTTGGAGTGCTTCCAAACTTGGTAGCTCCTCTTTAATGGCATAACTCTGAACAAGATTGTCATATTCCTCCTTTAACCCATTAAGTATGACTTGAACAAGTTCATTTTGGTTGATGGATTCTCCTATGCATGACAATTCTCTATGGAGGTCTTTAACTCTCATTACATAAGCTGAAGCACATTCATCACTTCTCTGTACACTTTGAAAAATTTGGTTTCTTAGTGTTAGAAGTCTAGAAGTATTTTTTGCCTCATAGATAGACTTGAGAGCATCCCAAGCATCTTTGGCATTAGTACAAGCACCAATTTCTCTTAAGATGTCATTTGAGACATTCATCTTAGTATAATGTAGAGCCATCCTGGCTCTCTTTTTGTACTTTGGAATTTCTTGAGGAATTTGTGGTTCTTCTTCAATGCCAAGTACAATATCCATCACATCTTGTAGTATTAAGATAGATTCCATTCTAACCTTCCAAATTGAGTAATTGGAGGTTGACAATCTTTCACTTGCTTCTAATAGAAAGACACCCATTGAAGTCATAAAGAATGATGGAAATCAAAAAAGATGGATGAAAGAATTGTTTTTCTTCTCACTATAGGAACCAATCAAGGGTACTGAACCAAATCCTATGTAATGGTTCTCTGAATTTCACACGTGTGAAATATTTCAAAAATGTCAAATTGACTCAAATACAGTCTATTTGTATGAAACAATTTGCCTAGAACCTATAAGTTTTGTCTAAATCACATATAGATGAGATTGTGTAGCTTTTGGATGATTTTTGTGATCATTCAAGCAATAAATGACATGTACACACAATTTGCCACAGGTCTAGGCGCCCTACCTACGACTCTTCAAAAGCTTATAACTTCTGATTGGCTTATCCAACTGTCATGATTCAAATTGCATCAGATTCTACCTTTCTAGCTTTCTAGTGGGCTTATTTGCTTGAAATTTGGATCTGAGGTGAGAGAGAACCACCAATCTAAAAATGGGCGGATTTCACACGTGCCAGCACCTGAAATTCCGTACAGTACCTGATCTGGCCCATTCAATGTGGTTTGTAACTCAGAATCACAAGAAAACTACAAACTAGCTAGAAGGTAGAATCTAGACAATTCCTAGTCTGAAATCTGATCAGATCTGCAAACTTTTTGATTAGATTTGCTTCTAAAACTTAGGTAGGCTTCGATACCATGCTGAATTCACACGTGTGGGATGCCCTACACATGTATTTTTTACTTCCTAAGCACAATAACACCATAAAGGTCAGACTAGCATTAGTTGTCAATAGGAAAGCTGATCATACAAGCAATATTATTGTGTTACAAGCAAGATCTGTCAACAAAACATAAGACAAAACATCATAAATGCCTCTACTCGACTAGAGAGAGAAAATAGAAAGTACAAAACTCGTGGAGAGAGAGAGAGAGAGAGAGAGAGAGAGAGAGAGACCAGAGTCTTCAGAGGATGAGGAAGCCATGTTAGCAATGATGATTAGTGGTCGAAAAAGTCAGAAAAATAGAAAAAACGGTGGAAAATGGAAGAAGATGTGGAAATAGTAGAAAACTGAGAATAATGAGTGTTGGAGGACAATGATTGTAGTTCAGAGCGTAGATCAGTGTTTAATATGAACAAATGATAACTGGTAGGAAGTTTGGCTGAAAATAGAAAACTTGATATTTTCAGTGGAAATTTTGGCAGAGCTTCGCTAGCAAAGGTGACAAATGACTCGAATTCAGCCCTTATATAGCGAAATTTAGAGTGCGTATTAGGTGAAATTCACTTTCCCTTGTTCAGTTCCACCCAAATTTTGGCAGGCACCTTCTTCACAAAATTCTAAGACCTCAGGGAAGTCTGCGAGAGTTCAGAAGGTGATTTGACTGTTATGCGAGGGTTCAGGCTGTCTGCGAGGGTTCAACTCTCGCATGAAGTGATCTCTCACACAGCTTATTTTTGTGATTGGATTTTCAAGATCAGACCATGTAGGCAAGCTAATTTTACTGCTCTGATTCCATTTAGGCAACTAGCGAGAGTTAGTAAGATGATCTTGATGCTCTGCGAGGGTTCTGAAAATTCTGCTTCTGAGAGCTCTTGCATACACTAAAAAATGATGATTCCTACATCAGGAACTCTCGCAAAGATTTTCATGGATGCATCTAGGTCAGATCTGGTGACTGTCCAATTTTCAAGAGCTATCTCTGAGGGGATCTCAAAAAATCATGAAAAAAGTGCTCTTTCAAAGTGTTTTTTGACGAGATCTCAAGATTTTCTGATTTTTAACTTTTGTAAACTGGTAATCAGCTTCATCCAGGCTTGATCTGAGTGTTGGTAGTGCTTAGGAAGTTCTGATGGATTCTTGGTAGTAGATCCATTAGTCAATCTGATGATCTACTTCCTTTTTGACCCTATCAGGATCTAGATCCTCTTTGGATTCTGATGGATTTCCCCGATCTTGCCAGATCTGGCTGAATCTTGATGGATTTAGCTTGGTTTGGCTTGATCTCCTTAGATCTAGCGGTGATGGCTGAGCAGATTAGCTTTTTGTAACATGCCACCCCCAATCTGAATCTGTCTCACTATGGTGGCCAGTACTTGTGCAACCGGCTACCGTTGATGGGTGTGTCGAATGGCATCCCATCTAGCTTTTCTAAGTTCATGGCCCCATGATTGAGAGTTTCCTTGATCCTATAAGGACCTTCGCCCATGAATTTTAACTTCCCCTTGATCGCCTTGGTTTCATACATCAGGACCAGATCTCCTGAACGAAGATCCTACTTTTGTAATCTGCGATCATGCCAAGCTTTGCGTCTTTCCTTTTCATTTGCCAGTGCATGCACAACTAGTAAGCGTGTTTCACAAAGTTTATGCAAAGCTTCGTGGCGTAGTTGTAGAGATTTGGACTCATTAAGACATTGCGCGGTGGCAATCCTTAATGAAGGAACTAAAAACTCTATTGGCATCACAGCATCCTGACCATATACCAATTGGAAGGGTGTTTGATCAGTGCTCCATTTATATGTTGTCCTGAATGCCCACAGTGCAGCATGCAACTTGTGTTCCCAATCTGATCTACTAGCTTCAACTGTTTTCGTGAGCACGCTACACAGGATCTTATTGGATGATTCTGCTTGCCCATTACCACGAGGATAATAAGACGTACTGGTTCTGTGGATCACGAAGAATTCCTCCAACAGGACCTTGATGGTCTCGTTGATGAAATGGCTTCCGCGATCACTGACTAGTTCCACTGGGCATCCGAAGTGCCCAAGGATATTTTCATAAAGGAATTTGGCAGTGGTCCTAGCATTAACTACTCTTACTGCCTTGGCTTCGACCCATTTGGTGAGGTAGTCTGTGGCTACGATTATGTATCGAGCTTGGGAACTCCTTGCTGCAGGGTGAATTGGACCAATATAATCCAATCCCCATTTTTCGAACAGTGCTTCGGCTAAGACTGGGTGCAGTAGATCATAGTTCAATCTCGTTGGTCTCCTTGCCCTTTGGCACACATCACACTTTTTCAAGTATTCCTCCGTGTCTTTATGAATCGTTGGCCACCAACATCCTGATTGCAGGATCTTGCAAACTGTAATGTCAGATGCAAAATGACCTCCACCCATGCCTTCATGTGAAAGCGAAATGATCTAGTGGTCTCATGAGGAAGAATACATTGCTGAAGAATTCCGTCTGGACCTCTTTAGTACAACTGGCTGGCAATTAGCTGATAAGGTCTAGCCTTCAAGATCAATTTTCGTTGTTCCGCCTTTGGTAGTGATTTGTCTGGTTGGCCCCTCATTAGATATTCAACAATGTCGGCATCCCATTCTGGTACTGTATCCACGTAAAATATGGCAGCATCTGCCAGCTCATCATCGGTTTGCAATCTCCTTTCCCTTGATTCGTGACACATGATCTGCCATGTCGTGTTGTTTTCCCTTGCGAACTACTATTCAAAAATCAAATTCCAACAACAAAAGGAGCCATCTGGTGATTCTCCCGATGTTGCAAGTTTTATTAACGAGATATGGCAAGGGTTGATGGTCCGTATAAAAAGAAAAATGTGTGGCCATCAAATAGTGTCGAAACTTCTTAACCGCATAGATCATTGCCAGTGCTTCCCGCTCTGTGGTTGAATAATTCATTTCGGTATCACTGAGCTGTCGGCTTGCAAATCGGATTGGAAAGTCCTTTTTGTGTTCACCTGGCTAGGTTAAGACTGCTCCAACTGCATACTTCGATGCGTCTGTATGCACGTGGAACTCAATGGACCAATTGGGTGGTCGTAAGATTGGTGCTGGTCTCAATGCATCCTCAATCTTCTGAAAAGCCTTTAGAGCTTCCACATTCCAATGTGGATCCATTGTGAGCTTGTAAATTGGTCTGGCTAACTCCGCAAAATCAAGAATGAAGATCCTATAATAGTTAGCATGACCCATGAAAATGTAGACCTCGCGGATCGTCCCCGGTGGTGGTAGATCAATAATGATCCTGATCTTTGATAGATCTGTGGCGATCCCGTGTCTTGACACTATGTGGCCGAGTATCAAGCCATGTGTCACTTAGAATTGACATTTTTCTGGATTCAGGGAGATCTGGTATTCGCGGCACTTTTGTAGCACCTTCTCCAAATTGGATAAGTGTTCTGAATCTGGTCCATGCACGCACAGATCATCCAAGAAAATTTCCAGAAATTTTTGCAAATAATCTTTGAATGCCTCCTGCATGACTCGCTGGAAAGTGCTTGGGGCATTGCAAAGTCCGAATAACATCACTTTATAGGCATAACTTCCCCATTCTGTGGCGAATGTTGTCTTGTGCTGGTCCTGGGGGGCTATTTTCACCTGGTTGTAGCCGCTGAAGCCGTCCAAAAAACTGTAGGCTTTGTCACCAGCTACTCTATCGAGAACACTCTTCGTAAATGGTAAAGGAAAATAGTCCTTTTTGGTGACTGCATTAAGTGCCTTCAGATTCACACAAATTCGCATTTTGCCATTCTTCTTGGATACTATAACTATCAGTGATTCCCATTCCATGTGTTCGATTTCGTAAATGAAATCTGCATCCATAAGCTTCTGCAACTCTTGCTTGATCAGTTCTGTATAATTCGGGTTGCAGCGGTAGTAATGGCTTACCTTGGGGACTGCTCCGTCCACCAAAGGTATGGTGTGTTGGACTACCGTTGGCGGAATGCCCTTGAGATCACTATAGCTCCAAGCAAAACAATGTTTATATTCCACCAACAAGGATCGTAGTCTCTTGAACTGCATGGGTGTTAAATGCTCTCCCACATGCACTATCCTTTCTTCTTCTCCTCGTTCCGCAAGATTCATCGGCTGTGTTCGTGCGATACATAGCCTCATTTTGAACTCTATCAAGATACATGCGATGCCTAAACGATGCCTTCACAAGGCACAACAAGCTAAGTGGACTAAACTCTCATGACTGGCATAATTTTTATAGGCTGGCATGGCATGTTTTTGCTTCCACCTCACATTGTGGATTACATTTTATAGCATGTCTTGTGATTTCATGATGATCTCATTGCGCACATATCTATCTCAATGACCAAATTGTTTTTGTGCATGCAGTTTGTGCTTCCCTTGGTGTTGAGAGGGTTCTTGGTAGAGGAGTTAAGGAGTGCAATCTACAAAATCAGTGGTTTGGTGAGGTACGGTGAATGCACATGTGACTCACATCATTTTTTCTTGGGGTGATTCAAGATGCTGATGTTACTAAAGCGTATGTCATTGTTGTTTCTCTTTCTTATAAAGATACATTTCCAAAGCTTCATCGAGGCAGCGTGTTTGATCGAGAAGTACTATTTGAACTCATTGTAATATTAATCATATTGCTCACATATGCAATTACACTTTATTAATTGACTAGTTGACATCGAACAAGAATTTATAGGAGAACAAAATGTGCTATTATCATAATGCAATCAAAGTAGATATGCCAGTTGTAATTCATCATTTTCAATCCAAACTACCTTTCTCATTACTTATCTTGTTCTACTGATTTTTTTATTCATGCTTATTATGATCTAAGTTTCTAGTTTTATATACTGGCATAACGATCCAATCATCGTTCATTTTCGCACTTTTGAATGATAGCATAGTTGTATTTGTGATAGTAGTGAATCGATTTTGTATACTATCGACTATTTAGTCGACAATCATTGTTGGATAGTTATTTGACTAATGTACAACTTATTTTCCAACATGGTGTCAAAGTTTGGTAGCTAATTTGGAGCTAGATATCCACATATTAATGCGTACTTCTAGATCTAATATCTAAATCCAATTTTTTCTACAATGGATGTGTCATCTTCGAATTCATCGAAAAGTTGGATGGTGACAACTATCCTTATGGAAATTCAAAATGAGGGTGATCCTACAAGTGAAAGAGCTTTGAAAACTCATCTTAGGTAGTGAGATTAAGCCTATTGCAGATCTAGCGGCCATCATCAAATGAAGGCAGAAGGATGGGAAGGCCTTCACCCTTATCACTTCCAACTTCAAAGATAATCAGATCAATCGTATTCAAAGTACTTGAACTTTGTTGAAAGCTTAGAATATTCTCAACACTCTCTATGACATTAGAGATGTGACTATCAAACTCTACTTGAGGAAAAAAAATTTCTCATTCACAATGGATGATTTAAATTCGATTATGAACCATTTGAACAACTTCAAAAATCTTCTTAAGCAGATGTTTGCGAGAGAGAGAGAGAGAGAGAGAGAGAGAGAGAGAGAGAGAGAGAGAGAGAGAGAGAGAGAGAGAGAGAGAGGGAGGGAGGGAGGGAGGGAGGGAGGGAGGGAGGGAGGGAGGGAGGGAGGGAGGGAGGGAGGGAGGGAGGGAGGGAGGGAGGGAGGGAGGGAGGGAGGGAGGGAGGGAGGGAGGAGGGAGGGAGGGAGAGAGAGAGAGAGAGAGAGAGAGAGAGAGAGAGAGAGAGAGAGAGAGAGAGAGAGAGAGAGAGAGAGAGAGAGAGAGAGAGAGAGAGAGAGAGAGAGAGAGAGAGAGAGAGAGAGAATTGATAGAATCTAATTAACCCTTCCAATGATTATCAATACAAGAAAATTGGTCTCTTTCTATAGGCGTGAGAGTGGGACCTCCTCATCACCCATTGGCCACTAAAGTCCCATCAGGATTATGAACTTGACCCATTGGATTTCTACCCTCTCCATTCCTATCTCTCTGTTAATCTAGATCCATTCACTAGCTATTGTAAATACTCGTACAGTCGCATACTCTATAGAAATACACTTGTTTTCTGACAGTTTGTAAAAATACAAAAGAATCAGTGACAGTGTGGAGGAAATGGCAAAGGAAGAGTGACTCTTGAGAAGATCCAAGACATGGATCTTAAATCTCTTCATCAACTCAAAGCATGCTATGATTGTGGTGGAGTGTTCATGCATGATCAAGATGGCAAAAGGTTGGCAATCAGTTCAATCGATTGCAGGAATAATCGATGTCATACATTCGAATATCGGTATTTTACAATATAAAAGTCGTTCTTGAAAATCACTTTTAGAGTCAAGAGTTTTTTTTTATGATCACACCTATTTTCCTGATAAAAATGGTTTAGTTGGTAGATTAGAGCCATATCCTCTACCAGATTTTTTGAGTGAGGAATGGATTTCTCCTGATGTAGCAATTTTAGAAAGTTTTTGATCTAGGCTATATATTGATATTCAGAGTATATTAAAATGTAGCACTGTGGATCACAAGGAATAGTAGATTAAGTTGGTATCTACCTTTTACTATTTTTGTTGATTTTTTTTCCAAATACAATGTTCGGAGAATGAAAGCAATGTTTATTTGTAAGGACTTGAGTACTAATATAATCGCCGAGTTGTTGGATGATGGTTGGGATACAAAACAAAATCAGCAAGTTGAGTGCAGAGTATGTTACTCATCCATGACATTTAGATATCACATCGAAAAACAAATGCTCACTTTGCTGTTGTATTATAGAAGATGAATTAAATGCAAAAATGTTTGGAAGCCACTTAATCAAGATTTTGGTATAAATCCTCAAGAGAAACTTTAGATAAAAGTGAAAAGAAATGACAACATTCTTGCGTGCAAAAAAAAATTTATAAATAGGTCTTTTTCGGCTTGGATTTTCACGCAAATTTACGATTGCTTGGCCGGATATTGATTTCAAGCGCGCCGTTTGCTCTGATTACCCTCTGTTGACTAATTTGCACCTGGATCCGATACTGGCTCGTCCAGTATTGCATTCAAGCGTGCATTGCATCTCCTTTCTTTTGTGCTCTGTGTTCTTGCGCTCGGATCCGATATTCCAACTTGTAATATCTCTCTCGAGCGCACATTGCCTTGACGTGCTTGCTTGACCTGCAATTTGTGCCTGAGAGTGATATTTGGAATTTTACTTATGTTGTTTTTTGTTTAAAATGTCTGATTTTGATTCTAGTTTGGTTTTTTTTTTCATGAATTTGGTATTACTGATAGGTTGGAATATTTCAAATCTCTTTTTTCTCCTTTTCTTTTTATTCTACCTTCTATAACTGAGGGCCTGGTGTGGAGGTATTTTCTGAGATATATCTTAGATTTAAGTCTCTGCTCAGTACTCAGTTATTCAGATCTCAAAATAAGTACATGATTCATTATCAAGACTTGGTGGCACTCGACAAGCATATCTATAAAGCAAAATTTGACAGAATGTTTACCAAGTTACATAATGATTCAAGTCTGTAGATGAGTGCCCAATTCATAATAAAAAATATAGATTTGTTGATTTTCAATCTGCTTTTGTTAAATATTTCTGACGATTTGGAGGCTGGCCCTTCCACTTCTGAAGCTGCTTCTTCTAGTGGTACAAAGTCTGAAAAGTCAAAGATTGTAGATATAGATACTTTTTTATTGATACGAGCGTTAATTTAGATGATTGTTCTGATTTTGATCATGTTCGAAATAGGGCATCGTTTATAGGCCCTAAAACACCCACTACCCTTTCTCCTTCTGATAAATCTTTGATCACTTTGCCTACTTGTAATATAGATAATAATTCCTTTTTGACAATATCGGATATATGATCTTTTTGACTTCACTGAAGCTGAGACTCTTTGCATTTTGAAAAAAGAGCTTGATGAATTTTTGGATATAATTGACTTTGATGCTGATGATCTTCTCCCTGGTGTTGACGATGTACATAATGATAAGTTTTATTCAGGGAAAGATTGCTTGAAAATGGCTGTGGAGGAAATGCGCAACAAAGAAGATAATCTACCTTCTAAGGAGGAGTTTCTTAGTTAACTTGGCAACTGTCTATTCGCCAACAATATTGACATTGAAAGGTGGACATAATATTGATGGAGAGACAGTAATCAGAAAAGACAAAGCCGAATGCGTAAGTTTTTGTATCTTATCACAGGTACTAGTAGATTCGTTATGTCAGATTATATACTGGAGCTTACTTTGTTTTTAATCATTTCAAGAAACAATCTTCCTTGATAATTTTGCAATTCGTCGGAGAGGGCAGAGATCTTTTGTTGGAGAATTTTCAAGAGATCATGCACTAGGGCACTATCTGAAGTCCTTCAAAAATAATGAGATAAGTGTTGCCCATTCAAAGTTTCATCAACATGGTGAAACTATGATTATGGCAATCAAGGCACTATCTCATATTCTTGGAGGACATAATTTCAATAAGGTGCATAAAATAATTTTTTTAAAAAAAACCATTGCGATTAAAATTATAGGATATGGACCAGTGAATTCCATGTTTCAGATCATCTCATTTGCATTGTATGCTGCTTACGTTGATCTGAATAAGCATGAAAACTATGAGTTGTTGGATCCATACGAAAAAAAAAAATTGTTGCATGATTCTAAGTTGCAACTTTTATTGGAGAAAATATTGGAAGATTAGATACTGCTAAATTATACTTTGTCAATATTTTTATTTAATATACAAAATTTTATTGTGCGTCTATAGCCTACTGGCTTGTATAAATTTGCATGCTTTTTGAATTTTTTTATAATCCGTCGATTTCGTATTATGACGAATTTGGATTCTTCTGTAAAACCATTGGAAAAATTGCAGTATATAGTTGTTTTTTGTGCTAGTCACGTTGTGTACCTTTATGAAATGTCGCTCTTGCTTGCCAATGAGATTTTTTCATTCCTTGCGATGACCATATGCTAAGACTTCCACTATTTCTTGCAAAGAATGTTGAATGATGTTGTAATATGTGCTGCATGTCATAAAAACATAATCTAAATCAGTACCAAACATATCTAATTTAATTGCACATATTTGTCTATCATAGTATAAAATCAAAATCTTACCATATAATGTGTTATATGATCAACACCCCATGCACTTTGAACTGCATCCACAAATTTATTGGTTGTTTTCTGTATCATTTGTACATTAGTATTTGAAAATTTATCTTTTCTCAAGTATTTCACCATGTTGTCTAGCTTTTTCCAAACTTCTACTTTGTGTATACGAGTAGAACCTTCTTCTTTGAAATCTTGAGTTGCTGCAATAATTTCTTTCCAAACAGTGTATTGAATCTTGGATTGTTTGCCAGAATAATTTGATAAAAATCTTTGAGCTTTAGATCCTCCAATGCTCAGCTTGCATGGAATATCTCATGTTTTACTAGTCATCTTTTTTTATTTTAATGTGGCCTTTATGTAGCCTGCTTTGGACAACACATCCTCTAATCTGGAAATAGCTTCCTTTGCAAAGGCCTCTGGCTCAGAATTTCATGCAAACAAGATGTGAAGATTTATTATTTTTTCTATAATATGCACCTCCGCATGCAATGTACAGATATGAACATTTCGTAGAGGAATCGGTAGTAGAGGTTTCCAATTAGGATCTTCTCGATCTCTTGATATTGCTTGTACTCTTTGTCATATCTTTTGTTGTTTTCATGCAGTACAAACAAGGGTGTTCAGAGTTAGCGCCATGAGATACATTGAACATACATTTTAATGTCTTCAGATCTCCTGCTAAATGTCATTCAATGTTGAACGTGCCAATTCCAAGAATATTGAGTGGAACTCCCTCCACGTGATTTTTTATGGTGACAGAATATGATGTTCAGAGAAGATTTTTCAAATAAAATCCATATTCAAATGATTATCCCTATTTATTATGCAAAGGAACTACCAACCACCAGATATCATTTTCTGATTGGACACTGAAATTGAGGCCTTCTGAGTCTTCTAAATTTGAAAGTGCTCCATTCTTGATCGTGAGACTGACTCTTTCCATTTTTTGTCCTTTTATAATTTCAGACTCATCTAACTTGAGAACAATTATCAACTTGTTATTGACATTCTCATTTGTAATACCGTAAAAATTTATGATGAATGTTAATAACTGATTAATGTCAATAAATAAATTGTTGGAATTGTTATAAGCTAGACTTTCTCCTTTCGAGCAATACACTTCATTGATATGAGATGGATTACCAACTATTGTTTGCATACCTTGGTCTAACATGTCTCTTTTTTTTTAAAGATGAAATGGTCGTGGGATTGGAAACTTTTTAATATTTACCTAAGTGCCTCCTTTATCATCTTAAACATTGCTGCATATGCTTCCCTACTGATGCTAGAAAAGTCACATGCCCCCTGAAGCAATGTAGTTTCTAATTTTTTTCCAACTTCATCCATAATGCTATCAGTAACTGAAGCCTTAATCTTTTTCATTTTGTTATTATTTAGCATTGATTTCATAGATTTAGAAGGTAGAGCTAGTGAGTTTCCAATTGAAATCTCATCGGCCAAATGGTCTTCAACAACCAATGTTGATCTGCATTGCAAACATAATGTTCATGAAAATGTCAGTAGAAATTAGGACACTCATAGTCTTCATAGCAGTATATAATAAGCAAATCAACAGAAAGTTGAAATGAATAAATAACAAAATTAGTGATTATGAATGAATCAAAAAGTTCAAACAATATTCAATGCCAAATAAGCTATAGCTTACTTGAATGCACAGATTCCTCTTTCTCTATGACCTCCTCTGGATGATAGATCACATATATCATTGTTTACCAATCTTTTTCTCTTGTTGCTTCGAATTGTTGAGCACATCCATATCTTTAACAAGAGACAAATATGAGATACGCATGGACTGAAATGCAATTTTTATCTCATCATTACTAGTTGTATAATAATGCAAAGAAGATTTCAACCTTTGGATCTCCTCCTTGAGCATCTCAATTGTATCCAAAACAAGTTTTCATCTTTGTAGATTTTTCTTCGCACTCCTGTGATATTTTACTTTATTCCTCTTCCAAATAATGTATTCTTTGCATTGAATGTGCATTCCCTCAAATTCTCACAGTAACCCAAAAGGCCATTTTTACCATGACACACATAGATTATTAACTGACTCACTGAATGAAAATCTGGATGTTGCAATGAACATGGATCAATAGGATACAATGTTCCTGATGACCATAAATCTACATGCTTTAGCTTTTCCTCCCTGTATCAGACCATATCAGAAGTTGATAATTTGCGTTGCTTTGAATTTTTTGTCCTGAGCGGAGCATATTCTGGTGACAGATCCACATGAAGATGATAAAGCTTTGTCATTAGTACAGTAGTAGAGTAACAAACAACACAATGACAATAACAAAGCTGGAGATGGCGCTAACGACTCTGCTGGAGATAGAGATGGCACTAAACACTTGTTTTTAACCTTGGAGATAGAGATGGTGTAGGCTTTTTTCAGAAATGTCACTCCTAATTCAAATTTTTGAGTGTTCCCAACTATTGGGAGAGAATATTTCAGCATTTTGAAAAATTATATTTTAACTATGGTTAAGCACCATTGAAGTTTGATGTGACTAAACTAAGGTGCATTCATTTACATGGAAAGTAGTGCGGGCAGATGTGTAAAGAAGTTAGAAAATGATATTATAATTACTTTATAGTTATTTTTTTCTCTCCTACATGGCATTTCTTATAGGGCCCTCTTTGGGCCCATATTTTCTCTAATGAATGGCAGAAGGAAAAAATTTATTTAGTTAAGACTATGATCTGGGTTCCCATTCAAAGTCTTACTCTAGAATGAATGTTAAGTGTCAAATGTCACTTTTCTTCAAGTAATAACTTTTAGGCCTTGCGAGGTCTTGGTTCAACCTTTGGGTATTTTACTGAGGTGTATGAGGAGATGCTCTCGACAAAGGGGTGAATCAATAGACAAAATGTCGAGCTTTGTAATGGCTGATATTTTTTTGTAACGATCTTGGCTTTAACTTGAATTGCAGTAAACACAAGTGGGATTGAATAAAAGTGATACGTCATCAACCCTAGAAATGGACATCTTAACCATGGTCACACTTTTAGTAATGTGAGATTAGAAGTGGTGATGAGTAGAGATGTGAAGTTTGACAAATCGACTTTTCTAGGAGTGAAAAAATCAAGAGGCCATGAAATATTCTCATTACTGCCAATTGAAGAGGGATCTCAAGGCCAGACATTGAATCAGAATGTTGAACCACATACTCCAGAACAGGAAATGGAAGATCATCTCGTTGAAGGGTTCGAAGAACAAACACACCAGCAATGACAAATCCAACCAAGGAGGTCGACAAGGATAAGAAGACCTCGTGACAGATTCATCGATAATCTTCATTGGAGTGAAAATACAGACGTTGAATTCTGTAGCTTCACTGAAGAACCAACGACATTCTGGAAACAATCCAGAATCCTAAAGGAAGCAATATCAAAAGAGATCAAATCGATGATGTAGAATCAGGCGTGAACACTTGAACCGCTTTCCAAAGGAAAGAAAAAGGTCGACTACAAATGGATATACAAAAGGAATCTGACATCGGATGGCAGTGTTAGAAGATACAAAGCTCAACTTGTCGCTAAAGACTACAATCAGAGATATGGTATCGACTACTTTGATACATACTCCCCAATGGTCAAGATGTCGAGCATCCGACTCCTCCTTGCTTATGCCACAAAAAACGATCTGGAAATACATCATATTGATGTCAAAATAGCCTTTCTCCATGGAGACTTAGATGAACAAATCTTCATGAAGTAGCCAGAAGGTTACGAAGACCCAAACAATTGAGATACACCTATCGGTTGCACCGATGCATCTATGGTCTTAAGCAGGCCTCACAAGCTTGGTATAAGAAGCTCGATGGTCTTCTGAAGTTTCTAGGATTCTACCCTACACAACTCGACTGCAATGTCTACATTAAAATGATAGAAGGAAAGTTCACGATTTTGACAATATTTGTGGATGACTCTTTGATGATAGTAAATTGTTTGACATTAATCAATGAAATGAAGAGTCAGATATCTGCAAACTATGAGATCATAGATCTAGGAGAAGCAACAAAATGTCTAGGGCTATAGACCAAAAGAGACCGAACAAGAGGAGTCATGCATCTGAACCAATCTGAATACTGAAAAAGTATTGAAGCAATATGGGATGATTGAATGCAAAGAGAAGGCGATGTTGATGATAGTCGGAGCCAGATTGTCGAAACAAGATTGCCCAAGCACAAATGAAGAGAGACAGAAGATGGAGAGAATACCATATCAAAATATAATTGGGAGTCTAATGTACCTTTCTTACAATCTGTACAAGACCCGATTTAGCATTATCTATCTATTCACTCAATCAATTTTCTTCCAATCCTGGGATACAACACTGGCAGATGGCGAAGTGAATCCTACAATATCTGAAAGGCACCTGCAATTTTGGGTTGATCTACAAAAGAGAGAATGAATTTATCCTACAACACTACAGTGATGCAAGTTGGGCTACCTGCAAAGATGACAGCAAGTCTGTAATAGGTGGATGCTCAATAGTGTGTGGAGTTGCGATCAGTTGGTGGACCTACAAGAAGCAGACACTAGTGGCACAGCCTTCATGCGAAGTCGAATATGTAGTAGCTGCAAAGGTGGCGAATGAGATAATATGGCTGAAAATGATGTTGAAATGGATTGGCATACCACATCAAGACCCCTCCATCATGAAGATGGATTCCCATAGTACTATTCATTTAGCCCAGAATCCGATTTTTCATTCAAAAACCAAGCACATACCTCTGAAATATCATCACATTCGTGATTTGATCTCGAAAGGAGAGCTCTTTGTCGAGTTCTTGAGATTAGAAGATATGATTGTAGACCTGCTAACCAAGCTATTGGGCAAGCCACTATTTACAAAACACGGAAGATCAATCAGGATGAAGAGAAAGGTTACATCGTTCAAGAGGGAGTGTTAGAGATGGTGAACCCATGCAACCCTTTTTCCAGCATTCCCTGAATGGCCGACAAATCGACACAGCATTGACACCAAACTATCAAATACCTACATGAGCTGAGACCAGAGCAAGTCGTCGAGTGATTCGAATTATCGTATCTTCGCTTGTCGAACATGAAGCTTTAAACTATCATGCTCAGCTATAAAGGAACGTTACAAGAAGAGACATGTAGTTAACTAATAGTTTAGCGTAATTCATTTGTTAGTCATAAAGTTCCATAGCTTATGTAATGAACATAAACATTTAAAATTTTGCCATCTAAGAAAGGTTTGGGAGAGAGAAGGGCCTATTCTCAAGCCCTTCCACTTGGTGAGGTGAAAGTGTTGTTGAGGGCTTATAGCTCAAGGCTTTTTCACCTCACAAGGGCCCTTCCTCCACCTAATATCACTTTTGAGGTTTTTTTTTTTTTTACAAAAAAGATTTTTTATTGTTAGAACCTTCCAAATTAAACATTAATTCCAAAAAATTTATTGATAATTCACCTAATGTCATTAAGTAACCCATCATCCCATGATACATGAAGAAAAGGCCATTCTTTTTAATTGATGTTTAACCTAGTAAAGAGACCTAGATACAAATGAAAGCAAAAAAAATGACATTAGGAGATTAGTAAATCTTAAGTGTCATTTAGCTGATATTTAATTCTTTCTAGATCTTATATTATTTTGTAAGGCCCCAAACTTTTTGTTTTTCTTTATTACATTAAAAATGCCTCATACTTTACATGCACGAGAGCGTGAGAGAGAATGTATGCTGTTATGGAGAAAAGAAGAATCTTACATTTTTCATTGGGCCACATGTGCCCTAAATATTCAAAGTAGTTGAAGGGCGCAGCTGAAGGGTGACGGGCAGTTTTTTGGAACTTTCTAGAAAAGAGGTTGAAATTTAGTAGAGAAAGAAAGATCTAGAGGAGAGATATATATGCGTGGAGAGAGAAAGAGAGAGTGCGCAGGAGCGCGAGCGCAATCCAGGGTGAGGGATATAGGCTTTTTCAAAGTTTTTTAGGGTTACACATTTTTTTGGGTTTTAGAATGAGAAATTGCCATAATGTGAGGTGTTGGAGAGAGAGAGAGAGAGAGAGATATTGATTTTGGTCGAGGTTATTACCACTCATAATTCAGGCCGAGGGCAAAGTTGTGGCCTCCCCACTCAAAATTATTCATGTAATGATGGCAACTTGTTACCTCGGCTGCTAGGGTCCCAAATTATTTGTGTAATGGCCCTCCCAATGACCATTAAGTAATAGATAATGAGCAAAGTAAAGAGAAATGTATGTTATTTAAGGCGCAAATGTTTCGATCTCCGCTTACATTTCAGAGTTTCGATTGCCTGATAGACTTGTCTCCGTGAAAGGTATCTGGATGTTCAGTTAACGCAGTCGAAATTGAATGTCTCTATTCTCTGGTTGGTTTGAGATTGATCCAGATGCACTGCGATTAATTCGAGCTTTCAAGGATGAGAATGAGCTAGCAATAACGTAATGTCTGATATAAATAATGATACTGATACTTAGGATTTAGCTTATCAGAATCGCAACTGCTCAATGTAAAACTAGTAAATGTAAAAATCTCAGTGAGGCTCTGATAAACCATGAAATATGAGGGGCGAGTGCTTCTCTGATACCCAATACTTCTTTGTGTGTTTATACAGAGACGGCAAGGCATGAGTGTCTGTGTTAGTCTGTTAGATCATAGACGAGATTGTCAGATCATAGGAAATTTATAATTCCTTCAAAGTTCAACTTATGCTACATCTTTCCAGAAATGGCTTAGATAATTTTGCTAATGCTTGCTGGTGATCATAGAGTTTGATGGTCTCCTGCAGATTTTCCATATTCCAGTGGAAATGGACCTCCCTTGCCTTGATTTGTTCTCACCTTCTGTCTACGCACATATTAAAGATGCTGATATTTTGCAGAAACCGGAAAACTTTTCTCTGGATTTGCCAAGCAACATGATGAACAACGTGCTCTCATGGCAATTTCCTACTGCATCGTCCGAATATTGTCTGATGCATGAGAGATTAGGTTTTCAAGATTTCGCTCAGTTTTCAGATTCGGCGTCAAAATTGACTTGCCTTCAGTTACTTGAAAATAATGATACAAGCGTAAATGAAGTCCAAGGCTTGGAGAGTTTATATCTTAAGCTGCCTATTCTGGAAGAACCACCGGATCAGAAAATATCTGGATCTATGGCACAAGAGCTTCTCACTACGGAACACGAAGTTGTAAAAGAAGTAGAAAGCACATCGCAAGGTTTTGCAAATGAGGCCTCCACAACTTATTGTTATACGTCTCGAGAGTGTTGTGATTCCTCTGGCGGATCCTCTCCGGAAGGATTCGAAGATGTTCTTGAGAAACCTGGCAAAGACGACTTCGCAAAGCATCAATCCGTCAACCATCAGTTTGCTTTATCGACTCACACTCTTACTTCGAATAGCTTAGCTCAATCGTATTTAGAAAGAGGGAATCTAAGCAAGCCAAAGAGAAGGCGTGCTAGGTCCCGCAAAAACAGTGAGGAGGCTGAAAGTCAGCGTCAGATACACATAGCAGTGGAACGTAATCGGCGTAAGCAGATGAATGAGCATCTGAATATATTGAGATCGTTAATGCCTGGTTCTTACTTGCAAAGGGTACAGTTTCGAAACTTGCAGATTTTTCCAACTAAGCATAGGAAATAAAAGTCTAAGCTCCGAAGGTCCTCAAGCAAGCAAATAGATCATTATCTTATATCACTTTTCAATCCATACAGAGCGATTTCCAGAATCGCGTATAGGGTATTGTTTCTACGGTAATCTTCTAGAATTTATAATAAGGCTTCTGAAATAAGTTCTTGTGCAATATGTCTGATGCAGTCGGACCAAGCGTCAATAGTTACAGGAGCAATTGAGTTTGTTAGAGAGCTGGAGCATGTTCTAGAGTGCCTCCAAACTCAGAAGCGCAGGAGGTTGTCTGATGCAGGATGTAGTACTAAGGCAAATCCCACATTGTTAATGCAGCCATCAGCTTTCTCCTTGCAATCAGATCTTCATCTTTATTCCATGTCTACGAACCTCAAGTTTGGAACACCAGAGATCTTGAAAGAGATGTATGCAGAATCTAAATCAGATATTGCGGACGTGGAAGTGAGAATGGTCGGTAAAGATGCACTTGTGAAGATATTATCGCTTCGAAGACCTGGTCAGCTTTTAAAAACAATTGCAGCACTTGAAAACCTTTGCTTGACTATAATGCACACAAACATCACTACCGTCGACCATACAGTTCTATACTCTTTCAACGTCGAAGTGAGTCATTCAAAATGAAACAAACTCAGAATTATTCAGTCTTGATTACGTAGGAGTTTCACTTCCATATTCAAAAATAGGAAGTGAGAATGCTCCCCGTGCATTGCCTTTCAAGCAATTGTCTAACCTTCTGAACAATCTCTCTCTCTCTCTCTCTCTCTCTCTCTCTCTCTCTCTCTCTCTCTCTCTCTCACACACACACACACACACACACAAAGAATCGGTAGGAAGCTGCTAACTCTCTTTTAATACTGGCATGTGCAGCTTGAAATGGAGTGCTGCCTAAGTCCAGACGAGGTAGCAGGAGCGGTGCAACAAATTTTCTTTCTCATCCACAACAATCTCGTGAAAGTCGAATCTCATAATTAGCCATCAAATATCAGTAACAAACCATGTTCCCAGCTTTTGGTCCTGTTATCTCCATATACATAATATTCCGCTGGTTAACTTAAGCCATTCTGCGTCTATACTCTGTTGCAGCGCTACTAAAGGTGGGCAAATTCAGCTGATTCATTACCAGATGTACTTCATTGGTTCGTCTGTTCTTCAACCTAGAGAGAAGCCTGCCTATAGACCGTGTTTTTGAAGATACGCATCCATTCACAAGCTTGTCATCTTTCTTTAAAGTTTCTGAATATTCATGAAGTACATGATCTTGTAGTAGTGGATCCTCTTGAGCTCAATAATCAGTCCCTAAAGATGAAAACGTCGCACTTATATTATTCTTCATTGAAGAAGTGCCCAGATGTTAGCTTAAGATCCACTTGCAGTTCTTGATAATGATTCGTCTTTATAACTGCACTGTTTTCCATTGCTTCCAGATCACGGTCATGAGCATTCTTGAAGTGAGTATGGTTTAGTCAAGAAAGCCTGATATTCTTGAAAGCTTCAAACTCTACGAGGCTCTTCAGAAGTGAATAACATAGACAACTTGCTGCATCCTACAAGTAAGAATATTGTCCGTCCAGTCAAAAAAAAAAAATTGGAGTTAATTACAGAGAAAAGGTTCACTTTTAAAAAACAAAATAACACATATGTGTGAAATATCAAGATGTGATTGAAATTGGCAATAAATTTGGCTTCGCGGGCAGAAAGAGAGCTGCAAAAGGCCGAAACAAATCAATCCTTAGGTTATGAAATACATTTCAAAATCCCGTTCAGAAGGTGGTTAGAATACAGCTTCACGAATGTTCTGGGACAATTGTCCAGCATTCCGAGAAAATTATTTTTCGTTTTCTGGGCTTAAGGTGGCGATCGATACTAGTCACTGCGTCGAGCAAGGTAAGAGATTAAGAAGATGGCTGTAATGATGGCAAGCAAGCCTGACTTGTGGAAGCTTAAGCGTGATCAATCTTTTTTTATTGTATAGCTCAATAGGATCCTTTATGTGGGATATATGTTCGAGAGGCAATGATATTCGAGAATAAGGAAGAAGTGACAACAAAAATCCTGAAAAATGTTGAAGTAATAACAATGAACATTGCTACCTGGGATTTGTCTTTCAGACAATGTCTAGTCAATTATTTCTTGCAAAGGTCGTTGGAAAGTGTGCATTGATGGCTTCACTTCATAAAAGTGTCAAGAAAATCTTTATGGATTTTGCATGGAAGCCATAAAAAATTTTGTGGCCTCTATTGCATTGACCATGGGTGTGTGGTTGAATCTGCTGAACTCTACTATAGAACCTAGAGAAAATATGTAGAACTCCATTGTAGGAACCACTTGACTTTGTTGCAAATTGCAATTGAGGTTTATTTGATAAGTCTCAGTGCTCGGGAAACCTCTTTTGAGTTATCCTCAAAAATCCTGCATTTTATAGAACTTCTCGGTTCTTTTTAGGACTTTTACTTATAAAAAGGTATATATACTTGTATAAAAAATCGTCAAACATTTTATGATGCCGGTTTTTGAGAAAACTTGCCAGTTCCATTCCTATAGTTTGCCGATTTTCCTGAGCACTGATAAGTCTTATTCTATATCTTCTAGCCTTTCTTATGTCTTGCAAAGCTAGTTTAATATCTTTAATGGAAAGGATGTGAACCCATAGTCATTGTCTAGATGAGCCCATCATGCATGGTAATAGGTAAAGACTTTTGGAAGAGTAGAACTATTTTTGCATTCCATAGAAAAAGACGAACCACTTTGGTAAATTTTCAACAAAATCTTGAAAGTTTTTTTTAAGAATATAGGAAAAGTTTGATCAGGTAGTAGCAGAAGTAGTGAAGAATTGTTGCATCCTCCTACTAATCTCAAAGGTCCCTATCACATGAGATAACTATTTTGGTTATTTATGTTTTGACCCATTAAGGTTTAGCAACTCAATTTAAATCTGCTTCCCATATATAGAACTATTTATCTGTTTATAGGGCTACACTTAGTTGTACCTTTTTGTTTTTTAGAATGGAACATTGGTGGCTTACTAATTGGATATAAGGCATGCACCCCATGCTCAAACCAATCTTTGAGACAACTCACTTATTGAACACATTGCATAAATAATTCACCTAACTGATTTTGAATAAAAAACAATAGAATTGGGCAGTTGACCAAGAAAAAGTTTAGAAGGCAACCGAGAAAGCCAAAGAGGGGGCCTCTCAATACATTTATTTTACAATCATTCCAATATACTCTCATATCTATTCGAAAGAAAAATAAATGAGAAAAGGAAAAAAAAATACAAAAAGAAAATACAAAAAGAAGTCCATAACTTCTTCTGCCATTCTTGGCATTCTCCCTCCTCTCAACTGTAGTTTAGATGGGCATAAAGAAAAAAGAAAAAGAAAAATATATCATAAAATCACATGCCCACCTTTTTGAAAATCTCCTTGTCATACCCTATTTTTTTATCTTATATATTACCTTTCACTTCCATTTCATAACATTCAAGACAAAAGAGAAACATCACATGTTTGATTAGTTGCATCATACAACTTCAGATTAGAGGCCAAATCATAGAATATCTTATCTCGAATGATAGAAATATTACATCTCAATAATCAACTATCAAATAGAGATAATCATTTGGGTCTAGGAAGTCTAAATTCCACTGAATCAATTGAAAACATCAACAAATTCTGAGCCATATTCACAAATCTTGTATTGAGTATAGTTTCATATAACCATAACAGTCCGTCAAAATCTAGTTCCACATTGGAAGGAATTATACGAATCTCAATCCAATTGTCTCGTATTTAAGAAATTTCTAAAAAGTGTAAAAATTACAGCAAATAAGGATCCTAAAACACTTGAAATGATGAGGGACACAATAGATTATGATCTCATAAGATTAGCACAAGTTGAACCATCAAAATCCATCAAAAATCTATGCTTCAACCTCACTAAATGGACCAAATCCTTGAAGAAGGCTTCACACATGTGAAAGTACGGCCTCCCACAGTCTGAGTACTGTACACCAGACCTACATTCAATCCTATAATCATTAGTAATCACAAGAACTCAAACAATTATGAACATAGAGAGCAATTGCACCATTATGAGAAAAATCATGAAATTGCTTGATTGATTTTGGTGAGATATCATCACCTATATATACATGATCCATCACGGTTTTGGGCAGGTATGAGTAGCCCTAAACCTATCCCTAATTCTAATTTTGGTGGATCTTAGGGTTGGAATCTTGGAGATCCCTCAACAATGCAAAAATTACCAAAAATAGCTCCTATTTTTTCTCTCTTGTATCTAAGCATAATTTGGACTCATTCCAAAGGTTCTAACACTTAGGTCTACTTGAGAACATCCTTATGAATGGAATCCTATGCTATTTGGCACGTGTGACAAGCCACATCATGACCATCTAACTATTTACAAGTCATATGACCAAAACTAGTCAAGCTAGAATTGTGAATTTTTAACACTCTTCATCAATATCTAGCTTCGTTCAATCTTTGCTTTACTAATCAATCCAAGTGATGATCTGAACTTCATAAAAGGTGTCTTTTGAAGTGGTTTAGTAAGTAGATCAACTACACATTCATTGCTTGGAATATGCTCCAAAGCAATCTCCTTGGCTTGCACCATTTCTCTCACAAAGTGATGGCATATCTCAATGTGCTTAGATCTTGCATGGAAGACTGGGTTAGATGCAAGGTGTTGGGCTGATATATTGTCATTGTAGATGATTGGTGCCTCCTCTGAATCCATGATCTTTAGCTCCACGAATAATCTCTTGATCCAAAGTACCTCCTTTGTAGTGGTTGTCAAAGCTTTGTACTCGGCCTCGGTTGAAGATAGAAATATAGTTTCTTGCTTTTTTTGAAATCCATGAAACCACACCTTCTCCTATGAAAGTTGAATAGGCACTTGTTGATTTCCTATCCCTCTTGTCCCCTGCAAAATCTGAATCACTAAATGCATGAAGGTTAATCACATCTCCTCTATATAGAATCCCAAATTCCAATGTACCCGAGATGTATCTTTTCTGGCCATATTATTTGCGCTAATATGCTCGATCTTTTAGCAGGTTGTATGTTGCTTACCCACAACGTTCTCTAAGGTTGGTTTTGTTTGTGCAAATTAAAGTGACGATGTCACATGTGAATTATATATAAATTTTCAAGAAAATAGGGAACCTGATCTTAGCTTTGCTCGTCAGTGCTTGCCTTCATGATGATTGGGTTTTTGGGCTCTGATCAAATAGTAGGATGGAGTAGCATTTAGTCAATGCAACGTTGGGACTTCATGGTTTGATAGTTTGATAGTTTGATAGACTCCATATTGGTGAAGATCACATTTCTCTTTCTCGTTATATTTAGGTACAGTTCTAGATTCGTCATTTTCTGCCGGACATGCAATTTTGGTTTTCGAGCATGATAAAGTTGATGGCTTGATACTTTGGGGTTGACTCCTCATTATATCTAGGTACAGTCCTAGACTCATCATTTTCTGCCGGACATGCAATGGCTTGATTTGATACTTTGTGGGTTGACTCCATAGAGATGATTTTCATCTTGTTTTTTGTAAGCATGCGGTTCTCATTTGGCATGTTCAACCAAGTTGCAACTCGGTGGTGCTTGTTGCAACTTGCCCGCTAGCCTCCATTATGGCAGAATTTTGTATA
Source organism: Diphasiastrum complanatum (assembly GCA_029204225.1). Lineage (NCBI taxonomy): Eukaryota > Viridiplantae > Streptophyta > Lycopodiopsida > Lycopodiales > Lycopodiaceae > Diphasiastrum > Diphasiastrum complanatum. The sequence continues at coordinate 80,699,564 of CM055093.1, read as the reverse complement.
ATATGTGTTTGAGGAGATTTATCAAGCATCTACGTCGATTGATGTTAGTAAACTTTGAATGTTTTGAGATTTATATCATCAAATTTTGACTTGTTTGCTGAATTTGTATCGAATTGGGAGAAGTTTATTACACATTCTTTTAATTTGAATTTATATGCAAGAGATTATATGCTGATGATTCTTTTCCTATGAATTAATTATCATGTTCTCACCGATATGTATACCTTAATTATGTTTATTGTTATTAATTTTTTATTTGAGACCAGTTAGTTTCTAAATATATACATCTGCTTTCTACATTGTAGGTAATAAACTCTACTCCCGACGCCTATAGAACGAATCATATGACACAAAATGCTCTTAGCTTTGCTTTTATTGTTTGATATCCTAAATTTTGATATATATATATATTTAGCATAATTGGAAATCAAAATAACAATTTGTCTTGATTTATCTAAATTGTATGTTAAGGCTCTTGCTCCTAAAATGACTCCTAAGAAATTTTAGTTTGATTTTTTCAAAAGATTTAAAATAAAAGTTTTTATCAGTGATATTGGCTAGAAATGTCTTACTACTTTTTTTGAAATTGACATAGAAGTGGATATTATAACCAAATTTTTTAACTAGATCGTTTGGAACGTTGTTAAAACTAGGATGTTACTTCTTCGCAAGATGGGAAATATTTTTTCAATAATGGCCTTACGCATAATCTTACAAGACGAGCATTATGAGGGCATGCAGGTGCCCATCTTGACAACATGGATGTTCTTAGTAGTAAGTTTAAAAAGTCCCTTTGTCATGAATGGGGCAAAAACAACCTCTTGCTTAAAAAATAATGCATTTTATCATAGATCCTTTTCTCACCTCATTCAAATTAGGAAATGTTTGTTTGTTTGTTTTTTGTTTTTTGTTTCAATCCTTAAAAAGCCTTGTCTATATCAATCTTAGGCTTTTCCTTGCTATATCTAAGAGATGTCACAACATCTTTATTTTTGACATTATCTTTCATTCTTGTTCTTTTTTGTGAAAGGAAGACAACTCCTCCATTGAAATCTTGCTCCTCTCCCTTAATAAGCTAAACATTTTGCTGAAATTGTTGCATAGCAGAAAAAACTCTGGCTCTTGATAATGTCACCCTTGATTTTTATTTTTCTCCATTGCGACTAGGTTGGTCGTTGCTCCTCAATACTATTTGGTTAGTTGAGACTTCTGGTTGCTCTCTCATGGCTTCATGAAGCTCATATATAAAAAAAGGAACTCTTGGACCTCTCACCATCCTCAACTCTTCGTACAAGACCATTACTAAAACCTTAGCCAATAGACTTGCTCATCTTCTCCCCTCCTATCTATCTCCCAACCAGATTGGTTTCTTGAAGGGTAAATCGACAATGTCCTTAATGCCTAGTCGATAGTTGACTCTTTTATCTTTTTGTCGTAAAGCTTTTGGAGTTCTTGCCATCTCATCTGTCATCTTCGAGCGTCTGGGACCTCGGTTATGCCACGCTACTTGGAGTCGAGACTATCACATTGCCTCAGATTCACATTGGGACAGCTCAGGGTGTCTTCTCATCAGTTAGCTATTGAGACGAGGAGGTTCCATGGTATTCCCAGAGCTCCATGGTATTCCCAGAGAGGAGCGGATTTGCCAGTTCTGCTCTCTAGGTGAGGTGGAGTTTGAGGAGCACTTTATCTTTTGATGCCCAGTATACTATGAGATAAGAGGGCGATATCATTGCTTATTTTGAGACATGCCTACCACTCTACGCTCCCTCATAGCCTATGAGGATCCACGCTGTGTCGCTCTGTTGGTACGTGAGATGTCCATATTATAGAGAGATTTATACGGGACACCCCAGCATTCTACCTCACAGTCACAGTCACAGCCATTGATTACTTCATTCTTCACCAGGCGGAGATCGCGTGATTTAGTGCACGAGGATGATGATTCTGACGACGACATAGATGATAGCAGCTCACATGCTCATAGAGATCAGAGATAGTGTACCTCCTACCATCCCGCTACTACCAGGATCACCAGGCACTCTACGCAGAGACATACTATTACACATGCTCATGCTCACAAACGACGCCGACAGACTCTAGTGCTCTCTCATGATGCAGCTCACATTACATCTTTTTACAGCAGCAGCAACATGATAGCATCATAGCCTTGACATCATGACACCTATAGATGATTATTATGCGCACACACCTTCGCATACGTGTCTATTTTAGTTCTAGTTTGTATTAGATGTTTTCTTTATTACAGTTTTGAAGACGTTTCACGCTCCCATGGTTACCACATACTTGACATGTACTTCATTAGTCTTATATGCCTTTTGGCATGGAAAAGACATTAATAAAGCTTTCTCTCTCTCTCTCTCTCTCTCTCTCTCTCTCTCTCTCTCTCTCTCTCTCTCTCTCTCTCTCTCTCTCTCTCTCTCTCTCTCTCTCTCTCTCTCTCTCTCTCTCTCTCTCTCTCTCTCTCTCTCTCTCTCTCTCTCTCTCTCTCTCTCTCTCTCTCTCTCTCTCTCTCTCTCTCTCTCTCTCTCTCTCTCTCTCTCTCTCTCTTTTCGGGATTTTACCTTCTGACACCTTCGCATTTTTTCGCATTTTGACGAAGGAAGAAATAAGCTTACCAAGTGAAGCATTCCTGCATTTTGTTTATTTATTTATTTTTGTTTTTTGGACTAGACACTTTTTTATTTAGTATGTACCTTCAAAATGAAGGACACGCTTCCATTTAATAGTAGTCCAATCCGCCAAAATATCATCAATATGCCTAAAACCTCAAACACTTCAGTTGCTGTCGCTACCATTTTCCATCACTCTTGCTCTCCGAAATTGTGAATTGTTGCAATCAAGCTCTTGTCTGCCATCGCTCATTTACATTTGCAAGCACAATGGCAATCATATTCAAGACACACCCAAAGCCAATGTTACCAATCTTATAACCACTAGCTGTTCGCACGCGAATTGAAGGTCTTCTTCAAATCAATCCATCAGTTATTGTTATTGATCTTTGTTATGAGCTGATCCGCAACTTGGGCGAAACAGAGGAAGGACATATTTCCACAACTGTCCACAATCAAGAGATTATAATCACAGAGGGGTTTTACTGTCGTGCCTTAGGATTGCCTATGGATGACAATATGCCAGTTACCAAACCAGATTTCATTGCGGAGAGCGGAGTTTTTCAAGAAGGAGCTTATCTTGAGAAACGGGGATACAAACTCTCTTACATTAGAGACCCCAATCTCAAGAGCTTCGTTCGATTTACTCTTGCTTCTATCTTTCTACCGGAGCAAGAGTACACAATTTCAAATACCAAAATGGGATACCTGCTGAGAGCCTTAAATGGAGAGCAGATTGCCTTCGGACAGATTGCTTTTAAGCAATTCTGTAAATTAATAGAAGTAAATCAGTTCTCCAGACTGGGTCAGCAGATGGGCATCTTATGCATGCATGCAGGTGTGCTGACAGTGCATGAGGATATCAGGATTGCACCAGTATTACCAGGGCTAGCACCATCAATTGAGACGAAATCCCAAATGCAGACATCAAAGGCAACCACCGCAGCAGCCACAACATCATCATCAAGTCAAGGGAGCTCGGTGAGGATGTCTTCGCCATCGTCCCAATATACACCATTGACCATCCCAGAAGGAAATAAGGACGTGGAAGAAGAGACAGAGAACATTGCTGATCAAGAGCAAAATCAGGCTGAAATACCACAAGAACCAGAACCACAAGGAGCAGAGCAGCTTTTTGAGGACTAGCAGGGCAGCGAAAGCGACGTCGAAGAACCAATCCTCGATGCTGAGTTATATCAACAGGTTTTTGGAACACTACTGCCAGATACTCGGGCAACTATACAACATCTTGCTTGGAAAAGGTATCCAAGAAGCTGGGGTCCAAGTATGAAAGAGACCTCACTCAAACAAATGCAGAGCTGAGCAAAACTAAGGCTCAGCTGGCCTATAGAAATGAGGAGCTCAAAGCAGCCAATGCGGAGTTGAGCAGGAAAGAGACAGAACTGGAAGAAGCAAAAGGAAGGCAGGATGCCACACTTGAAGTGTTGGAAGAGATGCAGGAGTAGTCCAACGCTTTCGAAAATGAGAACATCCTTCTCAGATAACAACTTCAGACCCTGCAGGCTTCCTTGCAGAAAGAAAGACGAGCACGAGCCAATCTTCAAAGTAGCAATGCGGAACTGAACAATGAACTCAGTAGTGCTCAGGAGTCAATTGCCCAACTACAAAATTCTGCAGAGATGCTAAAGAAAGGCAATCAGATATACAAAAAACAGGCCGAAGAGGCAATACTCTGGCGAATTAGCGCTGAAGTCACAAGGTGCCTGCGTATCTCATGGCACGTACCAAATTGATCCAGTAGCACGGAAGGGAATCCAGGAGCGGATGATCCAGACCTTCCAGATGCAATATCTGTAGCCGCAGATGATTGCCTATGAGAAGCTGAAGGAAGAACTAGAAGAGGCCAAATTCCAATCATGCCAAATGTAGATCTCTGATGTGGAAGAACCTGGACAAGGACAAGATCAGGAGACACAAACAGATGAGCCAGCATTAGTAATGTCTGAAAAGGCCATCCAAACAGATATCAGCTGCAGTTAAGTCCAGAAAAATCAAGAAACACAGACTAAAATCATGGAGGCTGCAGAGGTACAAGCTGCTGAAGACCAACCTGGGGCGTTAAGCGTCATTCCATACCAAGCCCAGGCATCACCAAGTGCAGTAGTTATGAAGAAAAACAAGATTGTCTACTCACTTCTAAGGTCAGAATTTCAAACATTTCATCAGGAACTAACATTTTTTATTTCACCTTTTTTAAGTCCAGAACTCCAATGGAGGATGGATTATCTTTTTTTACCTAAACTTTTTGGTTACACAAAGGAACAATGGGAAAACCCTTGGACCTTTTCTAACATAAATACTTTATGGTCTAGACTAATTGCACATCAACAAGGAATCCTCGCTCTTGCCATTGTTCAGAACAAGTTCAATGTGCAAACTAGCTATATTCATGTGATAGCAGGATCCTTGTATATATACATCTTAGAATACCTAAGGACATCTGAGAATAATATTTTTCCAGCATTGGATGAGTACCTAAATAAGTTAGAATCAATTAACATTTTTGATGTGAAAGAAGTTGTTACTAACTCTAACTTTGTTTCTTCTCAAGTTACTCACCCCCAATTACTATTCCCTGATCTGTGGGAAATCTACACAGATTGGGAAGCTAACTACTCTCGTTATTTGGAGGAAGTAAAAACAAATAATATACTTCGCTCCACTAACCCAATAACTAGACCATACTACACTTACAACCATGTAAATATTGCTTTGCTCATTTCTTATGCCCTCCTATCTATTCAACAACTGTATATTAAAGTGAAATTTCCCGAATATACATATGCTGCACTTTCACTAACTGTCCCTTCTGTCGAGATGTCTGAAATCCTGATCGAGGATTGTTGGTATACACATCTTGTAAATAATACATTAATTGATAACCCCCTTGCACTAATCGGCAATCAAGGAATGGGTGGTTATCCAAATTTATCATTTCAAGAAGACTATAACCATAAGAATAACTATTTCCTGGCAACAAAAGGGTTGACATTGGAGCAAGAAAACAAAGAGAATGAAACCCGAGCCAAGGCAATTTTCCACAACAAGTCAGCTAGCCGAAAGCGACAAAGAAGGATGTAAATCAGATTGTTGGCGAGCCGCTGCATAGTTGAGGAAGGGGATATGTGGAGACTTATGATTTCACATTATCCGAGTTATGTCATATATTGTAAAATTTTTCAATTTCCATATACATAAAATGTGCTATAGTGCCTAAATACATGTAAAGGCCTATTTCGCACTTTGTATATTCATATTTTAAGTAGAAGTTGCGACGTTCTAAAGAGACACAATAGAAGTTTAGAATTGACATTTAATGGTTCGTAAACGACATTGAGGTCGATGATCGTTCCTATAAGGTCGACACTTCGTGCCATTGTACTGACACATTTCTACGCAGAGCTGAGTATCAATAGAGAGAAGAGCGAGTTCTTATAGCTTGAGCATTCTTTTCCTTCTGCTATCTTTCACAGAATTACTTCTTATCATATGCGCGAACACACTCTGTATGATCTATGGATGATTGTGATACTGTTATGTTTGCATCACACACATTTCTTATATTATACAGAATTTCAGTTACTCTAACATGGATTTTCAAGCGACACCAGCAAGTAACAATTTTGACTAATGTGTGCACGGTATTAGCCGAAAATGTTAAGCATCATTTCTTAGCAGACCTTCTTTCATTTCTGAATGAGCTATGTGTTCAGATAACGAGATTGTTTGAGGCTCTGTATTGCTTGCTTTCTGCGATAAAGACTAATTCTCTATGTTTGATTAAGAAGAATCCTTAGCTAATGTAATTCTGCTTACTGAATCTAATTGCTAGTTGTTGTCAGTTCTGACTGTTTCCTTGATGCTTGAAGAGCCTAAAAGATAAAGTAATCCTTACATTTACAGACCTTGACCAAAACATTTCATCATTGGTGTTCCTGGATGCCAATTTACCAAATATCTTTGGATAACCAGTTATGTCGCCGTAGTATTCGTTGTGAATTTTATACATACCAGTCCGTTTACCATCATATATACATTTACCATGCAAAAGATGAGATTATTCTCTCTCTCTTGGGAAACAATCAAACCTTTTATACTACATAATTCATCATTTGTGTGGAAATCTATAACAACTAGGCCACCACATTATGATCAATCGATCATTTAGAGCACAATTGTTCAATTCTTCCTCTCTGTTATCATAGAGTATTGTCTTAGGAAGAACGCGACTTTGTCTGCATTCAGATTGTATTTACTGCACAACTAATCAATCAATGTTCCAGCAATCTAGGTTGTGTATGTTGAATGCTCATTCTATTCATGTTCAAATATATTCATGCTTCCAGATAAACTAATTCATATATTAAACTATTCATATGACTGATAGCAGAAGTCGGTTTGTCACTATAATTTTTGCACTTTAAAACGCCTCAGCAAAGCTAAATCTAAAACTTAGACAACTCTGCATGGCTATGGAATCAACTACCTCAATCTAGTGTCAAACTATGATCAAGTAGGACAGACTTCGATTTGTCGAAGTCGATTTGAATCCGATAGATGTAGTTGCATGCACCAAGGATTCCGGGAGACACACGCCTCCATTGCGTGCTGTCACGACCACAATCCCAACAGGAGTCACTCAAAGTGCTCCAAAACCTCTTTGATATTGTCCTAGAAGAAGAGGATGAGCCTCTTGGAGGACAAGAATTGGTTAGATCTCAGAATGCGTGATCATGAGGGCGACATGGATGACATGATGGATGCATTCTTCACAAGCCCCATATGAGGGGCATTCTATACGGGTACTATACTTGCAAGTACAGTACTTGAAAATAGAGTGATTACCACAGAAAAATCACTCAATGGATGTTGGAAATCATTTGTCCCTTTTAGGAAGCGAACAGTTGTGGGTGTGTAGTGGAAGGCATTTAGCTTACAAGACAATCAAGATAACATATCCATATATGCTAGAAACAATGAGATCACCATAGAATCACATTAGGAATGCAAAGAAGAGTACAAGCCATGGAAATGAGCATGGATTTATGTGCACATGAGATTAGCAATGGAGATCCTCATAGCTCCATTCACAAGGAGGAAACAAGAAGCTCTCAGTTGCAAATGAGCCAAAAGATCCAAAGATTGACGTCTCTTGCCTAGTTATAGACAATGCTCTTACTTAACTAAACATAACTATCTTGAGGGATAGTTAGCTCTTGTTAAGTATTATTTAAACTACATGGGCCCTTATTGGCCTATTATCCTTATTAATTACTTTGGAGGGCCTAAAAAGAGAAACGCCTTGTTCTTAAGGCTACTATTTCCTTTTGAGCCTACAGAGCTTACAATGGATATTCTAATACGCTAATAAGCACTGATGTACTAGAAGTACATGACACTCCCCTACTAGGCTTAAACAGTTTTGTCCTAAAAAATGAAGACTCTTGTCTGATCAGCTTGATCGCCTTTGTTAAGTAGTCATTATTAAGGATGTGTCATCCAAAAAATTTATTGCCTCATTATAGATCCAAAGCTATTATATTGAATCCATTTTGTTAGCTTCAGACTGTAATCCTTGTTCCCATGAAAGAAAAAATGATGGTCGAAGAAGAGTTTGATGAAGCACCATATTGCTTGTTGGCAACCAATCTATGTGGAATGGATAGAGTGTATCACTGCAATATCCTCTCTTTTTTGCTTCCTCGACATCATATCACCATTGATGGAAAATCATTATTGACATTACTCATTGAGGATTGATCACATTAGAGTCCACTGAGCAATGTAAACCTCTCCAAAGAAACTAATATAGATTGATGGCATATGTTAAAATCACCTTCCTATAGAGTGTTGGTTGACTGAGAGAATGTTCGCAATTATTATTCACATCCATACATTTTGAATATGCACGTGAATTACATATTGGCTTTTGAGTTCTAGAGAATCCATAAGAGTAAAGTTCTCCAACAAAAGCCACTTGAAGCTCTTGACTAATGGATCCATGAGGCATCGAACAATAATCCAAAGTATTGATATAAGTTGGATTTCCATGGAATAGTGAAATCTCTTCATTACGAACAATATCCATGCTGCTTACCTCAGACTCCACTAGATTGTTGTCAGAAATAAAAATATTCTCAAAAGCTCCCAAATCAATTTGAAATGGTTCGTAGACCAGATCCTTATAATAGCCACTCAATTCCAAGCCATGGAATATCGGTGCCATATAGTCCTCATTCTAAAAGTTTGGTGAATGCCTTGATCGACTTTCTTTGAGCATAGCAAAATTATCAATTTGACGAAGAAATAGTTACTTGTTCATTGACTAGATTAAGGTGTTGATGTGGGTAAAGTTCCGAACTTTGATGGTTGAAGTGAAACTCGAAAGGATGTTCAATTATCTTCACATCCTGATCTGAATCTTGACTTTAAACTAAATCTTGATACCATCTGTTGTTGCAACTTTTTTCGAATCTTGAGACTTTTGTTGCCTGCAACTGTATCTGGAGATGGGACTTGACTTTCGTTGTCGCTTTCCTCATCTGACTCATTGTCCTCACTTTGCTCATCTGCTTCATCGGTGTCACTTTGCTCATTAGACTCATTGTTGGGATCATCTTCATCTTAAGAAGTTTTTTCCCTTTCATGCACATGCGGTTGTCGATCCACTTATGCTTTAGTGTATACACTAAATTTTTGAATTCGCATCTTCATTTTCTCAAACCACCTGGATTGTTTATCTTTCATTTTAGCTTCCAATTTAAGCCTTTGTTCTTGTTGCTCGTACTTTAAAGCATATTCCATAGTTTCCATTAATCGAAACCCAGGTTGGAGAGAATTTGTCTGCAGATAATTTTCTACAATGCTTCAATATTGTGGTCGTAGACCATTCATGTAAACAAGATATACTTCTCCATAATCAAATAATGAAACCATCTGCTAAAATTCTTGATTGTACTCAGCAACTATAGTTATCCGGTTTAAAGAATACCATTGGATGAAGTTAGATCGAGACCTGTCTACAACTTTAAAATTTAACCAATTCACAAGAAGGAAGTCTTGAACGATGTTCCACCATGACTGAACATGTCCTTGGAAATCCGATGAAGCAAAGAAAACCATAACACTATTACCAATATCTTCAATAGAGTAGAAAATATATTCCAAATCTTCTAGCCAATTGTCTACATTAATGGAGTGAATGCTTCCATCAAAGGTAGGACTAACACATTTAGAAAGTCGTTGGTTGTAGCAATAAGGATTCTGTTGAGCAGTGACTGTGGGGGGGAGGGCACTGCAGCTGCCACAAACAAAGAGAGATATGTGAGAGGGGGGAAGGGTGCCGCGTGAGAGGGAAAGGGGGTCTATACTAGGGTACAGCCAAGGACGGAGGGGCGCCGCATGGGAGAGGGCGCAGAGGGGAGAAAGTGTGTGAGAAGGGGGTACCAGGTAAGAGAGGGGCACTAGAATATTAGGATTTAAAAATTTGGGTAGAGTGTCTTTTTGGGATTTTGGCACTTTTTGTCTTCCTAACCTAATTGTGAGGGTAGAGTCAGGGCTGTGCGAAATTAGGGTTAGGTCATTTTTTATCTTTTATAAAAATGAGCCTGCGAAACTTCAAAATGAAGAAATTGAAAAAAAAATTACGAAGAAACAAAACTTCAAGTTTGAAGAAGTGAAGTGCTTCTCTCTCACTTGGAAAAATCCAAAAGAAAATTTTCAGAATTCTGGCTAGTTTGACCCATCTCCACTGATTTGATCATAACTTCCTCAATATTGATCCAAATCACAAAAAGTCAGTAGTTTTGAAAAGTAACAACAAGTTCTATCAGCCTATAGGATCAAATCTATGATTAAAGCGATTTGATAGGTCAAATTAGCAACAAAACAGAGCTGGAATTTTTCAAAGAAGAAAATTAGCAAAACTAGAGGTAGGAAACAAGATTTGTCATAAATTTTTGGATACTAATCCAAATGACCTGCCATATAGATTAGATCAAAGCCAAGACAATGATCTAATAAAAACCGTAAATAAAAACTCAAATAGAGTCTGAAAAATTCACACAAAGTGAAAGGAAACTTCTAATCACCTATTTTGACAGCTTTTAGGAAAATTGCAATACTCTTACCCAAATTGCTTGCAAATTGATGCAATGAAAGCATATTAGAAATAAAAAACATATTTGAATGTCTAAAATTGATCTGATCAGACCTAAAAAATTCAAAGTTAAAGAATAGCAAAAAGAAAACTACAAATGCAATAAACTTATCAAATCTAATGAAATTTACATAGAATCCTCATGAATTTAGGATCTATTCTCTAATACCAAGAATATTCATGTGCCAATTCCCAAACTAATATCAATAACAATGATAGTAAAGCTAAAAGCAAGAAGAGTACAAAACAATCAAGATAACCTATCCATAGAATGCTAGAAACAATGAGATCACCATATAATCACATTAGGAATGGAAAGAATAGTACAAGCCATGGAATTGAGCATGGATTCATGTGGGTAGGGAACATGAGACCTAGCAATGAAGATCCCCATAGCTCCATTCACAAGGAGGAAGCAAGAAGCTCTCACTTGCAAATGAGCCAAAAGATCCAAAGATTGATATATCTCTTGCCTAGTTATAGACAATGCTCTTACTTAACTAAACATAACTATCTTGAGGAATACTTAGCCCTTGTTAAGTATTATTTAAACTACATTGTGTCCTTATTGGCCTATTATCCTTATTAATTACTTTGGAGGGCCTAAAGAGGGGACCACCTCGTTCTTAAGGCTAATAGCTCCTTTTGGGCCTACAAAGCTTATAGTGGATATTCTAATACATTGATAAGCATTGATGTACTAGAAGTACATGACACAGAAAGCATTCCTCAATGCAAACACACATAAAGAAAATAGAGAATCTATGTTAAGCTGTTGTAAACACAACGATCAGATCACCATCCTATGCCCAAGAATGGTTCACAATAGTAGTGCACTACGTGCTGTGATCTTACTATGCTAATTACAGATAGAATACTATCTCTACTTCTTGAATTACTTTCACTCTCTCTAAAATTTCTGATCCTATGGAATCAAATGGTCTAATACAAAGGAGTTCACGGAGGAAGTCTGATTCATGCTACCACTGATTATCGACTCATGTATTGAGTATATGGAAATGTCCATTTATTGTCTATCTTGTTCCTGATTTATTGTATGTATATACACTTTATTTGCAATAGTCGTGAAGAATACAACTGTATGGGTAACAGTCATGAAGTGATGCAGTTACTACATAATGAACGGTGACGTAGTATGCGATGTACAGAACAGAAGATGAGCTCCATTTTGATTTGTGATAGTCGACAATCGTCAAGGTGTCGAATGAGTCGAGACGACTTGTTTGCCCTTGAGAAGATGTTGATGGAGTCAAAGTCGGGATGCTGATAGACTTCAATAGAGTCTGTGAAGTTGACATCAATGAAGTCAAGTCAGTTCTACTCTGTTTCAAAGTTGATGTATGCATAGACTGTTTGACTTATGCGAGTAAGACTATTGTCACAGTTGAGGGAGAATATAGTACTCACAGGAAATGAATTTAGGTGAGTAGGAGTGAAGATTAACTCCAACTCTAAGGAAGATAGGGTAAGCTTGATGTAAATGCATTGAAGCGTATCTTATTAGATTATGATGATCATGTGAAGGGCTATAGATGCTTTGGTCCTTTGCGAAGGAAAATACATATTAGCCATGATGTTATCTTTGATGAATCCATTATGTACAAGGACGAGGATGCTTATAAGACTGACACATCAAGTAGCAAAGATGGTGGGTTGGAGTTAGAAGTGTTTTTTGGGATGGTATGCTTTGGTCACACTCTATGTTGATGACTTGATTATCACTTAAAATAATCAAGAAATAATAGACATGATCTATACTGATCTCATGAATCAATTCGAGATGAATGTAGAAAAAATTCTAAGTGTTGGAGCTCTCACTCTCAAACTCTTATCCAAAAAACTAAGTGTCAACTCAAGCTCTCACACTCTCATAGAGTGGCTCGAAATTCAAGATAGGTGGAAACCAAGATCAATGATTAGACCACTCTCATACCACCTCTTACAAATATTGGACCACATTCAAACCACCTCTTACTTTGATTGGACCATCTGGTCAAATGACATTATGAGGTGCTAAATCCTCTCTCTACTATCATGCCAAGTGTAAACAACCTACACTAACTTGAGTTAATCTAAGTAATAATTTGGACAGACCACATATTCACAAGTGTACATGGAGTGGATGTGGCCTAGCACCCCCAAAACTCAAGATAGATAACTTTTACATTTTTCCACAATGTGTGTGTGTGTGTGTGTGTGTGTGTGTGTGTGTGTGTGTGTGTGTGTGTGTGTGTGTGTGTGTGTGTGCACGCACGTGCACATGTGTGTGTTTTGAAAAATTAAAGATCCAAACACATTTAGCTCATCAATGATCTTTAGCTGAATTTGATTGCACATCTAGAAATAGCTAGAAGATAGAAATCACTACTTTATGCATGCTAGAACTTAGAAATGCACAAAGATCTGATCATAAACACTTAGATGTGACTTAGTATTGTCCATTTCTGTACAGTAGCAATACAGTACTGTCCTTCACACGTGTGGAAGCAAGATCAATCATAAAATCAACATTCTACACATAGAAACTCAAGATATCAAGAGAAAATCACATGAGATGGAAATAGAATTATAAGAGATGTGTTCTCCACAAAGAAAGAAACTTTGACCATTACTTCTCCATGTAGGTACAGCTACTTATGGCTTCCAAAATGTCATTTGGCCAGTTGCCCTAAACTTGACCTAAATTGAAAACTTCTAGATACTTCATCAAAAACCTAGAAATTCTAAACTAGATGCAACGTATGAATATTAGCCAATTAGAATGGGTCCAAATCCGACCTCATCCACTTATCTACTTGCCAAAAAATAGTATTGTAAAATATGAACCTATCTCTAAGTTGAGATTTCATCCTGGCCTCAAAATTGCCAAATAAACAATCAAAGTAGTTGACAATTTTCACATGTATCACAATACATGAACATTTCGTATATAGTCTTTTGATTTTTATGCATGCATGTCATCATATTTGGTGTTTTACATCACTATCAATTTTTCTTGTTTACTCCACAAGAAAATTGAAAATGCCCATCAAGATCTACTTCAACTCCTTAGTTGTCCTCAACATTCGCTCGATGGGTCTACATTATCCACAAGACAACAATGAGAATTGAGCCCGAGCAATTTGAAGTACATTAGAGAAAATGAAACTTTGACTTTGTAAAAGAAAATAAAATAGTGAATGAAGATCGCTATTGGATTCAAAATAAAACAAGTACGTAAGAAAGAAAAAAAATCTACTAGATAGCAAATGGCACCAAGTGCTAGAGAGGAAATGAAATAGAGAATGGAAATTTGAAAATAACCATTGAAGCCATCATAAAACAAAGTAATCAATTTGCAATGTTGTGTGTTAGACGAAATTACTTATTCAATAATAAATGAAGTAGAAAGTGAGTCACAAAATCTAGTATTGGACATACAACTCAAAGTGACTAATGACTAATAAAGTTGAAGGTATACCTCCGATTTTCTACAAATAAATCCACCAACACATCATAGCCTTTTTTATGTAGGTGAGTTAATAGTTGGTACGGATATTATTTTGCCCATACTCCACTCTTTATAAATAAAATTGAAGATATAACATCAAATTATATATTAATTTCAACCACAAAAAATAATAATAGAAAATGTAACTTGTAGAAGTTAAATTCGATGGATGCTAAATCAACAACAAGAGGTACTACACGTGGCTACTAGCACAAAGTATCATACATGTATAACTGAGGTGCAAGCACTATGAATGGAAATGCAAACAAGATCATCATGCACATCTCTCTTTTGTGTCACGTAACTCTTTTGGACCCAACTTTATAAGGGTTAATTCCTTTGTCTCATTTCTAAATGTCAAACTGTGAATTAATTTGCTTGTAATTATTTTTGCAAGTAGCTTGACTTTCACATAATTTTACATTTTCTATTTTGAGCTACATGACATTGATCCCTAACTATGCTTCGAGGCACATCTGCTATCAAATAAACTACTCATAATACTTACATTCTTGGCATATTTACAATTATCAGTATTTTCATGAAAATACAAGTGCATTGTTATGTGGTGTCTAACATATTTAATCACGTAACTTATATATCAAGGCTATGAGAGTCCCAGTTGTTTTTTTACATTCGTAATTGGGGCAATTGCAAGGCTTTGCCAGCATGTTTCCAGCACTAGTGTGGTACTAGTCCCTTAGTACCAAACTGTATGGCTAAATTTTAGCACACTTTTCATTTGATATTGTTTTCTTTACATTTGATATGTGATTGAATTTTCTTATTAAATACTTTTATCTAATTGCTTGGATTTGCTTTGGTACCGATTAAATGAAATTTGCTTTTTGGTTGGCCTCTAATCTACTTGGATTTGATTAGGTACAAAATTGGATTAAAGTAAAATTATGAGATATAGATCCGGATCCCAAATGGTATCTCATTATTTACAAAATCTGGAGGCCCTTAAATCTAATTCTCTTCTTCTTAGACCTCTACTTTTTGTTAAAAATTCACAATTCTAGCTTGACTAGTTTTGGTCATATGACTTGTAAATAGTTAGATGGTCATGATGTGGCTTGTCACACGTGCCAAATAGCATAGGATTCCATTCATAAGGATGTTCTCAAGTAGACCTAAGTGTTAGAACCTTTGGAATGAGTTCAAATTATGCTTAGATACAAGAGAGAAAAAATAGGAGCTATTTTTGGTAATTTTTGCATTGTTGAGGGATCTCCAAGATTCCAACCCTAACTTGGTAGGGATGAAAGATCCACCAAAATTAGCATTAGGGATAGGTTTAGGGCTACTCATACCTGCCCAAAACCGTGATGGATCATGTATATATAGGTGATGATATCTCACCAAAATCAATCAAGCAATTTCATGATTTTTCTCTCATAATGTTGCAATTGCTCTCTATGTTCATAATTGTTTGAGTTCTTGTGATTACTTATGATTATAAGATTGAATGTAGGTCTGGTGTACAGTACTCAGACTGTGGGAGGCCGTACTTTCACACATGTGAAGCCTTCTTCAAGGATTTGGGCCATTTAGTGAGGTTCAAGCATAGATTTTTGATGGATTTTGATGGTTCAACTTGTGCTAATCTTATGAGATCATAACTATTGTTTCTCTCATCATTTCAAGTGTTTGAGGATCCTTATTTTCTGTAATTTTTATATGGTATCAGAGCCTAAAGGCCGAAATGAGCTAAATCCTTGGTTTTCATTCAATTTGATCACAATTTTTGATCTAAATCTTGTGTAGATTGGATCTTAGCATCTAGCATTGATTCTAGAACTCAAAGTGAGTCAAATACATTGGAGATTGGTGTTGCATGACTTCAATTGCAGGTGTTCAGGTGTCTAAAACTAGAGGCAAAGTTGAATTCAATTCACATTACCAAGATAGCAAGTTTTGCTTGCTCCAAGCATTGATTTCTAAGTGAGTTTTGGAGGTGATTTCATAGAGGAGGATTTCTAGTATTCAAGGTGAGGGAAGATCAGAGTTTTGGGGACTTTTCAAGGCTGTTCTAAGGTGTAGAGGACACCTCCCAAAATGATTTAGGTTCAGTCCAACCATTCCTTGACTTATGCACCAAATTCGATCAATTTTTCACCAATTTTGATCAATTTTTTGCTTGTGATTGGATAGTAGATTGTGTTGCATCCTCATTAAGTTCCATTTAGATCTTTTACAAGTGATTTTGGAAGTATATTAGGTGTCTGAAAATCACTCTTGATCAGATCATTTGGAAGCTTTAATGTTCTTTATAGAAAGAGGGGCAATTCTACTAGTATTGTCTACTTCAATCAAGCAAGTGCATTGTTTCTAGTATTCTATGATTTGATTTTGTTAGAGATCATTCTTAGATCTTTATAGAAAGTCTATTACTGATCTTTTCAGGTCCCTAAGAAGTGGGATAAGGTAGATCTTCAATCAAATCAATAGAAGTAACCTTCATTTGTGTCAAGTCCTTGATTAGGAGACTAGATGGCATCTATAAATGCATATCTTTTGGATACTAATGAAAGGCTCAACAAAACTAACTATTCCATATGGAAAGTTAGAATGGAATCCATCATGATCATGCAAGATCTGATGGAATTTGTAAATGGTAAGGAGGTTGAACCTATTCATCCTC
Organism: Diphasiastrum complanatum; assembly: GCA_029204225.1. Taxonomy (NCBI): domain Eukaryota; kingdom Viridiplantae; phylum Streptophyta; class Lycopodiopsida; order Lycopodiales; family Lycopodiaceae; genus Diphasiastrum; species Diphasiastrum complanatum. The sequence goes on along the minus strand of CM055093.1, from coordinate 80,682,594 downwards.
AAGAAAAAGCCAAATACATCAAGAGGTGCAATGTTGCACTACATTGCATAAAAATGAATGTTGCAAATGAACTCTTAAGAGAGGTAGGAGATTGCACTTCGGCTCAAGATGCTTGGGAGGCTTTGCAAAAGGTCTATGAATCCAAGAACCAAAGTAGAATGTTAGCTTTGAAGAATCAAATCTATAGAAGCTATCAAAAGAAAGGAGAGAGTGCACATACTTTTGTCCTAAGAGTAAAGGAATTGAACAGAGAGCTAGCCTTCATAGGTGATCCTATCAAGGATGAAGAGCTTGTTCAACTCATATTAAATGGACTAAGCTTTGAATTTGACAATTTGGTTTAGGGATATGCAATTATGGATAAGCTACCCATACTTGAAGAAATCCCAAGCCAACATGAGCAAAGAGGAGGAGGAGGAGAGTTCACATGAGAACTCTCTCATGATGTCCATATTTTCTTCAACAAGCTTTAAAGGAGAAGATCCTTGGTGGATTGACTCGGGTGCTAGTTCACACATGACTAGTAAAAGAGAGTTTTTCTCTTCTCTCTTATCTTATGATGGACCTATAAAGTCTATCTATACAACAAATGATGAAGCTTGTAAGATTGAAGGAGTTGGTAGCATTCCCCTTGCCCTTACTTTTTGTATAAGGAAATAGGGGCTTCATTTGTGATTAGCATGTCACTTCAGTACTATCCTTCCTATATGAATGCACTCATGGGCATTATGTCTTATTTGGCTTGTATCTATGCTTGGGTGACGCTGGTGGGACCAGGATGTGGTAGCAGTTAGTCAAAGCTATGCACGGAGTTGAGGGTTTACTACTTTTTTGGGTGACCTCGAGAGTTGAATCTCGCTTATTCTTTTCTTCAAATATTGTTCTAAATAAGCATCAATCTTAAGACTAACATCAAGACCATCCATTTTGTGTGCTCATTAATCTGCTTCATCAAGCAAAACTATCTACAAGAGCAGCTTACGTGTTTGCAGGTAGCTTGAACTTACCATTCACAAATGCAAGTATCAAATTAAAAAGCTACAGGTTTGATACTTGCATGTATTTTCACAGACACGGACATAAAGAACGAGTTCATTTGAAAGAATTGGCAGGCATATCCCAATCTCCATGGCCTGAACCAAGAAAACTTTTCTACATGTGTACTTTTCACAATAAAAAAATATGAATATAAAGAATTTACATGATCCTCATCAGATTGTCTTCAAAGTCGAAAAGAGTTGCTTCTCCTCTAATCAAACTAATCAGATATGGTTGATAAATTCTAGCAACACAATCATGGTCACATTCTATTGTACATCTCTTACCTAATGGTCATGGCCAATAGGTATCTTGGACTCCGGTGTCCAAAATTGCAAAAAATATTGCTTCCTTCCTTTCTGCCCTCCTTGCTACAAAGCAAAACGAGGACAGTTATATCCTAAAATTTATAAAATACAACTCAACCCTGATACTTACTTTCCAGGTTTTTTCTGCTATTGAGCCGGAAAGAAACACTTTGATTGAGGAAATTTTTCAGTGAACCTATTCACTAGATCTTGTGGCAAAGGCTGCTGGCTAATTAATTGTAGCCCATGTCTCTGAATGCAAGAAAGCACGGCTGCTTCAAGGTCGGTTGAAACAAAAACACCTGATCAATACCCATTGAAATGTCAATTATAATGAACAGCGTTCACAAAAAATTTTAAATATACAAAACATTTTCATACATGCTATCTGCTAATATGTGAACTTTTGAAGGAAAGATATTCTTCGTGTGCTGACAGTTCTTTCATTTTTCTGTCCTACAACTTAATGTCAAGAGCATCATTCCACATTTCAGATTGGACTCACCAAGCTCAAGTTCATGACCATCCTCCTCTTGGCCCCCTTCAGCTCCTTCAGCAACCTCTTCTTCAAGCTCTCTTGCAGTTTGGGCATATCTTTCTAGAAATTCTTCCTCTGTTTCTTCACGCTCATCATCATCATCATCCTTCAGGTGTAACATGTACAATGAGTAATGAGAAGTCAGGACATGAATAGAAATTATATCAAGATGAATGTGACATGACATCCAAGAAACATGCAAAGAATTCTATACATATGCAAATGTCTTTGCCCTTATGAGAATGGTGCAGACATGCTCGATAACAGGTTTTTGGACAGAAAAAAAGATGCATCCAGGCTTGTGAATACTGTTAATGTCCATTATTATTCTGTATTAGAAGGCAACCCAAATAAATATAGACAATTGCAATAAAATCATTCAAACCTTCATAGGGCCGAGCGTGAACCGGGTGTGCCACTTCTTTATTCTTTTTTTGTCTTTACTTTCTTTTCGGAACATACCATGAGGCTAAAAGTATATCTTTCTATATGCTAGTAAAAGTGCAACATGGCACGCCACATGGTTCTAGCACAAAAGCTCAGATGTCAAAATTTGTGTATCTATCATTTATCTTTTGTTTTCTTCAAAGCTTGGAATCTATTAAACATAAAATAATGTCATACATCTCTCAAATTTGAGAAGTGAAATATGACATGTTTGAGTGGAACAACCAATTGGCAGGCCAAAGAAACTCGCTAAATTGGAGCGAAAAGAGATGCTTTGATGAATTCATAAGGGCTGTGGATTCAACAAAGAGATAGATGCATCCAACTGAATGCTGGCATAAAAGAAAGTTGCATGAAAAACATCATCACATAATAGCTCTTTGCTCAGCTGACTAGATGTTGAAATCTGACAGAGATTCTAAAAGGCCTCTTAAAGCCATACAGGAGATGTGAAAAATCCAAAGTGGTCACTAAGAAGCAACAGAGAATGACAACAATTCCCTACATGCACAGAATTAACCAGAACACTGCCAATTTCCATTTACCTTTCTAAAGAGAAAATGCTCTCATGGAGAAGTTCGATTCCAGCAACCCATTAGCCGTGACTTTTGATGATTTTGTTCACACCAGCATTAGTGATTTCAATCAAGTTCTTTCAAAAAACCCTGTTGTACCTTGGTTAGGACATTATCAGATAAAATGATGATTTTTCATTAGTAGTTCATAGCAGAAGCCTTTGGAGCATGCCATACTTAAGGTTGAAATCATTTTCAGTTCTTAAGATAGGAAAAGTTAAAATTGCAAAGTTTAATTGTGCACCTAGGGCGCACTTCTAGGGTTTTTGTCCTGGGAAACTGTGAAAGCTTCAATCCTCCATTGTTTTTGTTACTATGAATTTTCCAAGACCGTGGAACCAGCACACAGCAACAATCTGGGGATCAGTGTCCAAGTTGGCCAAACCCCTAGCTATGGCGTCCAGAACCAAAGGAGGCAGCTGAGGAAGGTCATGCGCTTGGAACTGGAGGAAGTGCTAGTGCATCCAAGTGTTTTGCACCTTCTAGACAGAGCTTCAGCTCGCAAGTGAGCAAAAAACAGTTGGATCGCAGCAAGGAGTAGTTCTATGGACCAGGTTGCACAGATCAGTGGGCATTGGAACTAACCAGACCATTGGGGAATGTGGCCGAAATCTGACATTAAAGTGCATGAAGGGGTTCAAAGGGTAGAGATCTGCTCCATGCAAGAGAGAAGGTACTGTTCAAATGCCTTTGTAGGAGAGCAAAACTAGAAAAACCTCTAGTCTACTCTCATGATAGCAAGATATGACAGATGATACAATAGAGAGAAGTGTAGCTAAAACTGTACAACAAGAAGCAAATTTGTATGATAGATCATGTCATAGAGGACCCTTGCCAAAGAAAGCCAGGATAGAAGACGATGTAGTTACTGGAGACGAAACAGCCTACTCACATGAACCCTAGATTTTGAAATCTTCAGGTGGCCATAAAGTGTGGCTCAATACGCTGTGGTCGATCTCAGTGAAGGCCTCAAGAAGGGATATCTTACTCATCCTTTGACAAAGTACCAGCCTCAAGGTCTGCTCAGGAAGCTCTCCTGGAGAAAAGGGAGGTAGTTTGGGTGTGGGAGTCATGGTGTCCATACGGAGTGCGTTTATGAGATGAGAAAGTTTTTGGAGGATATGCAATATTGGCTGAGTGCAAAAACGACTAAGATAAAAAGGCTGCATGTTGATCTACTGAATCAATACTATCTTTTATTGCGTTCAAGTTTGTCTCAAAATGTATGCGTTTTTGTAATTCTTTGCGACAGATTATTTGTTTGATAATTCAATGCTTAAATGTTTGGCTACGTAATCATTGTAGTACTGATGATTTGAAAGTTAGTTACTATAAGATCGAACATGATCTTTATCACTATTGTTTTGTTCAAAATTGATAGGCGCAGTCACACATGAAGAAAGAGGAAGATAGTTTATTCCGCAGCGCCGATAGGTTTTCTTTCTTGTCGTTCGAATTCTTTTTATTCGATTCTTTTAGACCTATCTTTTACACACCTCTTTCCGACGTGGTATCAAAACGTTGATTTTATACTTGATATCTTTTGCGATATCAGAGCGCAAGCTTTTATACTTGATATCTTTCGCGATATCAAATTATTCCTCAATTCGAATCAATTTATTTCGGTATCAGAGAATTGTTTTCCAATTGTAGCGCAACACAGTATCTCTCTTAACGTCGTCAGACTAAATTTCCAGATGGATTCTCAAAGTAAAGCCGGTCTTATCGCAGACAAGCTGAATGGATCCAATTATCATTTATGGAAATTTAAGATGCAGACCTTGCTAATCACCAACGAGTTGTGAGATGTTGTTACAGGTATCGAAATGAAATCTAAAGACAACACAGAAGACTCAAAATGGAAATTGAAGGATGGTACAGCTTTCGCGCTTATTTTCCTCAATATATCAGATACTCGGATTGGCACATTCTAATTCTAGTCAAGCTTGGAAAACCTCTGTTTTTGTCAATAAAGCATTACTATGGCATCATCGCTTAGGACACTTGAATTATGCATCTGTTTCGAACATGTCCAGACAATTCCTAGTACTTGATCTCGACTATCCTTCTGGTAAAGTCGATCTCCCTGTCTGCCGCGTTGGAAAGCAGACTAGAATTCCTTTTAGATCGAGTCATAGGCAGCAAAAGGTCTGTTAGATGTTCATACAGATATATGTGGATCTATGCAAACTCCTTCATTGCTAGATGCAAAGTACTTCATTACCTTTATTGACAAATTCTCCAAAAGAACAGCTGTTTACTTCATTAAACAAAAATCAAAAGCTTTTGTTTAGACAATTTAAAGAGCATGCAAAAAATCAAACTGGCAAACGAATCAAAGCATTGAGGTCAAATAACGGGGGAGAATACATCTCCACCGATTTCAAAGAATATTGCCTTAACAATGGCATTGAGCAACAATACATTACCTCTTATTCGCCTCAGTCAAATGGTCTTGCTGAGAGAAAGAACAAAACCTTAGTTGAATTGGCAAAGTGCATGTTATCACATGCAACACTTCTGAAGTCCTTCTGGCCTGAAGCTATTTCAACAGCAACCTATATTCAGAACAGATGTCCTACTAAAGGTCTCTCAGACAAAACACCATTCGAAGTTTGGACAGGTACCAAACCTTCTCTATCAAACTTACGAGTTTTTGGATGTACTGCAATGGAACCAGGTCTCAAATTGTCAAAGGACCAGTGTCCTCAAACAATTCAAGAGAAGGAGCAGATGCGTGAGTATCCTTATCATTCGATAATATGATCTCTTATGTACGCAATGATCTGTACCAAGCCAGACATAGCTTCTGCAGTTAGCTCTTTAAGTCAGTATATGACTAACCTTGGTATAACACATTGGAAGGCTTTTATCAGAGTCATGAGATATCTTCGAGCTATTATGGACTTTTGCATTTGTTATGGAGTAGTCGATAGTTGCGCTTAATTCAGACTTTTATTTAGTCGCTCAGAAATAGCTTAGAGTATGCGGCTTCGATCCGTAAACTTGTTGTACTCATTTACTTTTGTTTCGTTTCATAACGAATCAACACTATCTTTTATTGCGTTCAGGTTTGTCTCATAATGTATGCGTTTCTGTAATTCTTCGCGACAGATTATTTGTCTGATAACTCAATGCTTAAATGTTTGGCTACGTAATCACTGAAGTACTGATGATTTCAAAGTTAGTTACTACAAGATCAAACGTGATTTTTATCACTATTGTTTTGTTCGAAATTGATAGGCGTAGTCATGCATGAAGAAAGAGGAAGATAGTTTATTCCGCTGCGCACGATAAGTTTTCTTTCTTGTCGTTCGAATTCTTTATTCGATTCTTTTAGATCTATCTTTTGCACACTTCTTTCCGACGGTCCAAACCCACATCCAAAGCCTGAATCTGTAGGAAATCACTATTTGCATGGAACTCTGTCTGCTGGGTGCTGGTGCGAGTATTAAAATCTCCTGCTAGTAGAATAAGGCCCTGTTGTGCAAAGCTGACTATATCATCTGAGAGAGCCTGGAATGGGTCACCACCATAGTTTGCAAAAGTTGATGTCTGAGGTGCAAAATAACAAACTGCTATAAAGAGATCTTGAGGTAGCCCCAAATAGCGACCAAAGAACTGGAGCCAAATAAATCTCGCAAATGGATCACTTTTGAACAGCTTAAAATGAGTAACCTCCCTGGTAAGACATGCGACACCACCAAAGGCACGCGTGGTTTTTCCTCTCAAGAAAGGCCTGTACGCTGAATGCCATAAATAATCCTAAATAGCTGGAAGGGGTCGATATAGTGATTCATGGGTCTCTGCTAAGAGCAAAATATCACATTTCTGCAAAAACGAGTGAAAATCTCCTGCTGAAGAAGATGAAAGCACATCGTTGCAATTCCAAAAACCAATTTGTAATGGCTGACGGGATCTCGGGCAGTTCCTGTGCCCAGGATCCCCAACTTCCTATTGTGAAATCTTATCGTAGAATTTAGGCTTGCCTTCAATAAAGACCACTCTTTGATTCCTAGCATTGGCCTCATGAATGACCAATTTTCTTGCTTGCCATTGTGTGTGTTAGATCTTCATCCATAAAAATGAAAGTACCTTTGAGCTTAGCTCGAAGGCGTAAAGCAACATTGCGTTGTTCAATGGAACGAAATTTTATGAATAAGACCTTATTATCAAATTTGCTCCGCCAAGCAGGGTCAAATCCCTCAATATTATGTGAAAGTTTAGAAACAAGAAGGTCTTTCGTGTTAGGGACCCAATTCCCTTGGGTCCCAAACCCAGACTTGAGACTGGACGATGACTGGGCCTGTAGACTTGACCGGTGACTCGTGAACCTGCATGGTTGCCATGTGTCATGATCCAGGTGTGCACATGGCTTAGAGTCTCTCTCCTTGGAGATATACAAGGGGAGGAAGGCTCAGTTGCCATCCATTCTATCTACCTAGGAGGAGGTGGATGGAGAGTGTGTGCACGGCCAGGATGTTAGCTAGCATGAGGCAGGAGATGGCTGAGAGCCTAGGCGATGGTATGGGACGCCGTCTGGGATGGAGGTCGGATCCAGCTTGATACGGTCACAGGCCAGGGCACGGTGGGTGGACCCGGATCATGTCCTACAACGGGGTGGAACGTGAATCGTTCGGTCTCTTGTGGTTAACCGGCACCCGGAGGTTTGCATTAAGTAGGATTGTAACATATGGTATCAGAGCCACTGCATGCTAAAAGCAGGTGCGTTGATCCGTAGAGTTTCTCTTGTAAGTTTTGGCGCCTCTGACGGATTTCAAAACAGGTTTAAAACGCATTTTTTATGCGTCTTTTCCTGTTCTTCTTTCTGCTTCTTTTTTTTTTAAATTCATGTAAAAGTTTTTAAAAAAAATGGTTGGGGCCCTGAGGAGGACCTGCCACGTGGCACTGTCCAGGGTAGGACAAGTGGCGGTCCTTCCTATTGGAAATCCGCTCAGGAATTGTGAATTCCTAGTTGCGATGGGCCCTCCTCAGCTATAAACAAAAAACATGATATTTTCCATCGTTGTTTGACCAGCGGAAGTTACCAAAAAGTAGGTGGTAAATCTGCCACGTGGCATCTTATGGGCCAGGTGAGGTGAGCTGGTAGTGCCCTCCTGTTGTGATGTCTTTCAGATCCTTAACTGAGAAAATCGGGGCCCTCCCTGAAAATCTAAGTAAGTTTTTCTCTTCCTATTGCTGTCTGCCAGCGATGGACAGGTTGAAGGAAAACTAGAGATAGAAGGGGAGGAGGGAACTGTAAGCCACCTGGCTGGTTGCCAAGAGTTGGCCAATAAGTTGTGGTGGAAGCTAGGTGGCAAGGCAAAGCCACTTGGCAGGTAGTAGGATGGCATGGAGAGGGAGGTATGCCTCTTCCATGCATCTGTTTTGTGTGAAAAAGAGGTGGAGGTGGTGGTGCATCCTTCTCTTTGCTCTCTCTTATTCCTCTTGGCAGCCATGGACAATACTATTTGGTTTGTGAAGAGACAGCAAGAGTAGCCTTGTATCTACCTTTTTGATTCTCTTCTATCATCGCTTCTTAATTCACCTCTCTTCTCCTTGTAAAAATGGAGCCTACTCCAACCACACAGCCTATGTCCCCTGTTCATGAGGCTACAGTATCTGCCTCTGTTTTAGACCCTGATGCTTTGATGCTGGCTATTAACAGTCTACAGCAACAGATTGTGGATATGCAAGCTAAGCACAGTCGGGATCAGCAGGATCTCAAGGAATTGACGCAGCTAAGGCAATTGGTGCATCAACGCTTGTTTACTCCTGAAGTTTTTGCTGGGGAAAAGAAGGATAGAACCCCGAAGGCAGTCTTGCAATGGCTGGATCGATGGAATTCGCACTTTTCCATGCACGATTCATCCGAGGACAACAAGATCAATCTAGCCGTCATGTACCTACGAGGTAAAGCATTTACCTGGTGGCAAGATATAAGGGGTAAGCCTGAATTTCCTAGGAATTGGGAGGATTTTTGTAAGGCCTTTAAGGAGGGCTTCCTTCCTATTCTTGATGATTTTGAATTTTACCGTCAGTATGCAACAATCCATATGGGGAACCGGCCCCTGGATCAGTATTTACAAGTGTTTCAAGAGGTCTATTCTCATTTTGCAACCAGAATAGATCCTTTGTTAGTAAAGTTGGATTTTATACTGGGGTTACCAAGAGACTACCAGCTAGAGGTCAGAAGGAACCAGCCTCTTACCCTCGAGGATGTTGTTCACTTCGCCAGAATCTACGATGATACTCGTACGATGGCTAAGCTTGAGACTGGTCTCTTGCCCGACGTAAAGGGTAAGAGGCCTTCCTTTCCAAAGAAATTGAAAGATAAGGCAAACGATGGGGCTTCAGGTTCAGGGAAATCGAAGAAAAGATCTACCTTGGACCAAGAAACCTTTATGAAAGCCAGAAGCGACAATCTAGTGTAGAAACCAGGTTGCATGGAACCAGGTCATGTCGCAAAGGAATGTCCAAAGAAACGGAAAGCTAAAGGGGCATCTTTTAAGATGCCAGGTAACTCTAGCATATCTAGTGTAGATCTTTCCGTTGCTGGTAATTCTGTGTGTGAGCATTGTTGTTTTAATACGGCTGTTTTTGGCACTCATGACCTCATTCGGATGAAGGGGGTTGTGGGTGGCCAAGCCGTAACTGTTTTATTTGACGATGGTTCCACACATAATTTTATTAACGCTAATTTGTTGCAGAAGCTAAAGGTGGAAACAAGGCAAAGTGACCACCGATACACACAGTGAAGCTGGCAACTGGAGCAGAAAGCCAGGTTTGGGACCGGATAGTCCCACGTCTAGGAATAGAGATTCAAGCCTATAAGGATAAATTAGACTTTCATATTATGAATCTAGATAGGGTAGATGTTATACTTGGTAAGGAATGGTTCTATGAGAGGAACGAGTCTATGAAGAAAATCTATGTAACACAGTTTGTCGTTCTTACATAACGGCTCACTCATAGAATTGAATGGAAATGTTGATATTTCTACTCTGTATATGCTTTCTGCTTTGGAAACTGTTAAATGTATAGATATTGTGGATTGCAGTTCTTATTTGTGTTGGTTAAAGGATTTTACTTACCATGAGAAACGTAGTTTGCAATTTTACAATCTCCAAATGGAATTAATGTCTAATAACCTAAAACAAGAAAACTCGCCGAAAGGTGAAATTTTTAGGAAACTTAAACAAGAATTTAACGATGTATTTCCTGAGCAGCTTCCTGAGGGTCTTCCCCCCTCTAGGGGTGTTGACCATGGTATTAAACTGATTCCTGGTAGTTCTCCTATATCACTATATCCATATAGGATGAGTACTACTGAAGAGGATGAGGTTTATAGGCAACTGCAAAATTACCTTAAGATGGGCCATGTAAGGCCTAGTAAATCTCTTTGGGGGGCACCTGTGCTCCTTGTTGATAAAAAAGACGGAGGTACTCGTCTTTGTGTGGACTTTAAAAAGTTGAATAAGTTAACGATTAAAAACCGTTATCCCTTGCCGCGAATGGATGAACTGGTTGATCGATTGCATGGTGCAAAGTACTTCACCAAAATCGATTTGAGATTAGGGTATCATCAGATTCACATAAAAACTGAGGATGTTGAAAAAACCGGGTTTAGAACTACGTACGGTCTTTATGAGTTTCTGGTTTTACCGTTTGGCTCCAGCGACTTTCCAACAAATGATGAACGATCTCCTTCGTCCATATCTGGGAAAGCTCGTAATAGTCTACTTGGATGATATTCTCATCTATAGTAAGACCTTGGAGGAGCATGAGGAGCATCTCAAGATTGTCTTAAAGTTACTTAGACAGGAGAAGCTTTTTGCCAAGGAGTCCAAATGTGTGTTCTTCCAGAAAAGGTTGTTATACCTTGGTCATATTATTTCGGACCATGGGTTGGAAATTGACCCAAATAAAGTTCGACAAGTACGTGAATGGCCTATCCCTAAAACCATCTGGGAGGTTAAGACCTTTTTGGGCTTTACGGGGGTTTTTCATAGATTCACTTGAGCTATACATTAATTGCATTGGCCTTGACGAATGTCCTCAGAGGGGCTAAAAGAGTTAGCCGGCACAGTAAGTTCAGTCCTCCAATTACTTGGACTGAAGAGTTGAATCAAAGTTTTGAGAACCTCAAATATTGTGTAACTACAGCGCCTATTTTACACATAGTGGATCCAAACAAGCCATATGTACTTGAAACGGATGCCAGTGACTATGCTATAGGCGCAGTCCTATATCAGGATGGTAGACCGGTAGCTTTTGAAAGCAAGAAGTTGGACCCCGCTCAAAGGTGGTATTCCACCTATGACAAGGAACTTTTTGCTGTTATTCATGCCCTGCAGGTTTGGAGACATTATTTGTATGGCTCCCAGTTTACCCTTGGAATGCAGGATTCCAAGATTTCTCCTCAAGACAAGATACAAAGAGACTATTCCATTAGGAATGGGTTACTTTTTCGGAATGGAAAAGTTTGTGTGCCAGAAAATGATGATATAAGGGCCCAAATCCTGCATGAATGTCATGACAGACCTAAACCCTAAACCCTAAACAGCCCGTGTGTAGGGCACCTTGGCGCTCAAAGCACACTTGACTTTGTAAAAAGGAACTTCTACTGGCCAAATTTAAAAAGTCAAGTGGAGGCATATGTTCGCAAATGTGCGCAATGCCAAGTTAACAAAGCTGAAAGACTTAAGGCAACTGGTTTGTTAATGCCCGTGGTGGGAAAGTATTTCCATGGACTTTGTGGTTGGGCTACCTCGGACGGGGAAGCAAAATGATGCCATTTGGGTAATAGTTGACAGGTTAACTAAAATGGCGCAATTCATACCAACCAAGCAAACTGTCAAAGCTTCTGAACTTGCACAGCTTTTCGTGGAAAAGTTGTTCAGGTTGTTTGGTTTGCCGAATGACATTGTTAGTGATCGAGATCCAAAGTTCACTGGCAAATTCTGGCAAGCGGTCTTTGAGAAATTAGAGACCACTCTAAGTTTGGGGTCAACTGATCATCTTGAATCGGATGGTTAGACAGAGAGGACAAACTAGTCTATGGAAGATATGCTTCGGGCATATGTTTCCAGAAGACAGTCGGATTGGGAAAGGTACCTTCCAATGATTGAGTTTGCGTATAATAGCACAAAGCACTCAGCGACGGGTTTTAGTCCATTTTCTCTCATGTATGGTTTCCAGCCTAAGGCTCCCATTTCAGTGGGCCTCAAAGGCCTCAAGGTTAAAGCAGCAGTAGATTTCCTGCATGATATGCACGAGATGTTGCTTGTTGCTCACGAAAACGTAAAAACGGCTCAGGATAGAGCCCAGTTTTACGCTAATCAAAAGCGACAACCTAGGGTCTATGAGGAGGGGGCTTGGGTATATCTTAGAATTCCAAAAGATTCTAAGGTTTTAAGGACTGGAAAATGTCCTAAGTTGTCACCTAGTTACGCAGGGCCATTCCGTATAGTGGAACTTCCTCAAGGTGTTAAGGTACATCCAGTTTTTCACATTAGTCATTTAAAGGAACGACTTGGTGGAAAGGATGACTTGATGCCTCAGGAGGACTTCGTTCAGCTGGAGGACCTATCATCCTTTGTACCTACTGAACCACAGGCCATTGTTGATGTACGTCAACGTGGGCTCATAAACCGGCAGGTAACTGAGTACTTGGTTCATTGGAAAGGAAGTTCTGAGGACGATGATACTTGGGAGAAGGAACATGACCTTAAACTGAGATTCCCTGAATTCCTTCCTTAGATAAGAAAATTTTTAAGGAAGAGGGAATGTTAGGGACCCAATTCCCTTGGGTCCCAAGCCCAAACTTGAGACTAGACAATGACTGGGCCTGTAGGCTTGACCGGTGACTCGTGAACCTGCATGGTTGCCAAGTGTCATGATCCAGGTGTGCACATGGCTTAGAGTCTCTCTCCTTGGAGGTATACAAGGGGAGGAAGGCTCAATTGCCATCCATTCTATCTACCTAGGAGGAGGTGGATGGAGAGCGTGTGCACGGCCAGGATGTTTGCTAGCATGAGGCAGGAGATGGCTGAGAGCCTAGGCGGTGGTATGGGACGCCGTCTGGGATGAAAGTCGGATCCAGCTTGATACGGTCACAGGCCAGGGCACGGTGGGTGGACCCGGATTAGGTCCTACGGCGGGGTGGAACGTGAATCGTTCGGTCTCTTGTGGTTAACCGGCACCTGGAGGTTTGCAGTAAGTAGGATTGTAACATTTCGCCTCATCAAGAGCCTTGTTTCCATCAGAAATACCCCTAACGAGAGAGAGAGAGAGAGAGAGAGAGAGAGAGAGAATTAGAATTATAATTATTATTATTAACGTCTTTTGGTACCCAAAGGTACATAAGACAAAAAAGAGAGTACAAGCGTGAGGAGCATTGTCCGCGGAAGGACTTATTTACTAATGAAAAGAAAAGAACAAGCATATCTATCTCTATCTCTAAGAAGAAGTATCAAAGCTTGACCACCATCTTGTGAGGGTACAAGAGAGAGAGAGAGAGAGAGAGAGAGAGAGAGAGAAGAAGAAGAAGAAGAAGAAGAAGAAGCTTTATTAACGTCTTTTCCATGCCAAAAGGAGTATAAGACGAACAAGTACATCAGATAGGATGGTACCAAGATGGAGCAATGTCGTCAAAACAACATAACTAAAACCAACTAACTAAGAAGAGAATAGTGTTCGGGTTATATGGTACGAAGACCAAGTCTTATAGATTCAACTGGGCATCTCTTCAGTGCTCTAACTCTCAACCTAACTCTGAACAATCTCAGATATCTCATTAATAGCAGCAGGTTTAATATCTAAATCGAATGATACCATCCCTGAAGATCATCCGCTTGCCATTCGTTAGAGCCTCTTGTTTTGCCTTTTTCCGTTCTTGAACCTGAATGAAAGTGAGGTCTTCATCCAAGTATATCGTGGTACCCCGCAATGTAGATCTCTTCCCTAGCACTTCATGACGACCAGTTGCAGATGCAAAGCTTATGACAAGAGTGCCTGGATCCTTCTTAGGTCCATATCTTTGTGGTGGTGTTGAAGACTCTCTTCAAGAACTTCTAGCTTCACCAACATCATTATGGGAGTTCATAATGCCTCGTGAACGTAGCTGAGATAAATGAAGATGGAGGTGGTAGAACAACAGTATTAGGAACTTCAAGCACATCTTCCCACGATCGGACAGCAGTATGATGTTCCACTTGGCTTTCAAGTTGTTGGATCTTAGTTGAAGTAGTCGAATGAGAGGAAACTTCGATTTTGATAGTTGCAACTTCTTTCTTGAGATCATCGATAGACAAATCCAGTTTCTGAAGATGACATTGCACAACATGGATCATAACTTCAAGAGAGAAATGTTTTTCTCGATGGCTGTTGAGATATTCATAAGAACGTAACTTATCTGCACGAATGACGGAGATCATAAAGGCTGGAGGTAGAAGTGATTCCTCTTCTGGGGTATTCGGGGTCAAAGGATGGGCTATAATGGATTCACTATTAGCAAGAATAGGATACTGGAATAGAGGGTGAAGGTGGGCCTAAAATGGAAGAGGAAAACAAAGCAGATGAAGCAGTGTTGGAAGGAAGGGCAAAAGCCCCTTTACGGCGAGGCATCTCAGGCTGTTAAAATCGCGTAGCGTTGGCAAAGGCAAAAGGGCCAAGATCCAAGCAGATCCGCGAGCAGGCGCTGGCAGATTTTTGCTCAGGTGCTGAGCGCTGATAGGGCCAGATCCGCGAACTAGCTCCACTCCCATGGCGATGGGGGAGGACCCACTTGCGAGCAAAATGGGCACCAGCGATGGCAGATCCGAGAGCAGAGCGCCACCGCCGGAGAGAGAGAGCGAGAGAATTAGAATTAGACATAGAATTAGAATTATTATTAACGTCTTTTGGTGCCCAGGGGCACATAAGACAAAAGAGAGTACAAAATGTGAGAAGCATTGTCCGCATAAGGACTTATTTACCAATGAAAAGACAGTAAAACTAGAACTAAAGTATCGATCTCTCTGTCTCTAAGAGAAAAAGTATCCAAGCTTGACCACCAGCTGGTGAGGGTACAAAGCAAGAGCTTAACCACCTGCTCCGCGGAGGAAACTAGCTACGAGCAAGCCGAAAGTAATGAGTGATGGTAGTAGTGGGTCGTGATGTAGGCTGGTGGGAGGCGTATGAAGATCTAGTAGCACTGGATCGAGCCGAAACTCTCTGTGTCTTCGATCTTCGGACGGGGACGTCAAAATCCGCAACCGAAATATCCACTCTGTCTCGCTTCTGGAAGAACTGAGTAATGTGAGCCTGACTGGAATCCATATCTGAGAGCTTAGGTAGAAGTGAAGCTCGTAAAATATACATCTCTCTCAAAAGAAGACCCACACATCTAGCGTCTGGATACTCGAGGAAGGAGCTCAACGTGAGGGGAATATCTCGGTATAAACAATGGTATCGTCCTCTAATCTCATAGTATACTGGGCAGCGAAAGATGAAATGAAACTCATCTTCCACCTCCTGAAGAGAACAGAGCTGACATATCCGCTGCAATCTGGGAGTGTCTGTGTATCTACCTGTCTCGATAGCAAGCTGATGAGAAGAGACTCGAAGCTGTCCTATACGATATCTCAGACCAAAAGATAGCGTCCGTGTAAGATAAACTGGAAGAATAGGCAAGCCCGAAACGTCCAGCCGTAAAAGATGTGTGCCATAATAATGTAGCTTGACCCTATCTGGATCAGGATGTGACCATATAGTGCGTATGTAGCTCCGGTAGATCTGCTGTCTGATATAAGCATGGGTTCCATTCGGAAGATCAAGTGCGGATAAACCCCAAGTCTGAAGAAGGGCTGAGACACTGCGATACCAAGAGTGCTTGGCTCCCTGATCCGCAATGGTACGAGATGAAGTGAGAGCAGCAACAATGTATCTGGAGGTATCTAGATCTGATACCCTGTGAAGAAAGGTGATGATCTGAAACATAGCACCAACAACTAATGGAGGAGAAGCAAACTCGGCTAGTATGATATCATGTGGTACTGAGGGCTTAGCCCGGATTATCCTACTGAGCATGAGAATCTGGATACGAGTAAGATCTCTCCATGTATCGCGTGATAAATCAGGGCACCAAGTCTCAGCCGAATATAGCACAACTGGGGAGACAGTAGCAGAAAATAGTAGGCATCTGGTAGCAGGATCCTGCACATAATAAGTAGAGCAAAATCTCTCCATATGCACAAGAGCGGTATGCCCCTTGCGGAGCCTGGCGGTGGCTGCTGGTCGAAAAGTGAGTAGCGGACCAGAGAAAAGAACTCCCAAATAGGTGTAGGAGGTCACGATCTCAATCGGTAGCCCGTCATAGTAGAAAATCACATCTCTCATATGCTGTCTGTTGGTGTTAAACACCATAATCTTAGTCTTCTTAAGGTTAACCGTCAATCCCCAACGCTGGCAAAAGTGATGTAAAGCAGAAAGGTGACTCTGTAAACCAGCTGCAGAGGATGAGAGGAGAACCACATCATCAGCGTACAAGAGAATGGGGATAATAATGTCTGCTAGGGGACAGCCCTCTCCACCTTCCTCGCGAATAATCCGCTCGAGGTCATCTATATATAGTGCAAAAAGAGTGGGTGATAAGGGGCAACCCTGCTTCACACCAATGGTAGAATGTATCTGTGAGGACCAGCCACTACCATCTCTGAAACGTGCCAAGACTCGCTCATATAAAGTAATGATCGCAGCAATAGTATCCTCTGAAAAGCCAAGTGAAGACAGTCTCTGGAAAAGAAGATGTCGTGGAACAGAGTCAAAAGCTTTGCGAAAATCCACAAAGCAACAGTAAATTCTCTGTTTCCGATGTTGAGCCTCCTCAATAATGCATCTCAAAATGAAGATCTGGTCTGAAGTAGAATATCCCGGTCTGAAACCAGCTTGACCCATAGCGTGTAAACCCTCAGTCTCAGCAAAAGATCCAGTAACTGTCTGTAGTATAGAGCCATATATCTTAGCCAGAGTGTGGCCAATCATAATGGTGCGGTAGTTTCCTACATTCATGGGATCACCTGCCTTGAGGATGGGGTGAAGGATATTAGTACACCAAGCCGTAGGAAAACCAGAAGTAACAGTTGTGTTAAAAACATGAGCAATGTAAGGGGAGATGAGATGTGCTACGGGCTTTAGGAAGTCTACACTTAAGGAGTCATAGTCAGTGGCTTTATTTAGTTTGGCATGTTTAATGGCGTTTTCAACCATGTCAGGGGTGAAAAGTGAGCAGTGGTCAGGTCTCGGTGAGAGTGAGGTAGGAGGAGAGTCCGTGGTATATAACTCCGTGGCATACTCGATCCAGGATTCGATGGCTATGGGGGCCAATGTTGAAGAGTGTCTGGTGAAATGTTTCCAGAAAAAAGAGGAGGGTGAATCTAAAGAGTTGATCATTTTTTGGCAGAGTGATTGTAGGTACTTGATCTTCTTTGTTCTGGTGGTTCTATGATATTCTTTCTGGCATTGTTTGAGTGTGGCAGGGGAGTGTGACCTGGCATATGTCACATGATTGTGAAGAGAGCGGCATTCTGCATCATACCATCTGTTGTGAACACTTCTGTGAGATGATGTCGTTTTGGTGGGGAAGGATGAGGAAGCAGCAGCTAAGAGGGATGTAGAGAGAAAAGTGGCTTGCTGGTCAATTGGTGCCATGAACGGGAAGTTAGCGAGTAGTTGGGATAAGATTGTGGTGTAATTAGTGAATCCAGATTGGGTGAAAGGAATACGTTTATGAGTGGGAAGAGAGCAAGAAACTTGCAAAGAAGAGGTTATGTGACCAAGTGAGATGTGTAAGAGTGAGTGATCGGAAATGGTAGGGGGTGTAATGGAGAAATCAGAAATGTGAGAGATCAAAGCAGGTGATCCAATAAAGTAGTCGACCACACTATGTCCTCCACCATGAGGATAGCATGTATATGCTGATGAGGAAGGCCACTGTGTGAGGCCATTCAAAATGGCAAGAGCGTGTGTCTCTGCTAGAGTGATCAACTGCTCCCCGAAAGATGTAGCTGGAGTGTCTGCATCCTGTGATACCCGGTCTAGCCCCATATCCAAAGGGTAAAGCCTGAGAAGATCCGTAGCTGCATGAAATTCGGTTTGTCTAGAACTTGTGCGGGCGTTGAAATCACCTACTAGTAAAATGGAACCCTGCTGAGAAAAGATAGCAATATCATCTGAGAGAGCCTGAAAAGGGTCCCCGCCAAACTCAGCAAACACTGAGGTCTGTGGAGCAAAATAGCATACAACTATATAGATGTCCTGAGGTAATCCCAATAGTGAGCCAATAATGTGTAACCAAATATAGCGAGCGTATGGATCTTGTTTAACCATCTGAACTGTGGTGTCTCTGTATAAACAAGCTACTCCTCCAGATCCTCGACAAGTTTTTCCCCTAACAAATGGACGAAAAGCAGAATGCCAAGAGTACTCCTGTATATTTGGAAGAGGATGATATAAGGACTCATGAGTTTCAGCCAACAACAAAATGTCGCATTTTCTAATAAAATCAGCAAAGTCTCCGGCTGATGACGAAGATAAAAAACCATTACAATTCCAGAAGCCAAGTCTCAAATTGGTAGGGGATCTCGGGTAGCTTCTATATCCGGGGGCCCCTAGTTCCTATTGTGGAAGGTCGAAAAATCTCGGTTTCCCGTCAATAAAAACAACCCTTTGCCCTTTCTCTTTCGCTTCAAGGATAATCTTTTTTCTTGCCAACCATTGAGTATTTGTTAAGTCATCATCCATATAAATGAAAGTACCTTTAAGCTTTGCCCTAAGCCGAAGGGCAGCATTGCGTTGTGAAAGCGAGCGGAACTTGATAAACAAAACATTGTCATCAAATTTACTACGCCAAGCAGTATCAAAACCATCAGCCACATGAGATAACTTGGAAATGAGCAAATCCGTAGCTTCTTCCAACGGTTTTCCACCATTGGCAATGCCTCTTACTCTAATGTTAAAGGCTTTTTTGGCCCTTCTGGCTTGTTCACCCAAAACTGTCTCCAAATCGTTTTCCTTCGGAAAAGATGAAATCTGAGAGTGATTACCTTGCTTAAGGATCGATGTCGTTTCTTCAACCTGTTTTGCGAGTGATGAGAGTTTGCTGCCCATATCATCCGGTTTGAAGAGTGCTGCCCACGTTTTCGTCTCCTCGACTTGTTTCTCCAAGCTATTGATCTTGTTGGAAGTCTCCTCCAAGACACTTTTTTTTGCAATTCGTTGCTTAAGATATATATTTTCTTGCTCAAGCTGCTCCACACGTTCCGTGACACCAAAAAGATCCTTAGCTAACTTGCTATTTTCAGCTTCAAAGAGGTGTAGTTGCTTCTTAAGTCCAAGAATTTCTTGTCGGATAAAACTAAGATCATAAGCAAAAAGACTTTCGGTAGGTTTGGAAGGAGTGTAGTCAATGGCAGCCATGTTGACAGGAATGTCACTAGTTTCTATCACCGAAGACGGCTCCTCCATCACTACCGGTGATGGGGGGGTGTCCAACAGGGAGGGGGGTGTAAGAACACCCCCCTTTTTCTTAGGTGCCATAGGAGGCGGTAAGCAGATGGAGGACAGTGTAGACAAACGGCCAGGCGTAGCAGCGCAGTAGAGAGAGAGAGAGAGAGAGAGAGAGAGAGAGAGATTTTATTAATGTCCCTGAATACCTTAAGATACATAGGACTAAGAAAAGGAACATGTCAAGTGTGCACATAGGAGCTTAAAGCTCAATCATCTATAAAACAATAACTGCAAATACAATGCATAAAGATGGCGGGCCCAGTCAGCTTGGAAGAAATGGTGGATGGTATGCTGTGAAGGTGTCACTGGATGTGCCATGGACCTCAGCCGTCGGGTAGGCTTTCGGTGTCGTCTCTGCTGCCATGTTGTTCTGGGCTGTGGCCTAATAGCTGACTGTCTCTCTGGCCATCAACTCGTTTGGGAGCAAAACTTTGTTATATGAAAATAGGTTTCCCCATCAGGGAAAATCAATTCCCACATGTAGCTTCTTTTAGTTCTCTTGTTTTGCTTTATGTTTGGGAAACAAGTTTCCCATGTTGGGAAACAACGTTCTCCCACATCTTTTGCCCACGTCATGGGGCAATGAGGAATTGGAGAAACATGTTTCCCCACAAAAAAACCCAGGGAAACGGCATTTCCCTAACCTATGGAATTAATAGGAGAAAAAAAGGTAGCATGACAACAAACGAGAGTACTGCTTATCCTGACCTCATCATCATCAATATTGGAACCCGCTGCATCTTCTTCATCGTCAGCATCTTCTAATGTATCATCTGCCTCTTCCTCATCTGCCTCTTCCACTTCCTTCATCTGGATAGTTGCATCTATTATGGACCGAAAGCAATGGTTTGCAAGCTTCCAGCAGCTTGTGCTGGCTACAAGTTGACTGTCAAGAAGTCTCTTTAAAACCTTGAGAAGTGCCATCACTGCAAACAGAGCAAAATGGCAGTCCTTTCTTACAATCATTCGTGTATATTTTTAACCATAGAAGAAGAACCGAGGACAATTTTTTATCCTAATACAACCAAAAACCACTTTCATTTCGCCTTTCTTGCTGGGAGTGTTTGATGTTATTTTTGAATATGAACAAAACCTCAACAGACGTTATCATGTCTCACCTGCAAGCTTGAGCTCGGACTCCAAAGTTAACCCCGGGTCTGCACCATTTTCTGCTATAGCTGCCAAGGCTTCTCCCCAAGTTAAGAATGCATCCCAAGTGCCATCATCACTTTGCTTCCTTGAAGACATAGCCATCTCAACAACAACAGGTAAACCAGTATAGCATGTTGCAATCACCAAAATTAGGGGCTTTGCAAGAGGTACTGTAACACTGGTCAGTTTCTGCAGCCGCATGTATGCTGCCTCTGTAAAGCGAATCACCAGATGTTGAGCCAAGCTCTCACCCTTTGATGAAAGCACAGTAGCATGTAGAAGAGAATGTGAGAGTCTGCAAGCCCTCCATACAGCGGCAGAGTAAGCTGATTCAATCGCTGAACATAGAAATAGAGATAAAGCCTCAAGAATAGAGCGAGATGGCACTGGTGGAAATGGAGGCATAGGAATCTCTGCAGCTGCAAAGTGTTCCAGTGGACAGCGTTCCTGAGCAAAGACAAAGTTTACAAGGACTTTTACAAACTGGAATAAAGGGTAGCTCCCTATATGACAAGCATCAATCATATAGAATTCTGATTATATTGACATTTCTAGCACATTCTTGAGTTAGAATAGGAATTTAATCACAACGTGGTAGATGACAATGGCATGCAAAGACAATACATGTAAATTTAATGCCTCAACAATAGCATCAAAAACAGCACCATCTTCTTCTTCCTCCCATGCATTCCAGTCAGCTACCAAATCTGCCCAGACTTGTAAAAGCTGTTCAATCTTCATCCTTGGAACGTCATCAGGATTACTAGTATATTTAAGGATCGTACATAAAATAATTGATGTGTGATTCAAACATGAGGGTGGCGGCAGTACTTCAGAAGGTGCTCCATTCTGTCACAAATAGAGACAGGCGCTGTAGATCAACCAGCTTTGATTCAAGCTCCATAAAAGCACCCAATGAAGAAAAGCTCCACTAATGATACACAAGAAGCGAAAATACAAGGTGCTAACAATCAAACCCTATTGTTGTTTTCCTGATATGTTTGTGTTTTATGAGCATCAAGACATGCAATTCAAATATTACTACTTTGCATAGTCAAAATGAATTACATCTTCAATTGCTAGATAGAAACTATTTGGACCTGGGCTGGGGACAACCAACATTGCTGCAGAAGCTCTGAAAACATCTTTGCAACAGTTGTACATGTTGCCCTCCAGTCTCGCAATGATTTTCCCCCATCTTCACTTTCGTCAGGCTCTGCGTTATCCCACGCTTGAGCCAGAGAAGCTACCGCAGAGAACCCCAATTCTACCACCTGGAGAAATGTAAATACAACAGTGTATGATATGAATAATTGTCATCTGAGTAAGAGAAAAGACTCAGATCAATTTGAACTACACGAACAAAGTCAAAAAAATTTAGATTCTCAAATCATAAAGATCTCTAGACACTAAAGTCTATGACAGGATTCAATGTGATCACAGGAAGAGAAATGGTTGACATAAATTTCAAATGGAATGACAAAAGCAAATACAGCATCATGCATTCGTAACATGAATATGAGGATCACATAACAGATAGTTCGAACATGCTCAGCTTCATTTCCACTTAAACCAACCTACATTTTATCAACATTCATGAACCTCATAAAGAACAGGCTTACAACTCCCACCCTGTGTTAGCGCAGACTTTCGCAACCTTTGGACTATCCCCCAGTACTATATTGTGTGTGATCATCATTGAAAGCCCACGAGCAATGAATAAATGCAGCAGGAACAGTAGGGTACTTGATTGAACATCTTAACTTTCAACATGAGGATTCTCTCCAGCCAAGGACTTCAATTGTTAGCCAGCTACCTCATTTCCAACTTTCATCATGCCTCAATAATTGACAGGACAACAGGATTTCATCTCAACCACCAACAAATCAATTTAAGCAGATACAGCGGCATAGCAACAGAAGCCCGATCTATTGGCTAAAATCTTTTGAAGGCATTGCAAGAGTGAAGAAGACTCAAAAATAAAGTTCAAGAAGAATGAGGCAGGTGATAAACTTTAGCATTTTCAAAGCTCTTATGCACTCCTCGTAATCAGAGGACAGCTATAGAGGTGGCAAGTTTGTATGCACACTACCAATTGTCTTCAGTATACAATCACCAACAAAGGCTAGACTAGGGAATCAAATAAAGGAAAGCCAGTACTTTGAAGATATTATGATCAGCATTATGCTAGCTTCATGTGACAATCCTCTGGACCACCTTAAACAAGGAGACAAGCTATGCACACTATGTGTCATAGAGCCAAGAAGATTATTACTCACAATACTCTTAAGGCCAAAATTGAGGAGAAAAAAGGGAAGCACGGTAATCTCAAAAAGAGTAAGAGCAACGAGTTAGCATGACAATGAGTTAGAGTCAAGAGACGTAAGCCGGCTCCTATAGGGCTCTTACTGTAGTCCACCTCCTTGGTATACTCAAGTCACCAGACTCCTAGACTCTAACTCTTTTGCATGTCACAAATTTGAAAGACAACCATTGGGGATCAAGCCAGACCTTGACAAGACATACCTCCATTATATGGACACAAAGCACAAAGCACTTTCAAAGAGATTCCCTATGAACGGTCACAAATCTTCAAATACACAATTACACATTGGCTCCTTGTGGGTTTCTTCACATCAACTTCAAATGGTGTGTTGCTTGCATCCATTTGTGTGCTAATTGGCTTGCTATCTTGCGTGTTGAATTTTTTCAATATTTCTTGTGCACATTGTGCCTAAAAAGACAATGTTTCTTTTTCCAAACCTGAATTTCCAGAAAATAATGCAACAAACTTCAATCTTTCATCTCAAACTCACAAGAGAATTTCTTCAAACAAGCAATAAGTTTCTTATTGCTTTTTGTAATGACGAAGTCATCCACA
Organism: Diphasiastrum complanatum; assembly: GCA_029204225.1. Lineage (NCBI taxonomy): Eukaryota > Viridiplantae > Streptophyta > Lycopodiopsida > Lycopodiales > Lycopodiaceae > Diphasiastrum > Diphasiastrum complanatum. The sequence continues at coordinate 80,659,107 of CM055093.1, read as the reverse complement.
TAGAGCACAACAACAACAATTCTTCACCTTTCCTAAAAACAAACTGTAGTCAGATTGACTATTTTCAAACTCTTGCCAAAGTATTCGTCAATTCAGCTATACCAAGCCCTTGGCATAGCATATGTTAAGTCCATCCTTGAGCCTGGAAACCAGAAGTCCTTTGCATGTGATCTCAAAACCCTGCAATTGCTTCATGCAAACCTCTTCCTAACGTTGCCCATTGAGAAAGGCATACTTGACCTCCCAATCAAAACAAAGGCTAAGGCAAACACGGTCCTGATAGATGTCATCTTAGTCAGTCTAGCCCCTCTTGCTAGGAGTGGCCTTTTGCCACCAACCTTGCCTTGTATTTGTCCACCATTCCATTAGTGTGAACCTTGATCTTATATACCCACTTGCAAGCTATTGGATGCTTTCCTTCTAGTAATGCAACGAGCTCCCATGTATCATTCTTCAAAATGGAATCATACTGCTCCTTCATGGCTTGTTGCCATACCTTCTCTTTCATGGCATCGTGAAAGAACTATGGCATGCTACTTCAAGAACTATGGATATAAGGGCAAAGTTAATCTCTTGTCTCTCAAGTGACCTAAGAGATCTTCTTGCACCCTATTCACTCCTCTCTCGTTCCTCCACAATATGTCCCTCTTTGATTGCTTCCCAATACCACCTAGGTAACTTCTTCCAGGTGGTAGGTGATGTGGATGGTAACCACATATCACATGGTGTTGTCATAGCCTTTCGCTTTTCTCCAATTTCACACTCTTGTAGTTGACGAAACTGAGGCCTTAACTATCATATTCAAATTCGTACCATTGAGGCTCACAAAACTCTTGACTAGTTCCTCATCCTTGGAATCAATCAAGGGTAGGAGCTCACTAGTTCCATCTTTCTCTCGCTCCTGTACTTTGGGAGAATGATGTTCGTCAAAGATCACATTTCGACTTAGGATCTTCTTCCTATTTTTGAGATCATACAACACATAGGCTTTCTCATCTGCACTATAACCAAGGGAAATACACTTGACAGACTTCGCATCAAGCTTCTTTTGCAAGTCCTTAGGTATATGTGCGTATGTTGTGCACCCGAATACTCGAAAGCTGCCCACACCTTTTTTGAGAAATCATCTACAAAAGTCATAAAATAGTATGTCCCCTCTACATGGGACTGCACAAATGTGAATGCACAACCTCAAGAATACCTTTAGCCTTGGTAGATTTCCCCTTTAAAAGCTTTTGCCTTTGTTGTTTCCCTAGTACACAAGCCTCACATACATTTGAAGAACACTTAATGCTTGGAAGACCTACTACCATATTGTGCTTGTTTGATATGTGCAAATTTTGATTGCTTTTCCTTTCTTCCAAAACTTCTGCTTCTTCTTAGAAGCAAATGCATGCTCTAGATTATCTTCCCACTCGGGGAAAAAAATTTCTTCTCATCTCCTCTTGCAATAGAAAACCAGCTATTCAAGGCTAGAGAAACGATAGTCATGTCACTAATTGTCTCCCTAACAACAACAAGCATGTCCATAAGGTCCTCGACCTTGGTAATCTAATCATTGATTGTAGCAACTACCTCCATATTGAGAGTATGTAACCTATTCTACAAGTATATGAGCCAGCTTGAATCCACTATCTCATACATACCCCTAAGGATGTTCCATGCCTCCATTGAATCCCTTGCATTGTAGATGTGAGGAATAATGTTGCCTTTGATAGAAATATTGATAACCCTATGTGCCTTTTGTCTTCTAATAAGGTATGTAGTCCTTCAAATAAGGTGTAGGAAAGCAAGAGTCAAGTCACCAAGATCTTGTTATCAATCAATCTCCACAAGAAACAAGAGAGAAGAGGCTGGGCGCCCAACTCTGAGAGAGAGAGAGAGAGAGAGAGAGAGAGAGAGAGAGAGAGAGAGAGAGAGAGAGAGAGAGCAACGAGTGCAATGGAGAGCAATGCTTAGCCAAAACTGAAAAATGTCAATAAGCCAATATGTACTCTACCTACTTACTAACTGTAAGGCACCCCCAAAAGTCAAGATAGCGCCCCTAAACCAAATTAGACCCCTAAGGACCCATGAGTCAGTACATGACCAAAATTGTCCAACTGAACTTAAGACAAACTTAAGATGGCATAAATAACTAAATACCCATGGTTACACAAATCTCGTAACCTATGGATTAACGCCAGCATAGTCATTTATTTTTTAACACCCTCCTTAAATGACAATGCCTCTAGGCAATGCCTTAGTGAAGAGGTCCGCAATATTATCCTCTGTAGGACAATAAGTAAAATGTCGCCATCATGAAGTCTCTCCCGAACAAAGTGATAAAGGATCTCGATGTGCTTCGTCCTCGCATGAAAAACAGGATTTCGTGCAATGGCAATAGCACTCTGACTATCACTCAAGATAAGAGTGGCTGAGGGCTCGCCAAACTTCATGTCAACAAGTAGTCTTCTCAGCCATAAACACTCCGTTGTGGCTGAAAATATCGCTCTATATTCTGCCTCACTAGAAGAAGTAGCAACAGTGGGCTGCTTTTTACTTGACCAAGAAACTGCAAAATTTCCATAAAAAAAGCAATGTCCACTTGTAGAGCGTCTAGTGTCTTGATCTCCACCCGAATCCGCGTCACTAGAACCAACCAAACATGCATCATCACAAGCAGGAAAATCAGTCCATGACTTCTTGTTCCTCGAAGATATCGAAAGATCCTCTTCAACGCTTTCCAATGTGATGTCATCGGGAATTGACTCATGAGTGAGACACTATAAGAAATGTCTGGTCTTGAATTACATAGGTAGATGAGACAGCCAATAGCTTGACAATATAAAGTAGTATCAAATGATTCACCATCACCTTGACTACTTAATTTCAGGCCTCTCCATAGGTACAGCAACTGGCTTGCAATCTTCCATCTTGAACCGCTTCAAAATCTATCCAATGTAGCGTTCTTGAGAGACAAAAATTCCAGCCCCTTCTTGTACAAATTCAAGACCAAGATAAAAGTGCAATAGGCATAAACCTCAAATTTCAAAAACCATAACAAGATCAAGTATTACGGCATCAATCTGCTGCTCATTACTTCCCGTAATAATAATATCATCAACATAAAGCAAAATAATGATGATATAATCTGAAGTATGCTTGACATAAAGAGTAGATTCGCTAGGACTATTAGTAAACCCACGATCACAAAAGTAGGCATGTATCTTTTGATACCACATCCTCGAGGCTTGCTTTAGTCCATAAAGTGCCTTCTTGAGAAGACAAACTTTATCTTCTTGGCCTTCAACCATAAAACCATCAGGTTGTTGAAGGTACACTTCCTCATTGAGATCACCATTGAGGAATGTTGTCTTTATGTCAACAAGTTGCTGCAAACGCCAACCAAAATGGGCAGCCAAAGAGGTTACTACCCTCACGGTAGTCATCCGAGCAGTAGGAGAAAAAGTCTCTTCATAATCAATCCCCTTTTGTTGAGCATAGCCTTTGGCAACAAGCCTTGTCTTGTACCTTTCAATGGTATCATCTGCCTTATACTTGATTTTGTATACCCATTTAAAACCAATTGCCTTCTTCCCATGAGGAAGATCAACAAGAACCCAAATCTGGTTCTTCATGAGTGAGTCATACTCTCTCCCAACATTTTACTCCCTTGGCCTGCTCAGTAAGAGCAAAATCTGAAAAATCAACATAGTCCACTAATTTTGTAGAGGCACGTGTCTTTCCATCATAAAATGAACTTACTTTGTTGTCCCGCAAAGTCGACAACAGCCATTGTGGGACTGTTTTGGGCTGTCCAACAGCCATGTCTCTTCTTGCAATTTGTTGTCCAAGATCTTCCGACACTGCACTTGGCTGTCCAAGATCTTCCAAAACTGATCTTTGCTGTCCAACAGTTCCTGCAAGCTGATTTGAGCAACAATGAGCGGTTCTTGATGAACATTAGGCTCTAAACTTGAGGTGTTGGGCAGTTCGAAACTGGTTGACTGCTGCCCCTGATCTCCAGCAATAGAAGATGGTACCAAATCTGGAAAAACTTCAACATTCACACTATGTGGGCTGTCTCCCTTCAAGATATGAGTTGGGGCCACATCTAATGAATTCTTTTCATCAAAATGCACATTACGACTAACAATAATCTTGTTAGTGCTCAAATTGAACAACCTATAGCCTTTGCATTCACTACTATAGCCAACAAAAATGCATTTAGCTCCTTTATCCTCAAGCTTTGTACGAAGTTTATCCAGAGCAAAAGTATAAGTCGTACAACCAAATACCAAACTTCATAAGGAGTTAGTACTTTCAATGCTTTAGTAGGACAACGATTGCTTATGTATGATGCCGTTATAACCGCTTCAGCCCAAAACTTGTGAGGCTCGGCAACACCATTTTGTTGAGGCATATAGACAGTTGTCATTTGATGTAGAATTCACTTCTTTCAAACAAATGCACCGAACGTATTCTTAATGTATTCCCCTCCTCGATCGGTGCATAGGGTCTTCAAAGAATGCCCAAACTGATTTTCCACCATTGCTAGAAAATCTTTGAAACGTTGAAAAACTTCAGGTTTAGCCTTCACAGGATAGATCCATGTAAAACAGGAAAAGTCATCAATAAAAGTCACAAAATAGATGCAATTTCCAATGGATTTAGTCCTCATTGGACCACAGACATCACTATGAACCAAATCAAATTCATCAAGAACCCTTCTTATAGTTCCATCAATTGGAAAAGGTTTCCTTTGAAACTTTCCAAGTATGCACCCCTCGCATACATGCCTTTCCGGCTGCTCAATAGTAGGAAAATCTTCTACGACCTTAAATCCGAACTCCTAATCCATGTAGCTGATCTACTAGCTCCTAAACTAGCCACTCTCCTTAATTCCGCAGTTGTCTCTGGCTTCCCATCATCCTAGTGCACCAACATCATCCACCCTATTCATAAAAATGAGAATCCCATGATTCCTGGTAACTAACACACTATCATGATTGGACATGTTCTCGCGAAGTTATATAGTACCATACTTCATCTATAGCGAGCTCAAAAGTGGAATCGAGGAGTTTGCATGCTTTGGGATAGGCGGGTTTTCGAGCCCATTACTCTACCACTAACCATATCTTCACACTTCAAGCTTTGATTGAGGAAGCCAATTACAAGAGAGAAGGTTTATTGTTGTTTTGTGGACTTCAGGAAAGCCTTTGATTTGGTCCCACGCTCCTTGCTGATTCAGAGACTTCATGACCTTGGCTTCTCCACTGACATCATTTTGGCTATGATGGCTCTTTATAGAGAGTCTTGGGTTGTTTCCGACATGGCAGTGGTATCTCTGAGCACATTTGGAGCACCATTGGGGTGAAGCAGGGCTGTTCTCTTTCACCGGTTCTTTTTGGATTGTACATTGATGAGCTAGAAAGAGTCATCTCACAATGCGCATCTCACTGGTTGTAGACTTTGGCAAATATTTTGATTGCCATTCTTCTTTATGCCGATGATGTGATACTAGTCTCCCCGCCGACCAAAGAGGGGTTACAAAGGCACTTAGATTGCTTACAAGGCTTTTGTACCATATGGGGCTTGGGGGTGAACATTGCAAAGCCCCATAAAGCTAGAGATATTGAGGACTTTGAATCCGAAGTCCTGACTCATGTTGGTAACTTAACTGCTCCCACATTAGCCAATCTCCTCAATCCTGCAGTTGTCTTTGCCTTCCCATCATCCTGGTGCACCAAAATTATTCACCCAATTCACAAAAATGGTGATCCCATGATTCCTGGTAACTATCGCTTTACATTAGCTCCTATGCTCCTACTTATTGACTTCAGTTTGTAGTATATAGTTACGTTGTTCCTTTTTATGCATACTTTTTGGAGACGTTTTGTACGCTCCCACAGTTACCACATACTTGACATGCACTTTTATCTGTCTTATATGCCTTTTGGCACGGAAAAGACATTAATAAAGCTCTTCTTCTTCTTCTTCTTCTTCTTCTCTCTCTCTCTCTCTCTCTCTCTCTCTCAATTATGGAATTTTTGTATATGTGATAGTCATCTTCTTCTTTCAACATACTCTCAATGTACTTTTTAATTAACCAATGCTTAGGATATTCAAATTTGAAATGCTTGCACTTTTGACATTTCATGTGTACCAACTTTATTATCTCTATCATCACCTGCTTGATATTATCATAGGCTAGTAACTTCTCGCTAAAGTAATACATATAACTTATTCACTTTACGTGCAGTATAAAGAATAACACTTCTGGGTACCTGTGGCCAAGGTTCAGGAGGAGAAGGTATGTGCTTTGAAATTTCCTCCTTCATAGCTTCTACAATTGCTGGAATATGTGGAGCAATGTCCTGTTCACCAACGTCAGCAGCATTAGCTAGGAGTTGCAGCGAGATTGCAGCTTCTTCATCCTTTGGCACTCTGGCACCTGCTACAGCTGCTTGCAAAAGTGGCAGCCACTGTTTTGGCTTATATTCCTCCTGCCAAGTAGAACCGCACAAAGGCTCTCCCATTGTCACATTCATTTCTTGAGTGATATGCATCTCTTCAGATTCTTTAGTATGAAATTTTATCATAAATGTATGATAGAACATTAACGCATAGACAATTAAAGCCTTTTGCTCACAGTTATCCGAATCCTGAGTTATATATGGAATTTGAAACCTGGAGAAGTGCACAAAGAGCTCCCGCAGCTGAAGTTCGCACGGGCCTCCAAGATATGGAGCCAATATCAGGTGCAGCTAGAGCTTTCAACAAAGACTCATACACTGCTTGATTTAATTCCTTCAACAACACAAATTTGGTATCTATAAATAAAACTATTAACAAGATTTTTCTCAACATGCATGCTACAGGCTTACATTAACTAAAAAATTCAATAAACCCACCGGATAATAAAGATATCATTTAGTAAAGATACAAACCAGCCAAGCTTCAAAGTTAAGCGTACATTGCAAATTGCTTTGAGCACACGAAAAGCAGAAAAAAAAGCTGACTAAGATCATCAAGCAGGAATCCACACAAGCGAAAGAAAGGCATCAGATGTCAAACTCTACTAAATGCATCACTAAAATTTGATCTTCCGTGAAGGAACGCTGACTTCCTACTTACCATAGGTAAGAACCCCGCCAATTCTCCTAATAGCCAATTTGCATTTGCAAGAACATATGGAGAAGGACTCAACATTGAATAGAGTGGAAGCACCCGTGATGTCAACAAGAGCTCCACATATTTATCTGACTTTCCTTTTAGGAACTGCATTAAGGGCAAGGATCAAATAAAGGTTTGAAGACATCTACAAACATAAAAGGCATTCAGAATATTATCAAAAAGTGAATACCTCTTGAAGTCCACCGTATGCCAACAGGACTCCGTAGTAACTGCAAAATAAAGTAAAGTATTACAACAATGTGCCTGACAATAAATCGGTAACTAGTTACTTTAAATAACTCCTCCAAAAATGTCTCAGTGATGATTGACCTAAAGTCCCTCGCAGTAGTGTAGGGTGAGGGTGAAGATCTGTTTTTCACCATGTTGTTGGCGACCCATTCAAATCTTGGATGATTTTATGCATACCATATTGCTTCTCAGCAAGATGTAACTGACTCAAATTGAAGAACAGAAAACAAGGCCTTCAGGATCTGCAAAAAGGGAGGGATCCAAATTGCTTCTAATATTGGACCAACATAACAAGGATAGAGAAAGAAGTTACTTCATCAAAGGCTCCATAGTTGTAGGATCACCATCTGGGGGAAGAGCATATCGAGATAAAAATGGAATGACCAAAAGCTCTCCTGCAGTTCCTTGGTCATCTTTGCCTAAACCGGCCTTGCTACCTTTCTTTCGTTTAATGGCAGCATTCTTTTTCCCCCCAGAAACCGTAGGAGGACCCTATAGAGGAAAAGACAAGTGATGCTCAAAGAAATTAAAGGCCAGAAATACTACAAATTTCAGTAGCAAACCAAAAACTAGACCATTCTCGAAAATAAATCTCTGTGCTTGATATGAGAATGTGTTATGATTGTAATATGATCAACTTCAAAAGAGCAAGTTTTTTATATGATTTTTTGTTTTGGGGGCAAGGAATACATACTTTTGATGTAGCTACTAAACCAAGTAAATTGAGAGCACTACGGCGTGGGGTGAACAAATCAACCCTCCAGCCACTGGCATCATCCTACAGTCAAAAAATACATGATACATATCAAAGCTTGAAGATCATCATTTAACAATCAACATACTGATACCACCAAACAGATAGAGAATTGTAACAAATCAATAGGTCATGAACCTTCTCGTCATATTAATTTTACCAGATCTGAGGGCAGATTCTTCCGCAAGTACTCTTCTTCATCATCTTCCCATTCAACCATATCCTATTCACAGCATACTCATTCTCAATGGGCATTAACAAAGACTCTCGCTCTCTCATATCAGCACATATTTTTACATTTCAACTCTCATTCAATCCAGTTCAGTTTAGATTATTTATTGGTTATATCTACATGTACTTTTCTTTATTGTTTCTCGAAGACGTTCTATGTGCTCGCATTGATACCACATATTTTTGACACGTACTTTTTCATCTTACATGCAATTTGGCATCAAAAAGACAGTAATACAGCTCTCTCTCTCTCTTTCTCTCTCTCTCTCTCTCTCTCTCTCTCTCTCTCATTGCTTTCTTCTTCTGGTGAGCAGTGTTTCATCGAAACGCGTTTCGAACGCTGAAACGGGTTCGAAACGGAACATACGAAACGACCCCATTTCGAAACGGCGTTTCGTTGTTCGAAACGACTGTTGAAAAATCGCAAATCTTTTTGCGATACAACAGGGGCTCAAGAGGTGAGTGTTTTCACTTTTTGACACGTTACAAAAACCCCATAGAGAGAGAGAGAGAGATATTGAGTGTGTGCGTGTGTGTGTGTGTGTGTGTGTGAAAGAGAGGGAGTGTTTGTGTGTTTGTGTGTGTGTGATGTGTGTGTGAAAGAGAGGGAGTGTTTGTGTGTGTGTGTGAAAGAGAGGGAGTTTTTGTGTGTTTGTGACATGTGTGTGTGTGTGTGTGAAAGAGGGAGTGTTTGTGTGTTTGTGTGTGTGGTGGTGTGTTAAACTGTGATTGTGATTGTGTTTGTGTGTTTGTGTGTGTGCACTGTGTGGTGTGTCTTGAGACTGTCGTGACATGTGTGTGTGTGTGAGATTGAGAGAGAGAGAGTCTAGAGAGAGAGAGCACAGGGATAGATTGAGGATAGATTGAGGTTAGAACTTAGAGCATAGGTTTACCGTTTTGGAAATTAGAATTTTAGGATTAGTTTTTAATTTGAAGTCTGAATTTAATCCAGTTATTGTTTTGTTGACACTAGATAGCTATTAGCAATGCCTAGACAGCGGGATCCCTTATGGGATCACGTCACCCTTAATTCAGGTTATGGCACATCAGGCACGAAGAAGTGGACTTGCAAGTATTGCGGGAACACTTATGGAGGTGGCCCCGTTCGAATCAGGGCGCATATTTTATGTCTTCGAGGATATAAGATCGTCGTTTGCACTCAGGCCCCAGAGTCACTGAGGATTGTCGAGATCGGGGACGACTCTCCTGCTACTACTTCAGGCACAGGTGATTCTTGAATCTTGTTTGATCAATGACAATGATTGAAAATTTGAAATTTGATCTAAAGCTAAAACTTAAAAGTTTATTCTATAACTTTAAACTTTGATTACTAATGAGTAATTAGTGACTGTTCCCTGAGCTCTCTCACTAACTTATTACCTAAAGCCTACTGCGTAACTAGTAACACCAATGTTATTGTTACAGGTGCGGCAGAGCGCCGAGATTCCCCATCGCAGCCGGCACCTGTAGCCGGCACTAGCTCCGCTGCAGCATCCATTCCACCTTCTTCTTCTGGAGAGACTCCTGCAGTGCCAGTTGGTGGGGCCGGCAATAGTGCTATTGGTAGCACTGTTAGGGGACAGGGTCGAGGACATGTGAGAGGCAGGGATGTTTTTGTGGCAGCCTTCCAGCAGTCGCATAGGGATGCAGCTGCTATTGCTGTTAGGAGGTGCTTTTACTTGTGTGACCTCCCTTTTCATGTGGCACAGACCCCTGCATGGAGGGATATGATGCGAGCGGTATCTCGTATCGGTGTTGAGTGGGAGGGCCCGACCATGGAGCAGTTGAGGACGAGAGAGCTACATGCTAAGCGGCAGTCCGTGGATGCTGACCTACAGCCCATTAGGAAGTCATGGGCGCAGTATACCTGTAACCTTACATCTTCAATACCTTTGCACTTGCCACTTAGTACTTACTACTTTAGAAATTAGTACTTTCAAGTTTCTAGCTTTGAACTTTCAATCTCCAAATTTGCAAATTGCAAGTTGCAACTTAGTTAGTTGAAACTTGAAAGTGTTGTCGAATGTTTTAGGTTTGGATGCACTATAATATCAGATGGTTGGACCGATGCAAGGAGGCGCCATCTTGTGAATATATTGGTGTCTTCTTGCATGGGCACCATGTTTTTGAGATCCATTGACACAGCCAGGCATGGCATTGGATGGCAGGAGATTGTTTGAGTACATCTCATAGGCCATTGAGGAGGTCGGAAAAGAGATTGTTGTCCAGGTATGCACTTGCCACTTGCCACTTTCAAGTTTCAACTTTGAAACTTTCGACATTGAGCTCTCAGCTTTGAAGTTAGAACTTAGTAAGTTACAAGTTACAACTTACATTTTGTGAATCGTTATTATTGTTTTGAACGTTGCAATTTGCACTTGCCATTTACATTTGCAATTTGCATTTGCATTTGCTTCCGGAATGCTCAACGGTGAATGTTCATTGTTCATGAGTTATGATTCGACCTTTGTCGGAATTCCAATGCAAGTTGTCACGGACAACGCGTCCAATTGTGTTGCCATGGGGAAGATGGTGAATGAGAAGTACCCTTTGATTTTCTGGAGTCCATGTGCTGCACATTGTCTTGACCTCCTAGTTGAAGACATTGGGAGATTACCCTGGGTCAAGGAGGTTGTAGACATGGCACGATTCTTGGTGAGATTTGTCACCAAGAGACAAAGGGTCTTGAGCATCTTCAGGTCCTATTCCACCTTGGATCTCTTGAGGCCTGCCCCCACTAGGTAACCAAGTTCTAACTTTCAACCTGACAACCTGTTTCCAATTTTTTGATTTGAAAATTGCAATTTTGTTTTAGCTTCAAGTTCAAGTTTCAATGCTCATAGAATTTGAATTTTGCTATATAGTATAGCCTGCTTGTTGCCTATAGGCTATGACCAATTACAAATCTTATTTCATAATTTTCATCCTAGGTCTGCCTATATGCTCATTGTTTTGAAGCGGCTCATAAAAGTGCATGGAAGCTTGAGGATGACAGTGGTTTCACCCCATTGGGCAGAGTGGGGCCGATCACGAGGGGCCAAGGCCAGGAGATTTGAGGCGATCGTGATGGGGACTTCATTTTGGGTTGATGCACGCTCCATTGTCATATCCATGCAGCCTACCTATAGTGTGCTTCGCCTTACTGATAGAGAGGGATCCACCTTAGGCCTTCTTTATGAGTTTATGGATAAGCTGGGAGAGCAGCTTCAGAGTTGCACCACCATGGCTCCTGACAGGTATGTTACTAGATTCTAGTAACAACGTTAAAAGTTCCAAAGTTGATTCTTAAATCTTCAATGTTCATTGACATTCATGATTAGAATTTAGTTAAAACTTATTAGTTCTTGAATCTTGAGACTTGAAAGCTCAAGCCTCAAACTTCACTCCTGAGTCCTGATTTTTTGCAGGCTGGAAGAAGTAAGGGGCCTATTTCTAGGCAGATGGCAGTGGTTCCATCAACCTCTGCATGCCGTGGCTTGCTTGCTTCATCCACTATGGAGGACGGAGGATCAATTCCATGATCGAGAGCTCAGGCAAGGATGGCATTCCTACGTCTCCTCTATCTATCTTGATCCCAGGGATCAGGATGCACTCATGGATGACTTGAATTTATTCAAGTATGTACTATGTAATTAGTAAATTGTAATATGTATTCAGGACCCAGGTATGTAATATGTATTCATCTATGTAGTATGTATATGTAATATGTATGAACTTTGAAGTCTAAGGCTTAAGCTAGTTGCTAGTTAAAACTTAATAGTAGTAACTTGTAAGCATTTAGTATTTACTATTTTGAAATTTGAATGGTGATGAATGTTGAATGTTCAGGACCGAGCGCCTCGATTTCGGTCGTGCAGCTGCCATGCTGAGGGAAGGGCAATTGCGCCCTATTTCATGGTGGATAAAGTATGGGAATGATGTTCCCAAGTTGCTAAAACTTGCCATCCGCGTCCTCTCACAAGATTGCGCAGCAGTTGCATGTGAGAGAAATTCGAGTGTGTTCTCTCTGATTCATACGAAGAGGAGGAACAGACTTTCTATTGCGGAGCTGGAGAGGTTGGTGTATGTGCATGCCAACCTACGGCTTGTGAAGAAGCTGAGAGAGACCGGGGAGCCCATACAGGTAATGAATCATGATTCATGATTAAATCATTAATCTGAATTCTATAGAGTCTAGTATGTACCATGAATCATGATTTGTCTAGATAGTAAAGTCTAGACTCTACACTAAGAAGTTAGAACCTTCAGGCTTCAAGTTTCAACTTTCAACGTTTACATTTCAAATTTGCTATTTTTTTTTGTTTTTACCAGTACTTACTATTGAGAATCGAAATCTTGGTTTAATTTCAATTTTCGTAAGTTAATCCCGATGAGATCGATGTGGCAAAGGTTCCGGACTTGCCACCAAGATCACAAGAGGAGGAGGATGTCTATGCTCTACTCCATCGGGAGGCCTTAGCAGCTGCAGGTTGATTTTGATGCCCAATTCCCCGATTCACTACGTTACATTAGTAGGCTTTCAGTACTTTGAAATTTTGTAGATATACTAGATAGTAGATTACTAGATTGTAAATTGTAATTACTAATTTGTAATTTGTAAATTGTAAGTTAAAACTTAATAGTAATATGACATGTTGAGACTCGAGCCTAAGTTCTAATTCCAATTTCCTTGTGTGCATTGTGCAGGGCCTACCACTCGAGCGCCGGAGAGGGCCCGAGCCATGCAGCTGCTCTTCCACTCAAGAATCTACCGAACTGTTCACATCTTGGCAAGAAGATCCAGAATATGAGAATAGATTCTTGCAGCTAAAAAAAGAAACATTTGCAATGTTGATTAAGGAAAGGAATATGTTGCAGTCCAAGATTACACATTTGGAGCAAGCAATCGGCAACAAGCAAATTTCAGCCTCCGAGTCTACCACCACTATGATAAAAGCATTGGAACAAAAGTTTGACCAACGGAAGGAAGAAGCCCTCTCTTGGGCATCGGTACTAAAGCAAGGTAATAAACCTAGTGCTCCCATTACGTCAATCGTTTTCAGCAACGATCCAGGAAGAGAAATCTCGGGAGCAAAAGGCTCTCAACATTAGGGTCAAAGGAATTCCAGACACACAGGATGCTGTCTTGGATACCACATTAGGACATCGCACAAATGGTTTGGACACAGCATGGAGGACTACTAGAGATACAGCCACGTTGATCATCTGTTTTACCTCCTTGGCGACTAGATGGGACGCTTTACGATGATGTACAGCTAAGCTCCGTGGCTCCACCATTTTTATGGATGATGATCTTACTTATATTCAGGTGGAGGAGAGGCGTAAGGCCTTTCAAGAAGCTAGGGAGTCAGGCATACGAGTTATATATAGAGATGGACGAGTGCGCCATTTTGATAGCACTCGTGATGGTTCCCATAGTTAGGGATTTGGGGTGCCCGGGGTTGGGAGCACCCCGGGGCCCCATCCACACCACCTTCAGATTGGAGTGTGGAATTGTGCTGGCATACACTCACCTTCTACTGCAGGAGTTATGGACTCGGCTCATTACATTCGCCATGTCCATTTACATTTACTTTACTTTATGCATAAGCAGGCTTTGGGCCCTTTTTTATTCATTATTTGACATTTAGACTATATGGTTGGCCTTGGGCCCTATTATTGACATTTAGACCATATTATTGGCCTTGGGCCCTATGATTCACTATATTGGTTATTTGATCATATTACTGAGAGTGGGGGCCTTCTCCAGAAGTAAGAGAAGAGGTCGGGACGACAGTGGATGGGGCAGATGGGGCCGGAGATGGTAGAGGTGAAAGAGATGGACGGGGTCGGGAAAAGCGAAAGGGAGCAGGATCAGGGTACTTATGCTGTAAAGTACTAGCAAGGGACATGGCCTCAACAAGTGTGGGTGGACGGAAAGAAGAGACATCGTATCGTAGAGCACCACGACGTCCAGCAATGTAGCGAGAAATAAGCTCGGTGGGCTGAAGATCTGTAAAGAGGTAGGAAAGGTCCATAAACTGATCTGTATAGGAAGAAAGATCACCAGTCTGAGTAAGACTACGGAATATATCACGCTGGCGGCTCAGCCACTAAGGGTCAATCATAGCATGACGAAGATCACGACGAAAGGTAGGCCATAACTGGAGACCGTCCGGATCAGGGTCAAGTCGGTAGACCCGCCACCAAGTGGCAGCACGTCCATCTAAATGTAAGGCGGCTAACTGGATCTTCTGAGGATCAGTCTTAGGGTAAATCTTCAGCCGGATCTTCAGCATTTCTCCACACGAGAAATGCTGAAGATCCGGCTGAAGATCTACCTTAAGACTGATCCTCAGAAGATCCAGTTAGCCGCCTTACATTTAGATGGACGTGCTGCCACTTGGTGGCGGGTCTACCGACTTGACCCTGATCGGGACGGTCTCCAGTTATGGCCTACCTTTCGTCGTAATCTCGCTATGACCTTATCCTTGGTGCTGATTGGTTTGCTTCATTGGGAGCGGTTACTTTGGACCTGGCTCAGCAGACATTGACATTTGTTCATGATGCAGTGACCCACTCACTTGCTGGTATTGATTCTCAGGCAGATTTCCAGCTGATCAGCGGGAAGCAGTTTATCCGCAACCTACCTAAGGCTCATTGTGCAGCTTTATTATGTGTTCAGCGTGCTGCAACAGATTCTCCAGTGACTACCTCTCCTCCAGCAGCTGTTCCTCAGGTGATCTCTGACTTATTACATCAGTATGCATTTATCTTTTCAGAACCTATGACGCTACCACCATTACGTGATGTGAACCACCATATTGATTTGCGTCCTGGTTCTGCTCCTCCCTCCCGGCCTCCTTACCGTATGTCTAAGTCTGAGCGTGATGAGGTTGAGCTTCAGATTACTGCTTTACTAGATCAGGGCCTTATTGTTCCTAGTCACAGTCCTTTTGGTGCCCCTGTTCTCCTTGTCAGTAAGAAAGATGGTTCCAACGCCTCTGCATTGATTATCGTGCCCTCAATAGGTTGACCATCCGTAACCAGTATCCTATTCCTCACATGGATGATCTCTTTGACCAATTAGTAACCTCTCATCTTTTCTCTAAGATAGACTTATGTTCCGACTATCACCAGATTAGGATGCATCCTTCGGACGAACACAAGACTGCGTTTCGTACCCATCTTGGTTTGTATGAGTTTCGTGGTCTTCCTTTCGGTGTTACTAATGGTCCACCTACGCTCCAGAATGTGATGAATAACATCATGCGTCCTCTCCTTGGTCGTTGTGTTTTAGTTTATTTTGATGATATTCTTGTTTTTAGTAAGACTCTTGATGAGCATGTGTTACATCTTTCATCTGTTTTTCAATTGCTTGTTCATCACCAGTTGTTTGCTAAACTTTCTAAGTGTTCCTTTGCTGTTGTTGAGATTGAGTTTTTAGGATTTCTCATTTGTGATGGTCGTATTCGTTTGGACCCTCATAAGGTTCGGGCAATCGTTGATTGGCCTGTTCCCACGGATGTCCACCATGTTCGTATGTTTCTTGGTCTCGCTACTCACCTTCGTCAACCTGTTCCTCACTTTGCCACTGTGGCTGCCCCTCTTCATGCCCTTTTGAAGAAGTCTACTGCTTTTGTTTGGACTTCTGATTGTCAATTCGCCTTTGACACTCTTCGTCGTGCTGTTGTGGAGGCCTCTGTCTTGTGTTTACCACAGTTTGATCAGAAATTTATTGTTGAGACCGATGCTAGTAATGTTGGTTTGGGTGCCTTGCTTCGTCAGTCTCAGTGTATTATTGCTTATGAGTCGCGTCGTTTACGCTCTTATGAGCAACGTTATTCTGTCCATGAGAAAGAGCTTCTTGCCATTATCTATGCTCTTAAGAAGTGGCGCCATTACCTGTACCGTGTTCCTTTTGATATCGTTATTGATCATCAATCCTTACGTTATCTCTTCTCCCAGCGTGATTTTAGTGATCGTCAGTTTCGTTGGTTGCAGTTTTTACAATCTTTTGATTTTTCTATTTTGTATCGTCCTGGTCGTGCTAACACTGCTGCTGACGCATTGTCTAGACTTCCTGCTTTATTGAATACCCTTGTTGCCACGATCCCTTCCTGGTTTGATGACCTTCCATCTGCTTATCTTACATGTTCTGATTTTCGTGATGTTTATAGTTCTGCTCCACCTATGTCATCTTCACCTCATCAGGCTTATTCCATTGTTGACCACCGTCTTTATCATTATGGTTCTCTTTGTATTCCTAGTTCTTTGGGTATCCGTTCTCAGTTGTTGTCGAATGCTCATTCGTCCCCAGTTGGGGGTCATTTTGGTTTTCAGAAGTCTTATGCTCGTCTTAAGGATCATTTCTATTGGCCATCCCTTAGGAAAGAGCTTGTTGTACTTATTCGTACCTGTCCTTTCTGCTTACGTAATAAGTACTCCCGTGCTAAGTCCGCTGGTTTGCTTCAGAGTTGGCCTATTCCTCACCGCCAGTGGACTGATATTTCTATGGACTTCATCATTGGCCTTCCCCGCACCCGTCGTGGTCACGATTCATGTATGGTGGTAGTTGACAGGTTCTCGAAACAGGCACATTTCATACCCGTCCGCAATACTATCACAGCAGAGCAGTGTGCACGCTTGTTCCTTTCAGAGATATTTCGCTTACATGGGTTTCCTCGTACTATCCTTTCTGATCGGGATAGTAAGTTTACATCATTGTTCTAGACAGAGCTTATGCGTATATTGGATGTACACCTTTTATCGGGTCTGCTTATCATTCTACTTCTGATGGGCAGTCTGAGGTCCTTAACAGGATCCTTGAGGATTATTTGCGCCATTTTGTTACTCCTTCAGGGAAGGATTGGGATCAGCACTTATGTTTGGTAGAGTATAGCTATAACAGCTCTGTTAGTACCAGCACCGGCGTTGCACCATTTTTATTATCTCATGGTTATGCACCTCTTTTACCTGGTATTCCTCTTCCTCCCGAGGATACACCTGTGACACTGTCTTCATTTCTATCAGGTGCTCGCGAGCTTATTCTCCAGGCCAGTTCCCATTTGCAGCAGGTCCAGCAACGTTATCAGGCTTCAGTTGATCGTCATGTTGAGTTTCATGTTGGTGATATGGTATATCTACGCCTACGGTTTGCACGTCATCATTTTATTCAGGGCCATGCTTCTACTGAGAAGCTTGCACCACGTTATTATGGGCCTTATTGTATACTGGAGGTTCTTAGTCCAGTTACATATCGTCTTCAGCTTCCTGCTTCCACACGTGCCTGTGATATATTCCATGTCAGTTTATTACGTGCTGCTATTGAGGATGATGCTCCTCGTGATGCTGAGTTTCCTACTGCACCGGATCTCTTTCCTTTATTACTTGCTGCTATCCTTCAGGTGCGTTTGCATCATAGTCGACGCCGCCGGCAGATTCAATTCCTAGTCCAGTGGGATGGTCGTCCTGTTGAGGAGGCCACATGGGAGCCTATTGATGTCTTTTATCATACACCATCACTTGCGGATCAGGCTCGTGCTCTTGCCGCACTTGTTGATTCCTCTACATCAGCTGTTGCTCCAGTTGTTACTACACCAGATGCTGTTCCAGTTGATCCTCCAGGGCTTGTTGTTACTTGATCCAGTCCTTTATGGCAGTTGGGTCTTATTTTTGTGTCAGGGAGAGTTATGGACTCGGCTCATTACATTCGCCATGTCCATTTACATTTACTTTACTTTATGCATAAGCAGGCTTTGGGCCCTTTTTTATTCATTATTTGACATTTAGACTATATGGTTGGCCTTGGGCCCTATTATTGACATTTAGACCATATTATTGGCCTTGGGCCCTATGATTCACTATATTGGTTATTTGGTCATATTACTGAGAGTGGGGGCCTTCTTGGAGGGCGCACTATCTTCCCTCTCAGTTTGGCCCTAGCCACTGGAAGCTTCCTTTTAGAGCTTCCTCTTGGCTATAAGTAGGAATTCTGTGTCATTTGTTACTTGGCTTATAATATGATCTCCTTCTTTAGTCTCTTTAAGCTTTCTCTCTCCTGCTTTCTAGGGTTAAGTCTTGCTTATGTGATGCTTTCATAGACTAAATCTAGATCAGCCGTGGCTACATTCATAACTGCAGGGAACCTGGTTGACTTTATTACTGACCGAGATTTATTATTCTTTATGGAGACACATTAGAGCCTAGAGCGAGGACTTTCTTCTTTGCCTGGATATAGATGGGACTCAGTATTTTGACGTGAGACTAGATCTGCCAGTGGCCGTGGTTCAGGGCATGCTTATAGAGGGAGTCTCTCCATTCGAGTCTTGACTTCATCAGACATGACGAGCAGGCCCGCTACATATGGACTCATATTGTGGGCCAGGATATTGATTTGGACAGAGATCTTTTTACCTCGATCATTGCACCCTCCATGGTACGATACCGAGTGTCGTTCTTTTCATCAGTCAATAACCTATTCACGTATCCATGCTCCACATCTACTTCGATCTTCCCGACGCTCCTACCATCGTGTTCTCCGCCGTAAGCGTTCCTATGATGATTCTGAAGGGAAACTTCTTTTCAACTCTTCTTCGGGAGCTTTTTGGTGTGAGTTCATTTCTTGCTCTCCACAACCTCTCCTAGAGGACCTCCGCACATGGAGTGCCTATGCTACTAGCTTGTATACCGTCCCTACTGACTCAGCTATATATCTCCACGACCATCTGAGTTCTCCTTCTTTACATCTGACATGGTACTTGCAGCCATTAAGAAGAAGAAGTCCCACAAGGCCAGAGATATTGACGACCTTGAGTCTGAACTCCCATACCTCTGACTTACTCGCTCCCACCATACCCACCCTTCTTAATTCTACAGTTGTTTCCAGTTTCCCATCATCCTGGTGCACCAACATTATCCACCCCATCCATAAGAATGGTGACCCCATGATTCCGAGTAACTACCGCACCATCATGATTGGGCATGTCCTGGAGAAGGCTATATGGTACTATGCTTCAGTCTGTTGTGAATTCAGAGGCAGAGACTAGGAGACTACATGCTATGGGCCAGGCAGGTTTTCGAGCCCATTACTCTACTACGGATCACATTTTCACATTGTGGGCCTTGATTGAGGAGGCTAAGCACAGGAGAGAGAGGAGCTCCATTCCTTGCTCGCTTGCAGAAAAGCAGGCAGCACCTCCAACTGCACCATCTTCTTCAGATTCCATCACTTCAACTTCAACACCTTCTACATCTCCAGCTACGCCTGCCCCAGTCTTGATCAGATCTGCCTCATGCCATCCCTATATCTCCTTCTGTGTCTAATAATCAATGTCTAATCGCCAACACCATAGCAAAGGGTTGGACACAGCTTCGCGCACCAAAAAAGACATTAATACTCTCGTCCTTACGCTTCACTTCACTAGAGTCTAGGCGAGATGTGCTACGACGCCAATCTACCCTCAAGCACACTAAGATCTTTTTGAATGAAGATCTTACTTAAGTACAAGTTGTGGAACAAAAAAAAGCACTTCAGGAAGCAAAGGAGACAGGTAGACGCATGATCTATAGAGACGGTAACATTCATTTTGTTGAGACCAAGCAAAAAGCTAATATTGAGAGCATAAATTTAATTGAGTTAGCGCGGAGTTAGAGAAATAAAGAGTTGTCTAGTTGAATATGTAAATGGTCTCAGTACCATATAATCCTGGCCTATAACTCTCTCTCTTCTTAGTGTTAATTTGTGTTTTAGTAATTTGGATAGTACAGTATAGTTTGTTTCGAAGGCATCTTGGATGTACTTCTTTCGCCTTATATGCATCTCTCTCTCTCTCTCTCTCTCTCTCTCTCTCTCTCTCTCTCTCTCTCTCTCTCTCTCTCTCTCTCTCTCTCTCTCAGACCTGCTGTTTTTACCTCAGCATTCACATCATCATCATCCTCTATCCTTGATTTCTTCAGTAGGGGTCCTCTATGATATGATATTTATTATATAGAGTAGAGTAGAGTTTCTGTCTAGTCTTTTGATCTAGTAGTTGTTGTTTTTGTTTATGGAGACACTTGTATGTTCCTTTCAAATCCATATATTTATTGGGTATGAACTCAATGAGCCTGAAAAGGCTCCTCAGGGGTCAAGCTAGACTTTATTGGACATATTTCTACACCTACCAAATATGGGTGACTTGAGCCCACCATTATATTGAAACTCAGGCTTGGTACATAGTCTTACATGTATAATGGGACTCTTCGAGTTTCATCACATCACTTCAAGTGGAGGGAGATAAGTAGCTTGCAAAGGATCCCCAAGGCAAGGTTAAGTCCGATAAGCATCTTGGCTTCCAATGTTCTACCTAATATAAGGTTAAAGGGAGGTCTTATTGTTTGTTTCAAGACCAACTAATTAAAAGTAGTTATTTCTCAAGCATCATTGTGTGAAGCAAAAGATTTGCCAAAGACTACCTCCTAGACTATGCGATGTCTACTTATCAAAAATTTATGAGAGAAGAATATGATGCATGCATGAAGTGGAAAAACAATTATTGCAAGTCTATGAAAGTCACAATCTAATCCAAGTTTAGTTAAGACTCTAACGTTGTGAGTCTAATTGATTGATAGACTGTTGTCCTATCAATGATCTCATCTATATTTGGACACTAATTAATCAAATAAATGCATGTCCCTATAGGTGCATGTGTGTGTGCATGTGTGTGTACGTGTGTGTTTGTGTGTGCATGGTGTGTTTTTGGGAGGGCAAGGGGGTTTCCCACGCAGGTTTCCCAATCTTGACCCTTAATGATGTGTCTCATGTTGACCATGATGCTTTGAATGATAATATTTTGTATGTTGAAATCTTAAAAGCCCGTTCCGAACAAAATGGGTCGGAACGTTCTGGAACGTACTGGGTCGGAACGAAACTACAAGAGATCTGATCATCCTGAAACAGGTTCGAACCGCTTTCCGATTCGAGCCTGGCCTGGCGGTTCGAACCTCAAAGAATCAGTTCGAACCGGCCGGTTCGAATCAACCTGTTCGAATCGGGATGCAACCTTGGAACGAGTTCATGTAAAAAAGAAACAAGGCATCAAAGTGCCACCTACTGGCCGTGATCTTCCTTCTTCGCACTGAGGGACGCTTGTAATGCACTGAGGGACGCTTATAATGCACTGAGGACGCTTATAATGCACTGAGGGACGCTACAGATCAGAAATCGATTTGAAATCATTGTTCAAGACATACGTTCAAGACAAGACATATATCCGAGCTAGAATTGCTGTATCTTGATACATTGAATACAGTCATTAGAGGAAAGAGGCTGCCAACCACTGGCCTACATTCCAAAGACTTAACACATTGATCTTGAGTTGCTTTCGCCACGACGCAAATTTAAATCAAGAAACTGCCTTCAAAAAAAGTGACTACATTGCTTACAAAATGTTGTTTTTGCCATTTGCTATTACGTTTGCTGCTTTCAGTTGTAGTGTACGCACTTTTTTGGACATTCATGGTAGGATATTTGTGATCCAAGCTCAGGCTTTCTAGCAAAGATTTTATTGCTGATAAGAAAATAGGATATCTTTGTATCTAAATAGGACAATGCTATGTATCTTTGTAAAAAAACGTATTTTAAAAAAAAAAAATTGGGAGTCCCGTTCCGGAACGGAACGCGTTCCAGAACGTGTTCCGTTCCAGAACGAGCAACCATACGTGTTCCGTTCCGGAACGGGCAACTAAGGTTGAAATGTTATGGTTGCTTTGATCACCTTAATCATTTTCTCGTCAAGAAACTACACTACAGAATGTTGTAGAGTTAGACTACACACGAGCTACATACCCTTATGTAATCAAGGAATAAGCAAGCTATGACTTAAAGTACAGATTCATACTACTTCAAACAGGAACAAGATCTTTCCAGAAAAACACTTTGCCCTACTTTTATGGTCTCCTCATCCCAAAACCTTGTTTGAAAGATGTACCGATGAATGACTGACTTAATATAGAAATAATATAGTTCCAGCTTTATAGCAATTTGAGATACTTTTTCTTTTAACGAAAAGGCGTATTAGCAAGCTGAACAAAAAACTACTAAGAATTTCAGATCAAAAAACAAAGACAAGTATTTTGAAAATTTAAGCGCAAAACATATGACCAGGCATTATAACCTAATATTAAATTTTGCTCCTATGCTTATTCATAGCATTATAGCCTTAAACAACTGAAATTTCATAGGCATATTGATCTTTGTTTCTCACCCCTATAAGGCAATTATAGCAAAATGATTAAATGCCTCATTATGTGGTAGGTGAATAACTAGTAATCTAATGATATGCACAACCCTCGCACTCCTAAAGCATATAACAAGACTACTCTATGCAGAAAAAGCTGTACCTCAATTGGAACAGTTATCATGCTTTACAGGTTTACAGAGCTACCAGTCTCACTTCCCTCTAAACGTGACGACAAACGAATATGTGTGCAGACACCCACGATTTCCTTTTACCTTCTCTTTCAGTGTCAGCGCAGGAAAGATTGCATTCTCCAAAAGCGTTAAAAAGTGTGGAGCCAAAAGACGCCATCCCTGCCAAAAAGACGAAACTCTTTTACAAAGATGAAGAGTTTATCAGTACCAATCACAATTCATAGTAACAGAATTGACCTACTAACAAAAGTTGAAACTGTCAACACTTGTTGCTAGTAATGATATTGGATGATTATGTGAGACCAAGAAATAAAGGCATTGCAAATATGATGCACAGGTGTCCTTTTTGGAGAAGCGAATGTTTGCAATAGTGGATGCGTGGACTGAAAATGTGGGGGCAGCTACACAACAAGTAACTCAGACTTGGGGCCTTGAGTTGTGGCTATATAAGTGGTGAACTCATCAAAGAAAATGGCTTAATTTTCTTAAGACTGTAAAATGTGTTATAACTGCCAAGAAGGCAACCTGACACTTGAAGATGTAGATGAGCGTCAAATTGCAATCTCGTACTTGAAAACATAAAAGCCACTAAAATACCTTATTTTCATGTTAGCCTGAAATTCTGACGTAATAGCGCTGCTAGTTTATATAATTTATGTGACATCAAAATTAATCAGTTAAATACAAAGAAGCCAAGAAGGGGCGATCGCTCCTATTTTTTAACGTGCAAGATATGTGCAACCATTGCTGTTTTCAAGAAAAACACTAGGTTGGACTCACAGGTCCAGTCTCCAGCACATTCGAAATGACGTCGAAGGCCAACGATATGATTCTCTCTTGCATAGGATGTAGAGTCTGAAACATCATACATAGAACAATTATACATATTTATAAATATTGATTAATTTCATATGGAAAAGGAAGTTAAATATGATTTTCATATATGCATTCAGAACTTTGTCCTGCAAATAGAATCTAACGTTAAAAGTTCAACTTCATCAATTATACCTTACAGATTGCACTGTGCCCCACAATTCTCAAGGCTGCAGATGACATGCTAGGTAAAAATCTGCAGACAGGGTAAGCTTTGGCTATAACATTTCTGATTGTTATGCAACTCAAAGGATCATAAAATAAACAGCGTTCAAGCATTGCATTTTGACATAATTGGGTAGGAAAGGACACTAGCATTCACACTAAAAGGAAGATGTTGGAAAAAGTAGAGGCAATTGTTACTTGTCAATATGCTTCCGGTGTCGAGTTATAAATGTACAGAATATCTGTAAGACTCTTTTCCAGGTCTTGAGCCTAAAAACTTGTTCCTCCCTGCCCATGGTCTCCTCAAGAATGACCAATTCTAGCAAAGCCAAGAAACCTTGAAACCACTTACTCAAATGAGCAAGTAGGGAGATAGGCATATGTGATCTCACCTGCAAAGAACACCACATCAAGCAATCACAATTGTTGCCAAGTTCTCACAAGCTTGGTATCCTACACCCAGAATTTGCCATAAAGACCAGCTATGAAAGAGTCAGGGAGTTTCTATAAATCTCTCCAATCTAGGAAAACAATTCAATTCGATAAATAACACCTTTAGCATTCTCTAAGCATGATGCACGACCCAAATACTCTCCAAACTTAAGCAAAAGTTTCAATGAACAGCTTCTGATATTCAGTTGCAGTTTGGACATTCAAAGTTTTGAAGTTAGGAAATCATCAGAGAGAAATACTTCGCACCAGGGCTACAGAAATACTCTAGAAAACCGATCACTGCCCGTTTAGTTCTGGTTGATCATTTCTAGCAGTAGCAGTAACACTTCTGGATCTATTTATTGCAATTCGCTGACTTCCATACAGCTTTTCAAAATGTGGCTATTCAGTTGCAAGATGCAGCGAACCAACAGAAACCATAGAATCTCGAAAAGAGGAATTGAAGATGATCAAGATAACGTCCAGATCAAACATGCACTGGCGAATCGCTGTCCGCCATTCGGACAGCAATCCGAATCATGACCCCCGATTCACTGGGGAGTCACGGTTCCCTGGCATTTCTTTTTTTCTTTTTTTTTTGGAAAGGAATTGCATACAATATGGGTATCAAGAGAGAGAGGAAAAGGAGAGGATCATGATTTCCAGTCGTTTCGAAACCAATTATGAGCATTTAGCACCTTATGCATTTGACCAAGTCAAGCACCCGAGATTGCTTATCAGCACTTTTACAGTGTAGAGAGCCAAAAAAAGCATTAATCCATATTTAAGCGCTCGCTCTCTCTCTCTCTCTCTCTCTCTCTCTCTCTCTCTCTCTCTCTCTCTCTCTCTCTCTCTCTCTCTCCATGCCTTCCCGTAAGAAAGCCCCCACCCCCCCTCTACTGCCACATCACCCGCGACCTCACCCTCCCTCACTGCCACCTCACCCCCCCTCGCTGCCACCTCACTCCCCCCCTCGCTGCTGGTTCATCCCCACCCCTCGCTGCTGACCCCCACCCCCTCGCTACCTACCCTCGCTGATGCCTCATCCCATGCTACTGATCTACCCCCCCCTCGCTGCTGCTACTTCTACCTCAGCTGCTGCTGCTATTTCAGCTGCTGCCACCTCAGCTGTTGATGTTGACCTCATCGCTGCTGATTCTGATCCACCCCCCTCCCTCGTTGCTGCTGCTGATTCACCCCCTCCCCTCGCTACTGCCTCATCCCACCCCTTTGATGCTTCTTCTTCTATCTCCTCTTCCTCTATCTCTTCTTCTTTGAACTCCAATCAGCTCATTGTGCTTCTCGTCTTTGTTGTCCTGACCTACGCCCTACCCGATCCTGTTAGGAATTAATGTTTATTTGATACCGCGTAGTGTGACCATGCCTGCATACTATTATAGGGGCCATTACTATTTTTAGTAAGTTGTGTTATAGGGGCATTACTATTTATAGTAAATTCGTTTTTTTTATTGCTTATGCACGTAGGTGGGCACACTACTACTAGATTAGGACTTGTTTTTATTACTTCCAAATAAATCTTGGGTCTTAACCCAATATAGGTAGTATTTTTAGCAATTAGCTTTTGTTCTTTTGCTATTTAATTTAGACTTTTAGCTTTTTCACATAGATTAGAGAAAGCATATAGGTAGGCTAGCGCCCCACCACAAAATCATTCCAGTGTTTTAGAGCTTTGCTCAAGCCTCAATTCTTCTATAATCTGAATTCTCTTTAATCTCTATGCTTGATTTGTGTGAGAGGACTAGCAAGGTTACAAGCCGATTCGATCGGTGCCGATTCGACTGGTTCAAACCAATTCGAACCGGCCAAGCTGGTTTGAACCGCGAAAAAAAAAATTCCAAAAAGTTTTTTTGGCTTTTTTGAGGGTTTTTTTTTCCCGGTTCGAACCAGCTCCGAATGGTTCGAACGGTTCAAACCGCGATTCATGCAACTATGAGGACTAGTAACTCCATCTAGAAATTCTATGACAAATTCTGACATCGTATCAGAGCAGGCTTTTTGGTGAGAGAAAAAGAGTTTGATTTTCTAGGTCCGACTGGCTGTTGCGAAACCTGTCGGGAGATCAGTTCGCTGGAATCAAACTTGTTGGATCGCTGAGTAGAAAGCAGATCCGAACTGCTGTTGGAATCAAAGCTGACTGGAGGCTGATTGTTGTTTGCAGTATACTTTGTTGCCGCTGGAGGTCGCAAATTGCAGTTGTTCGCTGCTTGAATCTTGATCTTCTTCGCTGATTACAAGATCAGACCTGACCCCTATTTACAAATCTGATTTCATCTCTGAAAATCAGACTTGGGTCCGTAGATCAGATCAGATATCAGATTCAATTTATTGCTGTCTGCAGATCACATAGATACAGATCAGTTTATCTACTGCAGAAATAGATCAGAAACAGGCAGATCACTGACAGGTTGTTGCGCTGGAAACAGGCAGGTTGCTGAGAGAAACAGATCATATGTTTCATGGGTCCGTTTCGTACGTCGTTTCGAACCGGGTTTGAAATGCGTATGAAACTGGAGGTTCAGGTTCGAAACGGGAAACTTTTTTAGGGTTTTTTTTTTGGAAAATGTGTTTTTATGGGTTTTGGGGGGTTTAGACATGTCATAGAAAGACTAGTACCAAGTAGATACATCCAATTTCATGAGAATGCTCTAGAAAATGCAATTTCAAGAGGAGAAACTATGTATGGTCACTTTCCTCAATCAAAAAAAAATTCATTTTTTTAATAGGCGTTTCGAACGTAAGAAACGCGTTTCGAAACGGGCCCGTTTTGAACGGGGCATTTCTTTCGTGTTTCTTTGTGCGAAACACGTTTCGATGAAACATTGAACAGATCAGACCTGATCACTGTTGTGTCAGAAATAGACAAGATCACTGCTATTTCAGAATTTTTGTAGGGTTTTTGACTACTGATTTCTGAGGG
Organism: Diphasiastrum complanatum; assembly: GCA_029204225.1. Lineage (NCBI taxonomy): Eukaryota > Viridiplantae > Streptophyta > Lycopodiopsida > Lycopodiales > Lycopodiaceae > Diphasiastrum > Diphasiastrum complanatum. The sequence continues at coordinate 80,631,915 of CM055093.1, read as the reverse complement.
AAATCTTGATTAAATTTGAAAAGATACTGATTGCTGAAAAATCAGGCTATAAACATCAATATAATGGCAGGGTTGAACGATGTTGTGTTGCCGAAATCTAGCAAGCTAGATGGAACAAGCTACAGCATATGGAAGTTCAAGATACAAAATATTCTCCAGGATCGAGAATATTGGAGATCGTCACAGGTGTCAAATACATCCTAATACTAATAGGGAGTTGCGGGAGTATCAGAGACGTAGAAGAAAAGCCCATCATGTCAGTTAGAGATATGATCATACCTCAAATCAGAGATGTTGTTGGACCTAAGGAGGCTTGGGATATATTGAAGAACTTGTATGAGAATAAATCAGTCACGAATCTTGTTCTTGACTAATAAGCTACACACATTGAAAATGGGTACAATTGAATCAGTAATGGACTACTTTACTCAGGTGAAAGATTTGAGAGGACAACTTATTGCAGTTGGAGAAAGTGTTCAAGATTCAGTTTTGGTATCCATTGTGCTTAATAGTCTACCTTTGGCTTATCAAAACTTTGTAATGATGCTATCGTTAAGAGAGACAAGGCCTTCTTTTGATGAGCTAAATGCCAATGAGACGCCAAAATATTGTCAACGGGGACGATTTCAAGAAACAGACATTCCTAGCAAAGAAGCAAGAGCAAAGTTCCAAGAAGGGTGGCAAAGGGAAGAAGAAGGCAGCAACAAGATATGGAGAAGAATCAGTCAAATCAATCAAAAGATGGAAAGAAAGTAGTTCAAAAGGGAAACTGCTTTCGGCACAACAAATTCAAGAAAAAGCAGGATGGGAATTTTGCTGAAGAACAAGAAGCATCTAATGCAAAATTGAGTGCTTTAGATCTTGAAGACTATGAGTTGTTTTCGGCATCGACATCTTCTGGTGGTGGCTTCTCGAAGGAAGAAGACTGTTGGTTTATTGATTCAGGAGCTTCGAAGCATATGACACCTAGGTGGGAGTGGCTATCTAGTTTTCAAAATTGAGATGATGGATCAAATGTGAAGTTGGGAGATAACTACTCATATAATATAAAAGGAGTTGGAAAAGTACAGGTTCAATTACCTTCAGGGAAGATTGGAGACATAAAGGACGTGCTTTATGTACTAGGAATCAAGAAAAACTTACTCTCAGTATCAGCTATTGTGAAACAACACGGTGGTGCAGTTTCATGAAAAGTTGTCTCATCAAGAGGAAAGATAATGAAGTAGTAGTTGAGGGCATACTTGTAGTTCGGTTATACAAACTTCAGGCTCAGGTGGTATTGGATCATGATGCAAGTGCTGCGGATATTGGATCAATAAGTAACTTATGGCACGAAAGGTTTGTTTTATTATTGGAATACGTTATCTAACATAGTAAGAAATTACCTATGAGAACTCAATCTTATGGGGGAGCAAGTTACTTCATGGTATTTGTGGATGACTATTCTAGGAAGACATGGATCTATCTTCTCAAGAATAGGGGTAAAGCGTTCAAGTATTTCACATGGTTTAAGACACAGGTGGAGAACGAAACATATAGACAAATCAAAATACTCCGCTTGGAGAGAGTATATTTCTACGGAATTTCAGGTGTTTTACAGGGATCATGGTATAAAGAGACAATTTGCAACCACAAACACACCTCACGGAGTTGCGAAAAGAAAGAACTGGTGTATAGTGGAAACTGCGAAGAGTATGCTCAAACCTAAGGATTCCAGAGGATTCTAAGACGACCAAATGTTTATTCCTTGGATATGATAGTCAAGAGAAGGGATACGGGTTATATGACTTGGAGGGTAAGAAAGTCATGATAAGTGGGGATGTAATCTTTGATGAGGAGGCAACTCATAAAGATACAAAGATACCTTATGATAGGAATCAAGATGGAGGAATCCCTATATTGTGTGACGAGTTATTACAAGAGCCTGAATCGACACATGTATCGCCTATGCCAATCCAAGTGCCTAGAGTGACCTTGGTTGAGAAAGGAAAGAGGAAGGAGAGATCAAGGATATGGGATACTTGTTCACCGCCTACTTCACCAGGCAGGAAGCATCCTACATCAGAAGCTAGAAGATTTCCTCGATGGTACTATGAAACGATCAAGGATAGTGTTATTATGGAACAAAGAGAGTCCAGTACGCATGGAACTAGGAGATCGGCTAGGCTTGACAAGCAATTTGAAGGTCAGGATCGACAAGAGGATCGACAGGAGGATCATCATGAAGATCAAGATCGACAGAAAGAAGATCATGAAGATGGGGATGTACATTTTGCATATATGGCCACAGTATTGGAAACCAAGGATCCATCCACTTTCAGAGAGGCTGAAAAAGAGGATATTTGGAGGAAAGCTATGGATGAGGAGTACGACTCAGTCATGAAGAACAAGACTTGGAGACTTGTTTGGTTACCTACAGGTAAAAAAGCCATTGGATGCAAGTGGGTCTATAGAACTAAGTACAAATCAGATGGTTCTATAGATAAACATAAGGCAAGATTGGTGGCAAAAGATTATGCTCGACAGGAAGGGATTTGTTATGAAGAAGCTTTTGCACTAGTTGCTAAGTCTACTACTATGAGGACAGTTTTATCATTGGCAGCTCAGTTTGGATGGGACATTCAACAAATGGATGTGAAGAGTGCATTCTTGAATGGATTTCTAGAGGAGGAAGTCTACATGGAGCAACTAGAGGGATACATAGTAGCAGGACATGAAGACAAGGTTTGCAAGTTGGACAAGGCACTACATGGACTTAAGCAAGCACCTAGGGCATGATACATAAGGATTGACACATACTTTGAGCAGCTTGGCTTTCAGAGGAGTAGTTCGGAGCATACACCTTTATGTTTTGATCAAGGATGGTCATATTGTAATTGTAGTGATGTACGTGGATGATCTTGTTATTACAGGATCAAATCATAGTATGATTCAGGGTATCAAGAAAGATCTCTCATCGGAGTTTGACATGAAAGATCTGGGTTCACTACAATATTTTCTTGGGATTGAGGTATGGAGAGTAGCACAAGGGCTATTTATTTCTCAATCTAAGTATGCTCATGAACTTCTTGAAAAGTTCAATATGTCAAAGTGCAAGCCTATGTCTACACCATATGATAGTGGATGTAAGCTTACTAAAGCTGAGGAGGATCAGGATGTAGATGAGACGTTATATAGAAAGCTTGTTGGAAGCTTAATCTATTTAATTACTACGAGACCGGATATTGCTTATGTTGTGAGTAGGGTTAGTCAGTTTATGGCTAAGCCTAAGCAGATTCATTGGAGAGCTGCTAAGCAGGTACTCAGATATATCCAGGGTACTTTGAGGTTTGGTATTCTCTATGGGAGACAGGATGATTTGAAGTTACAAGGATATGTGGATGTTGATTGGGCTGGAGATGCTGAAGACTGAAGATCTACTACAGGTTATGTTGTTAGTCTTGGTTCTAGTGCTATCTCTTGGAGTTCAAAGAAGCAGTATACTATTGCATTATCACCTACAAAGGTAGAATACCGAGCTACTACAAGTGCGGCAAGTGAAGCAATATGGTTACGAAGGATTCTACATGATCTACATATGGTACAAGATTCACCTATGGTACTTTAGTGCAACAATCAGAGTTGTATTAAATTGGCGAAAAATCCAGTTTTTCACAACAGGACAAAGCACATTGAAGTACAACAACACTTCATCAGAGAGAAGATTCAGAGTGGTGAAGTGGAGCTTATCTATTGTCCTACGGAAGAGCAAATTGCGGATATCTTTACCAAAGGACTTGGCAAAGAAAAATTTCAGAAGTTTAGAGAACTTCTAGTTGTAGATAACAAAGTAAACATTAAGGGGGAGTGTTAGGAAGTGATGTTTATTTGATACCCCTTAGTGTGAATATGGCCATGCTTGCATGCTATTATAGGGGCCATTACTATTTTTAGTAATTTGTTAGGATTAATTACTATGTATAGTAAATTCGTTTTTCTATTGCTTATGCACGTAGTTGGGTGCAATACTACTAGATTAGGACTTGTTTTTATTACTTAGAAATACATCTTGGGTCTTGAGAGATCCCTACTTTTGCAGACTCCTACTCTACCTCCATGGTCTTGAGCAAACATGTCTCTCTTGCTGCTATTTGGCATTCCTAGTCTTTATGACTTGTTTGGCATGCGTCAACCACCTCAGTTGGTGTTTCTACTATTATACCAAGGTTTTTCATTGCTACAAATTATTGTGGATCATGTTCTCCTAGATGATGCTTTACATTCATGGGCATCACGGATACTCTGGTTTGATACTACCTTGTCTTCATGGGCATTACAGAATCATGATAATCTTTTAAAAATCAATAAACTTTGAAAAAAGGGCATGGATTTTGAAACAAGAATGAAGAGCCAAAAATAAACACAACTATGGCATCATGAACATGGCAATAGGAATAACAAGTAAAGAAATAATCTCAATTCGCAATCTACTTTTCGTTATAGTTTAGCTTTAAAGTTGTAAACGGTGTGCAATACAAAAAAAAAGGGATAAGACTTACAGCTAAATGAAAAATCTTGTTGAGTATTAGGAGGAGGTCATCATGTTGTGCTGCACAATTGTACTTAGATCCAACTGCCTAAGTTCCAAAAAAACAAGTGCAAATCCTTTGTAAGAGTTACAAGCTAAGCAACACAAGTACCAAAAGAAATTAAAGTTACATAAAGATTTGAAAATGTAAATAGAAAATTTACCTATACTCTTATACCTAAGAACAAGCTACTCTTAATTGATCATGCCCCTAATGAGGAGGCACCATGTGTATTTCTAGCTAACTAGAGAGTCAAGCAAGTCAAAGCTAGCCCAATAAGACGAAGCAAGCTTATCCACATGCCAAGTCACCACTAATAAGACCAAGTGAACTTATCCTGATACTAAAGAGGCAAAGGTACCAAATATACACACTAAAGTAGTAGCTGAAAACATTTATGAACAAATACCAACTATATTTGAAATTTGAATCATCATGCTACTAATTGTGAATCATCATGGAACATGTATGTCATGAATAAGGAAACAATTACAACACATTACCAAACACTATGTTTGTGCTTTATTAATGGCCACAAAAAGTACAGAAAGCGTCAAGTGCCAAAATATAGAAGAAACATGAAATCTCAAAACTAAAATTTTACACACTGTATCGGGATCGGTAATGTGCATTAGGAAGATCAATGATATGAGCATGGAACAAATGGGAAACAAAAGAGGACAAAAGTGGTAGAGCTTTCAAAAGCTAGCAAAGTGAAATTTTTAGCGCCCTACTCTCTACTCCTCGAAAACGAAAAGACCGTATATATTTTGGTGCACAATAAGGAGGATTCTGAGGATCTAGTCGAATTGAAATTTAAAGCACTATTGACAATATTCAAAAATGAATGATATGGTTTTTCCCCTACAACTCAAAAAATGCAACAAAACGGATCTCCCATCTTGAAAAGATGCTCAAATACCAAGCAACAAACATACTTAAAGGAAATGCAATAATACTACAAAGAAGTTAGAACTGTAAATGTGTTGCAAGAACTGCAAAATATACTGACCAGATTGATAATAGGATGACAATGCTGATAGGAAATCTATCAACCTGCAATCAAAGCCTACAACTAAACTACTTACAATCACTCATCCCAGTAATGAAGAGGCATAATGCCTATTTACAGCGGAGAAGAGCATCCAGCAGCTAGAAGGATAATAAGACCGAGCAAGCTTATTCAACTTCCAAATCACAACAAACAAGGCCAACTGACCTTATCCTGATACTAGACGTACTGATAGGAAGAACCATATGGTACACCAACAATGAATAAAAAATTGCGTGACGGAGACCCATGGCCAGATGTCCTATCCATTAATGGTCTATGAGTGTAAGAGAGACAAAGCATCTCCACCTATGAAACTACCTTATCAAAACGACTATTCTATTTTGCAAAGCTTCAATGGCACCTAAAATTCTAGAATGTGCAAAAGCATAGACATACAAAGAATAACTACCTGCTCAACCAGTTGATGAAACATTTCATGCAATGGAACAATAAGCCCTTTCGAGATTAACTCCAATTGCTCAGGAACTGGCTCTCTTGCAACAGTTGGGTCAACAAAGTACTACACAATCACACAGGAAGATAATTTTAAAAACGTCATCCATGATGGAGAGAGTACGCACCAATGATTCCTGTAAAATATCCTTTTATAGCATACGATCTAAATATCATAAAGATACAAAAATTTAACTGATATTGATTTTAGATGCTCAAACCCTTCCGGTTGACAGCCTCGCATAAATCCAGAATACTAGTTAGGAAGATTACATTCAACAATGAGTAAATAATATATAACTTCATGGCTGCTTTGTCCCCGTTTCTAATAGCCTTGACAAAAATACCTGAAACGGTTTTGCGATTGTCTGTACAGCCATTAGTACGTTCAGAATTTTAAGCTGAGAAGATCCAGCAAGATCGCTATTCTGAACTGCTATTTGCAAAGCAGGAACAAGTTCTGGCCATGAACAGTGCTCTCCAGCAAAATCTTCAACTGTAATGAGCCGAAACTGTAACAAGAGGAGTAAGGGCTCTCATCAAAATAGCAACATATTACCCTGGATTCTTCAGTGTCTGCCGTCAGTTCAATGTTGATATCAATCTTAATGATCACCCCAAGAGGAACACATTAGAGGTTGCATAAACATTCAAAAAGCCTAACACCAGGAAAGATATAGTTTGGAACCTACCGCTTCAATCAAAAGTTTCAAAACAGAATAATCGACTCTCAGCAGGACTTCAACTAGCCTTGTTCGAAGTTCCAGGCAGTCATTGCTGGAAATTGTGCCTTTATCACTCCAGTGATTTCTTATGAAATTTTTCAGGTATGTCGCTGCAGCCAATCGTTGCCCAAGTTCATGACCTCCTGAATGTAGCATTGCAAAGAAGTCAAAAACAAAAGGGTCATAACAATGTTACAATGCTAAATTTGGAACAAATCTTGTCAAGGCTTCATCTTCAGAACCTATGCATGCCTGCATATCACTACCTCCATGGCTGTAAACATTGCCTAAGTGAAAGGAAATGTTGCAAGCTAATGGCATATCCAACAAAACAAGCTGGCAGAATTCATAATGTATTGAAGATCAGAAACCACATCGATAACACACTTCATGTCAAGGCATTTGTACTTTCCATAATGGCCTACCCTTAATTAACTTGGAAGGCACATTTAACGAACATCAGGAAGAAAAAATGGCTTCAAATCTTCAACACGCTTGTGATTATTTAGATAAGAAACTTACATGTTTGGTCATTGTGTTGCTCACAATAAAGTCTAATCATTTTATTGTGACCTGCAATCTTACATTGTTGTGACTATTGTGTATGGCAAGTCAGATTCTAACAAATTTCTGAAAAACTCCTATTATACAATAAGAAAAAAGGTTGTCACATACTCTACCTGGTGCTAGGAGAAAACATCATCATACGACCTCATAGCCTTGCTTGCCTTTACCTGATCAACAGGCTGCAGAGCAACCCGATCAACAAGTTGTGTAGCAGCCACAGATCTGTAAGCTGCGTAGTAGCCAAATCCACAAGCTATGTGGCAGCCCAATCAATTGGATGCAGAGCAGCTTGCACAAGCCCCTCTATGGAACTGTCCATAAGGGGGGAGCGAAATAGCTGCCAGGAGATCTGTTGCCTACAGTTTTAGCTATAATCTATTTGATATCATTTGTGACATTAGCTAGTAACTTCCAACTTCCATAAATGACTAGAAAGATCATTGTTACTCGTCACTCAAAACATTAATGCCACACCATACATACTTAGTAGTAAATTAGCAAACCTACAATAACACTCGAAAAAACCTCAAGGCTCTCTCGCTCGCTCTCTCTCTCTCTCTCTCTCTCTCTCTCTCTGGAAAATGTGCACCACCCCAACTCCCGCCATAGTCCTTAACCACGGTTCAAACCGTTTTTCCCAACCCTATTTTCACCAGGCTAAATTGAAGCCTGATAGGGATGTTTTCAAGGAAACATTCAAAAAAGAGTCTCTCGAACCTTGCAAAGGTATGACATTCAGATAACTATGACACATTACCATGTATCAATGATAAATCTTCAACTAGTACCCTAAGGTCCTTTAACTTGATAAAGTGCCTATGACAATCAACTCCTTGCAAAGGAATGTTGTAAATTACAACATCCTTATTCATATCATCAATGCACCAAAGTAGGAGCAAGTCCAAAACATAAAAAGATGTCCATGTTAGCTTTCATCAAATTACGCATAAAAGACCATAAGATGAACCTCTATCGTTTTCATAAACTAATGACTTACTTAAGCGACAATGAAGGACAGTAGCATTAGAGAGTGAAAGGAATCCAATGAAGTTCTCAATTCACCATAGAAACGTTAAGGAAAGATGCATATTCCCAAATTAGCTTGGGGTGTAATGACTACAATATTTGTTGGTGTATGGATGTTGAACTTATTGATCTAAGAAATGTGTAGCACGTTTTTGGATACATACTATGTATTAACAATCATTCAAGTATCTCAAAGAAAAAAGTGTATACAATAACAAGCTTATGTTGAATGCACATGTAAAACATAGATTTTTGAGAAAAGCTCATTCTAACCTGCTGCGATGGTTAGTAAACAATTGCCAAATCCTGGAAAAGCTTCTGTTGATGCTAATGCTATTGTTGCTGATCTAACAACTGCCTCGTCTGGACTTGTTGTATTAGTTAGCCATTGTACAACTTGTTCCATTCCCACTGCCATCTTTTACAACTTGCATTGAAATCAATAGCTTTTAAGGCTTTTGCATGAGACTAACTATTTGAATTGTGTCTGCAAAGACAAGTAAATAATATTATCATGTAGTAATACTTCTCTATCATTTTTCATATAATGACGTACTGGAGAACAAAACTTGAGTTTTCATCTCTAATATCTGTACCAATGAATTTCTATGTCATGAATCGTTTGCTCACATTTCTTCTTTTCATTTAATAAAGCAAGAAGAGTTTTGAACTATCAATAACCCGTTTTGATCATCCCCCTCAATGAGAAACTAGATCTAGTAGAAGTGGCATACACATTATCAAAACAATGAAAAACTAGAAACGCTCCTTAAGCTTCACAAATAAGAATACCAATTAGGTTGGATAATTAACTTTCATTGTAAGAGAGAATGATAGCTTGTTGAAAGCAAGTTGAAGCTATGTGAGAGCTTTTAAAGAAGAGGAACGTAGTCATAATTTGTAGGCTACTTCACATAAAGATGGCATAAATGACCATAAAAGATATAGCAGATCAAATGAAGTTCCTAATTCATCATGGAAACATCATGCATCAATTTTTACTATATTGCCTTAGAATTAATGTCGATAATAGGTAAAATAGCCTTTGATAGTTGTCTAATATGTTGGCTTCATGTAACCCCTTTGATCCATTCTTAGTTTCCCTCAAATCTAAATGATGATCATGGCGAAAATAGCGAGCACTTTCAACTGCAAAGGTTATTCCAACTAAAAGTGTTGAGGTTTAGAGATTGAATGGTGGCAATTATATCAAACATGGGCATCAAGTAAGCAACTGGGTGGGGGTTGCATAAAGCTAGCATATCAGACCACTATATGGAGGGAACTTGACCTATTATGGACATTCATCTTGCGGTGATACAGTGGGGATTGATGCATAAGACCTTTAAGAGGGCGAGAATCTGGAGGAGCCGATCTACAACATAAGTAGGGGTCAGCATTTCATTGGCAAGTAGGACTAACTAGTGCACATAGAACAGATTTTCCATGTATCAGTTTTGCTTAGGTTTTGGTGAAGTTAATAATATTGCATAGTAGATTACAAAAACTTCTATGTTCTACGTGATTTTCTATTGATGTTATGTCTAGGATAATATGCAACATAAAAAAGGAGACATGCAATTCAACTTTATGGAGTTCAGCCACAAAATCTTAGACCAAATTCATCAAGCATAGCATGGACCAAATGCTGCGACATCCCTACTCACCTTCTTAGTGCCCTACAATAGGTGCAAATCGAATGCACAAACATATGTGCACATAGACTTTCATACATTTGTACAAATCCATTATACTAAGTTTATGTCACTCCTCCGAAGGCAAAGAGCCCCGCCAAAGACCTGTGACCCGCTTGATCACCCAGCTACTTGCCGACTAGCATCTCGTCACTAACGGCTAGGTCACAATTCACCGCATCTCAGACACCTTGTCAGGCGATCACACCAGGTCATTGCTTATAACGCACCTATCCCAGCTTTGGACAGATGTCCACTCTAGTCATCAGCCATCGCCAATACTTACCCTCAAGCCCTCCCTCCAGTAACCGGCCGTGCAAAGGTCATGCTAGTGCCGAGACTGGGCTCTTACAAAGGCAAAGCCAATCAAATGAAATGCCTACTTTCTCACGGAAAAAATTAAGGGAAATTTACATTTCATCACTTTAGCTTGCTTAAAACTGTCAAACTCCAATCTGAAACTTAACTCTAAACATAGAAAATCAAGTACACATAAAACTGAAACTTCGATCCTTGGTGATTTCCCTGCATGCAAATAACATCACAAAGCATGAAACATGGTGGAGCTATCTGCCTTGTCTCCTCCCAACCTTTGCTAAATAGATTATGATCAGGAATGCCTCTCTCTAGGCTCACTTATGCACAATCTGTCAGGCTTCATTGTCAACTAGAAGCGGAAACATTCACAATGAATTAAATGATTAACGTTCTATGAACAATCAAATTATGCATACTGGTGGAAGCAAAGTAGGATATCAATGGAGACAAATCTCTATACAAAGAATGTATGTACATAAGCATTGCCACTCTCTCTAGTCTCTCCAGCCCCTTCAGGCTCTTCCTCCTCTTCAGCCTCTTCCTCCCCTCTTCAACAGAAAGAGGCCGCCTATTTATACTAATAGAGATAGAGAGATCCAAAGGCCAATGGTTCCCAATGTGGAATATCCAAGAGCCAACAGCCAAGAGCCATATGTTACATAGGAGTTACAAAAGCAAATGAAAAGCCTTGGCATTGGACAGCCAAGTGCTGATTGGAGAAGATCACTTGCCCCATGGACCCCCCATTATGAGTTGGGCCCCTCCAAACTTGAGTACTGTAGGAAAGCAAAAGTCAAGTCACCAAGATCTAGTTATCAATCAATCTTCACAAGAAACAAGAGAGAAGAGGCTAGGCGCCCAACTCTAAGAGAAAGAAAGAAAGAAAGCTTTATTAATGTCTTTTCCATGCCAAAAGGCATATAAGACTAATGAAGTACATGTCATGTATGTGGTAACCATGGGAGCGTATACAAATGTCTCCAAACTGTAATAAAGAAAACATCTAGTGCAAACTACAATAGACCCGTATGCGAGAGTGAGCATAATAATCATATGTATCTAGGGTAAGATGTCAAGGCTGTGCTGTTGCTGCTGTGTTGATGCTGTAAAAAGATGTAATGCGAGCCACATAATGGGAAAGCACTGGAGCCTGCCGGCGGCGTCTGTGAGCATGAGCACGTGCATGTGTAATAGTAGAAGTACGCCTCTGCGAAGAATGTCTAGTAATCCTGGTAGTAACATGATGGTGGGAGGTACACTGTCTCTGATCTCTATGAGCATGAGAGCGGCCATCAGCCTCGTCGTCGTCATCATCATAATCCTCATCCTCAGGCACTAAATCACGCGATCTTCGTCTAGTAAAGAAAGAAGTAATCAATGGCTGTGAGGTAAAATGTTGGGGTGTCTCGTATAAATCTCTCCGTAGTCTGGACATCTCGTGTACCATCATAGCGACACACCGTGGGTCCTCATAAGCTATGAGAGAGCATAGAGTGGTAGGCATCTCTCGGAAAAGGCAATGACCTTTCTTCTTTTGAGTGTTGACATCTTGACCTCCAATGAGCTTTTGCTCATCCTTGGAAGGAGGCTTCCCCTTTCTTTTGACTTGCCTTTGCCCTTGCCTTTCGTGAAGAAAGCTTGATCGTGTTGAGTGTCACCCGAAAAATTTTGCCTCGTTTGCTCCTCTTGAAGAAGCAGCCCAACAAGTTCATCAAAGGAGAGTTGATGTCCCCTAAGAGAGATACTCAAAGATGAAACAAATGGAAGATAAGAGGAAGGTAATGAGTTGAGAGTAATGGAAACAAATTGAGCACCCTCAATTATCTCATCATTAAGAAGCTCCTCACGAAGATCCTTGATCTTCATCAAGTGATTGGTCACTTGATCCCCTTCTTGCATCTTCAACAAAGAAAGCTGATTTCTGAGATACACCACTCTTGCTGGATTTTTGACTCTATACATAGTATAAAGTGTATCCCACGTAGTTTTAGATGTCTTACAAGACCTAATATGAGGTAAGATAGATCTTTTCATAGCAAGAGCGACCATAGAATGTGCTTGTGCATCCCTTCTATCCCACTTCTTTTGTTCTTCCGAAGATGTAGAAGATGATGATGATGATGATCCACGAGGTGTAGGAGGTGCCAAAGACGGAGGCCTTTCCTCATCACCAATAACCAAATCCCACAGCCCTTTCGCTATGAGAAGATTCTTCATCATGTAACTTCACAAGGAGTAGTTTGTGCCATCCAACCGATCTTCACTAAACAAAGAACCGATAGCTTCCAATTCTTTAGCCATTACCTCCAACAGAATTCAGCTTGTAGTAGATAGGAAAGACAGCCTTTCCACAACCAAATCTACTCAAAAAATTTGCAGCAAACAAAGAGCTGAAAGTAGGAGCACAAGATGTCTTTCAATATGCAACCAAAGTGCCCAAAAGATAGTGGATAGATGGTTGTCTTTCTACACAAAAAAACCAGCTTAAATTAAAGCCTACACCGAAACCCAATTAAGAAGCCAAATAGTGTGATCAACAAACACTCCAATAGGGTTGTTGAAAGCGCCCTACTGCTTGCTGAGAATCTACAAATTTCCAGCCACAAGTTGACCTACCCCTGAATAGGGTTTGCTGAATTTTGGGCACCCTCCTACACAAATGCAAACCTGAAAACAAAAACAGCAAGATAAGGAGACACCACAACCAAAAATCAGTAGCGGATTTTTGGGCTACCGTCCTCCAAACAAAACTTGCTGAAAACTGGTTGCATAATTATCAGATTTGAGATTCTGATTTTTGGGTGCCACAAATTGCTCCTCCAAGATCTCTGATGGGCGCCCTCCTTCAATCTGAAAAGAGACAAAAAGCTGATCCAAACTCCACTTGGAAAGATCAGCAGTATGCTGAAATTTCAGAACAAAACGTAGAGAAGCTACTCTTCTAGTAGGGCACCAGCATACAAGCTTGTTGCAGATCCGGTAGCTCTGATACCATGTAGGAAAGCAAGAGTCAAGTCACCAAGATCTAGTTATCAATCAATCTCCACAAGAAAGAAAGAAAGCTTTATTAATGTCTTTTCCATGCCAAAAGGCATATAAGACTAGTAAATGTACATGTCAAGTATGTGGTAACCATAGGAGCGTATGAAAAATCTCCAAAACAGTAACAAAAATAGCAATCTAGAGCTAAAGCTATAAACTGAAATAGATGTGATGCTATTAGAAACATGTGGGAGCATGTATACTGCTAACAGTCATGAGTGAGATATGACGCTATCATCTAGTCATGTCCTGCTGGTGCTGATGATATAGAAGGATGTAATACGGCCTGTGGCATGAAGGGCCACTAGTGGTCTCTGACGTCGTCTGAGAGGATGAAGAGGTCTCCTCGTGATGGGTCGAGTAGCTCGTGCTGCAACATGGGTATGTGTGGGACGCTGTCTCTGGTCTCTGTGGGCAAGTAGGTCATCATCATGATCGTCACCGTCATCAAAACGTCCTCTCCTCCTGGAGAAGAAAGAAGTGATCTGAGGCTGAGAAACCTGACTCGGCTGGGCTGTCTGATACAAATCTTGTCGTAATATAAACATCTCTCGTATCATGAGTGCCGCGCATTGGGAATCCTCATAAGCTATGAGCGATCGTAAGGTGACAGGCGTGTCTCGGAACAAACAGTGGTATCTCCCTCTGATCTCGTAATATACCGGGCACCTAAAGATAAAGTGCTCCTCTGACTCCACCTCCTCTAAAGAGCATAACTGGCAAATCCGCTCCTCTCTCGGGGTACCCTGGAATCTACCAGTCTCAATAGCCAACTGATGTGATGATACACGGAGCTGTCCCAATGTAAATCTGAGGCAATGTGATAGTCTCGAGTCCAAATAATGCGGTAAGACCGGGAACCCTGCTATGTCAAGCTCAATAAAATGAGTCCAGTAGTAGTCGGGTTTCACCCCACCCCAAGCTGTCGCCCCCAAGTACGGTCGAGATATGCCCGATACAAGATGCACTTGATATACTGATGAGTGCCTGAGGGGAGCTCTGTAATGGAGATACCAAATGACTCAAGGAGGAAATGGGATGCCTGAGAGAACCACGATAGTCGATAGCCCTGGTCATGAAAAAAGTGTGAGGAGACAAGTGTTGTCTGTGTATATCTCATATCCTCATCGGGCAAAGCCTGGATTCTCTGAATGTATGTGATAAGCTGGAACACGGCATATATCTGAATGGGTGTAACGGCAAACTCTGCAAGAAGGATCTCATGTGGAACCGAGGGCTTCGCCCGAATCATACGGGCTAACATGGTGGTCTGCAATCGTGAAATGCTGGCCCAATGTGATGAAGGGAGGCCGGTGCACCATGTCTCTGCTGCATATAAGGCTGTGGGGGTGACAATAGTATCAAAGAGTCTACACTTACTGCGAACATCTCAGATGAGCTTCCTGAAACAGAACCGCTCAAGCTGAACAAGAGAGGAATGCCCCTTCCCAAGTCGGGTGGTGGCAGCTTGCCGCATGTGAAGGTAGGACCAGAGAAGAGTATCCCCAAAAAACTACCTCTAAGGCCTGTCCATCTAGGATGAGCTCCTGGCGCTGCATGAAGGCTCGAGAAGTGTTGAAGACCATAACCTTGGTCTTTGCAGTGTTCACCCCCAACCCCCATCTGGTACAAAATCCCTGTAAACAATCCAGCTGCCTCTGCAAACCCTCTCTGGTCGGGGATACTAGTACTACATCATCCGCATAAAGGAGCATAGCAATCAGAATGGTGCCAAGTCTACAGCCACCCCCGCCACACTGTGAGATGACTCGCTCTAACTCATCAATATACAATCCAAAGAGAACCGGTGAAAGAGAGCACCCCTGTTTCACCCCAATGGTGCTCCAAATGTGATCAGATAAGCCACTGCTATGTCGGAAACATCCCAAGACCTTCTCATAAAGAGCCATCACTGCTAAAACAATATCTGTGGAGAAACCAAGGTCACGAAGTCACTGAATGAGCAGGGAGCGTGGTACAGAATCGAAGGCCTTCCTGAAATCTACAAAACAGCAGTAAACCCTCTCTTTCCTGTACTTAGCTTCCTCGATCAAGGCTCGAAGTGTAAAAATATGGTCAGTGGTAGAATAATGAGATCGGAAACTTGCCTGCCCCAATGCATGTAATCTCCGAGCTTCCGCCTCTGAACTCACTGCAGACTGGAGTATGGTACCATAGAGCTTCGTGAGAACATGTCCGATCATGATGGTGCGGTAATTACCAAGAATCATGGGATCACCATTTTTATGAATAGGGTGGATGATGTTGGTGCACCAGGATGAGGGGAAACCAGAGACAACGGTGGAATTGAGGAGAGTGGCTAGAGTGGGAGCAAGGAGGTCGGAAGCATGGGTTAGGAGTTTAGATTCAAGGTCTTCGATATCTCTTGCTTTATGGGACTTCATTCTCTTGATGGCCGTAAGTACCATGTCAGATGTGAAGAGGGTGAACTCAAAGGGGCGTGGGGAGATAGAGATGGGTGCGTCAATGGGTATGGTATATAGTTTGGTAGCATATTCGGTCCATATGCGAAGGTCATCCAGGAGGGGTGGTGGAGCACGAGGGATAAACTCACGCCAAAAGGCGCCTGAAGAGGAACTGAAGAGAAGATCAACAAGACGCGTTCCTTCGGAGTCATCATATATACGCTTTTTTCGGCGGAGTGTGCGACGATAAGAGCGCCTGGCGAAGTGGAGGAGATGAGGATCGTGAGTGCGGGCATGGGTGACAAGCTGACGAAGAGAGCGACATTCAGCATCATGCCACGGGGGGTGTGGGGGTCGTATCGATGAGGAGCGGGTGCCTCTGCTTTTATGGGGTTTAGATGGAAAAGCAAGGGAAGCAGCGGTATGAAGAGAAGTGCTAAGAAAGGCAGCTTGAGTCTCGACTGTACTATCGCGAGGGAAGGAATGGAGCAATGAGGTTAGGAACTCCTGGTAAACTGGTGTAAAGAGAGAACTGAATGTATACTTAGGTGCCCGTGTAAGCAGGGGGTGTGAGGATGGCTAGGGAGGTGGCAGGCGGCCGATAGCGAAGGAGAGAAAGGAATGATCGGAGAGAAAGGAATGATCAGAGAGAGTGGTGGGAGATACATGAAAATCAAAGATGAGAGGTATGGAAGATGGTGATCCCATGAGATAATCCACAACACTATGTCCACCACTGTGAGGGTGACAAGTATAACTGCCAGATTTTGGCCAACAAGTTAGGCCATTGTAAATGGCTAACTCATGGGCCTCTCCAAACTGCAATAAATGCTCACCGTAAGGGGTAGTAGGTCCCAAGCTGTCCTCTAAAATCCAGGTAACTCCCATATCATCGCTGTCAAGGGCATGAACGCGGAGCTGGTCGGTGATGTCATAGAACTCTGATTGTCGTGAAGAGGTTCGGGCATTAAAATCTCCAGTGAGGAGAATATGCCCTCGCTCTGTGAATCTGATAATATCAGGCGATAAATCAAGGTAGGGTGAACCTGTGCCCTCAGCAAAGGACGAAGACTCTGGAGGAAAATAACAAGCCGCCACAAAGAGGCCCCTGTCCAACCCAATATCCTGCCCAGTAATATGAATCCATATATACCGTGCATGCTCGTCATGTCTGATGAACTCAATGCTCGGATGAAGAGACTCTCTATATAAACATGCAACACCTCCGGATCCACGACCGCTAGCTGATCTAGTCTCAAGTCTATACACGGAATCCCATCTGTATCCTGGAAAAATAGGTAATCCTCTCTCCTGACTCTCATGAGTCTCCATAAAGAGCAGCAAATCCTTGTCAGTGATGAAATCGATCAAGTCGCCAGCAATGGAGGATGAGTGTAAACCATCACAGTTCCATACTCCAATCCGGAGATGGTGTGGGTGGGGCCCCGGGGCACTCCCGAACCCGGGGACCCCAAATCCCTAGCACTGGGAGCTGCTAGGTGCGCTGTCAAGAAAACGCACTCGTCCATCTCGGTAAATGACTCGTCTGCGAGACTCACGGGCTGCCTGAAAAGCCTTACGCCTCTCCTCTACCTGGATATATGTGAGGTCGTCGTCCATGTAGATAGTGGTACCACGTAGCTTAGCTCTGCACCGCAAAGCATCTCGACGGCTCTCGAGGGAGGTGAAACGAAGAATAAGTGTGGCTGCATCTCTAGTGGTCCTCCATGCGGTGTCTAACCCCTCTGTCCTGTGCCCGAGAGTGATGTCGAGAAAGCGTTTAGCTTCAGCCAATGCATCTTGTGTATCTAGAACTCCATGAACTCTAATATTGTGGGATTTTTGGTCTCGAGATTTCTCTTCCGAGATGGTGGCTGAGATAACTGAGGAGATGGGAGCGCTGGGTTTGGTGCCCTTTTTCAAAACTGATGCCCGGGAAAGGACCTCTTCGTGTTGCTTCTCAATCTTGGTTTCTAGCTCCCGTAGCATGTTGGTGGTGGATTCCGAAGCTGCAGCCTGTTTGATTCCGATGGATTGTTCGAGTGAGGCAACCTTGGACTGCAATAGCTTCTTCTCGTTGACCAAAGAAGTAACCGTTCCTTTCAGCTAAATTTCATACCGCAAAAATTAGAAATCTGCCTTGAATTGATCAATCTGCCAAGATGAAAAAAGTTCAATTGATTTAGAAGGCGTATACGGAATATTGGCTGTAGACTGTGGTGTCGTGAAGGAGGAAGAGTGAGCAATGATCGGTGTGGGAAGAATAGGGTCAGAAGACAGAAGAGGAGCTGAATAAGGGGAGCAGCCATCAAAGAGGGGGGTGAGAGTTGTAGTAGGAGAGGGAGATGGGTCATCAAGGGGGTGAGGTGAAGTGGCAGCGAGGGGGGGCGCTGGAATGACAATGGGGTGAGGTGAGAGATCAGCGAGGGGGCGAGGTGAGGGATCAGCGAGGGGGTGAGGTGAGGGGGGTGACAAGGAGGGGTCAGCGAGGAGGATGGGTGAGGGGGTGGCAGCTAGGAGATCAGGGAGGTCAGCGGGGAGGGGATGGAGCAGCGAGGGGGGAAGGGGAAGGAACAGCGAGGGAAGGGGCAGCGAGGGGAGGTGATTGGTGAGCGAGGGAGGTGAGTGAGGAGGTGGCTGGGGATCGTGCTGATCTACGAGCAGGGGCGCGAGGAGGAGGGGCCATGGTGGAGAGAGAGAGAGAGAGAGAGAGAGAGAGAGAGAGAGAGAAAACAGCAACAAGAGCAATGGAGAGCAATGCTTAGCCAAACTGAAAAATGTGACACAATAAGCCAATATGTACTCTACCTACAAACTGACTGTAGGGCACCCCCAAAAGTCAAGATAGGGCCCCTAAACCAAATTAGACCCCTAAGGACCCATGAGTCAGTACATGACCAAAATTGGGTCCAACTGAACTTAAGACAAACTTAAGATGGCCTAAATAACTAAATACCCATGGTTACACAAATCTCGACCTTTTGGGTCAAAGTAACCTATAGATTAACTTCAGCAGTCATTTATTTCTAACAAGTACATAGACCAAAAGTTAAAAAATGCTCCTTGGTCCTCAAAACCATATACATTGCCCCAACTTCATTAAATATGGCATTAAACCCATGAAGTCACGCAATCCAAGCCTGGAGAAAATAAACTCTGATGACCCCTGACAACCGTCCAGGGTGTACCTTCTGGTAGCTCGACTTCACAGTCAGAGCATCAACAAAGTAATCTCCATAGTGACTTCTAACACTCCCTTAATGACAAATTTAATTTTGCTTTACCCCCATCAAAGGTTCTTGTTTTGTCTCCAGACCTCAATTCCCAGGTAGAAGTGTAAGTCCTTGAGATCCTTCATCTCAAACTCTGCTTATTGACTTTTTCTCACTTTCAATGAGTTTGCACAGCTACCTGTAAAGAATAAGTCATCGAAAAAAATAGATTCCCAAGCAACAAGAGAACTGTGCTCAACTGCCAGTATAAAGAATGTAATACTTCCTCGAAGCATAGGGAGGAAACTACAATACTCCAAGAAAAACACCATCCAAGAATATTGTCTTCAGACTGTCGTGCCCAGGGTACTTGCTTAGACCAAATAGCATCCCGTTCTTCCTCTTTGTGACAGAACCTTCATGTAACTCCAAGTATTCCGTCTCAAATCCAATGACCAACCAAATAACAAAACCCAATTTTGCCTTCATGAACTTTGGAGGCTCCATAAGTTCCCAGGTTACACACTTCAGAAGTAAATTCTTTACAACAGCATCCACTCAACTAGAGCTTACAAATGCACAAATATTTAATAAATGAGTTCAAGCTCAACTTCAGACATCAGACATGGTGGTCAAGTCAAGTAAGGCTTCAAACCGCTACTCCTTTAGTTCCTCCCTTCAAGCAGCAACAACAGTAGTAGCATCAGCACCCATCAACAGCTTCAGTGAACCGCCTGGTCAGCTTATCAATGCACCACCCGAAGATAAGAGAACAATGTAAATGGATCTACTCTGATGATAGAACTTCCATCTGAATTGCGCCTCCAAAGTAGAAGGCTCAACAATAGAGATTGATACTCCATAAGAAGATCGGTTGAACTGAGACTCATAACGCAACTATGGCTAACTTGCTCAGCACTCTTCATTTTTACGACCACCCGTGTGCAAAAAATTCCAAAAGGATTTCACATGGAAGAAATGGCGGTAAAGCTTCAAATCAGAAACCTGCTCCAACTTCCATTCAGTTATATCACTTGAAATGTTGCTTTGCCTTGGCTTATGGATTCAAGATTTGTGTTCATGTGTATTATATAGAAAAGAACCACTACCCCAACCATAAGTGCTCCAACAAAGCTCACTCCAAGGTACCTGCTAACATATCAAATAATGGAATTGTGTTCCACCAATTTCTCTCCCATGATGCGTACTTGTCTTATAGGATTAAAAATGCTCATTGGTATCTAAATAGGAAATCAAATGTATGACAAGGAATAAATGACTTAATACTTTTTCTCTCCCTTTTCAGAAGAATAAGATCCAAAATGCACTCTCCCCACAAGATTATCACATCAAAATAGAGATTTATCACTTGGCCAAAAGGCCAACATAATTGGTGCACAATTCTCTATGTAAAGATGATCATAGAACCGATTTAAAAAGCCAACTCTATAAAAGAGAAAACAGATTCCAACGTGATGAATTCTCAAAAACGTAACTTGAAAATGGTAGGAAACTTCTCATTCTTCAAGAAAATGAAATCCCCAACATGATTCTTAGGTGTAGACAGCCATTATTCATTAAACACAAATTTCAGATTTCTCCCAATATTAGAAATCACCCAAAAAGCTACACAAGATCCAATAGGAATCCAATTCATCACTTAAATTTGCACCAATTAATGTTTGCATTTGCAAACAAGTATGGACAACAAATACACATGAATCAATCACAAACAACTTATGAAGGAAGAAGAATTGGAAAGAGCAGATGATTAAGTATGCTAAAGATTCAAAATGCACCCTATTCACTCAAAGAAGTTTGTAGAAGAGAATAGCATCCAAGCTTTTGAAGAAAATCCAACACCCGACTAATTTCTAGTGCTGAAAAAATGGAAACCTGCTCACAAAGGCAGCTAAATACACCTATTGTGCCACAAATTTTCTCTACTAGCTAGCTGGAAAATGAACCACAAATCTGAGAAAAAAGTTTGAAAAACAGTGACCTGCTAGCAGAAAACCAGCAACTAACACTGTTAGAAAAAACGTCCAAAATAGGTGAAAAATGCGCCTATAGTCAAGGAGATTTGCGCCCAATCTGCCTAGAATATGCGCCTCCTTGCTACTTGGAAAATGTGCCAATAAATCTGCATCAAACCTGCTCACAAAGACATTGTAAAGTGGGCCCAATCTGCTTAAAAATGCACCCTTCAGAGACTCCATTGGCTGGAACAAAATCGCCCATCTGCCTACCTTCCAATATGCATAATAATCTTCAGGATGTAAAGGCTATGAGTGTTAATCATGTAGCCTATGGACCCCCTCTGATACCATGTCGGGACTCAATGTGAACTAGAAGCGGAAACATTCACAATGAAGTGATTAACATTCTATGAACAATCCCAAATTTTGCATACTAGTGGAAGCAAAGTAGGATATCAATGGAGACAAATCTCTATACAAAGAATGTATGTACATAAGCATTGCCACTCTCTAGTCTCTTCAGCCTCTTCATGCTCTTCCTCCTCTTCGGGCTCTTCCTCCTCTTCAGCCTCTTTGGGCTCTTCCTCCCCTCTTCAGCAGAAAGAGGGTGCCTATTTATACTAGTAGAGATAGAGAGATCCAAAGGCCAATGGTTCCCAATGTGGAATATCCAAGAGCCAACAACCAAGAGCCATATGTTACATAGGAGTTACAAAAGCATATGAAAAGCCTTGGCATTGGACAGCCAAGTGCTAATTGGTCAATTGCCCCATGGACCCCCCATTATGAGTTGGGCCCCTCCAAACTTGAGTACATGGACCAAAAGTTTAAAAATGCTCCTTGGGTCCTCAAAACCATATACATTGCCCCAACTTCATTAAATATGGCATTAACCCCATGAAGTCACGCAATCCAAGCCTGGAGAAAGCTCTGTACTCGTCGTACTATCTCTGGAGAAGATTCCACCTAGGGAGAAAATAAACTCTGATGACCCTTGACAGCCGTCCAAGGTGTACGTTCTGGTAGCTTGACTTCGTAGTCAAAGCATCAACAAAGTAATCTCCATAGTGACTTCTAACACAATCCTCAAGCATCCCTTAACCCTGACCCTTCCTAACGTTAACACATGGTGAATACATGCATAGTCAACACTTGCCACTTGGTAGTACCCTGACACATGGGCAAGCGAATAGGCTGACATGTGTCACTCATACACTGGACTAAGTGTCCCAGTGAGCATATGACACATGTCATGTTTAACCGGTCAACCTTGACATGTGTCACTCTCACTGGACCACATGTTCCAATGAGCATATGACATGAAATAAATCATCTTCTTCTCCATCATAATCTTTGTTCTTTGCTTTGACCTTTTCCTTCTTTGAGTTTTGATGTTGTCCTTTGCCCTTGCCTCTTGACTTGTCCTTAGGAGGTCAATCCAGCCACTCCTTATTAATGACCACCCAATAATAGGTACCCTCCACCAAAGTTCAACATGCAACTCAGAGGCTCAAAAACTCTAATAACAGTTTTATTTACATTTCTTTTACAAAGTGGTGACTTAGCCATTTCTGTATTACAAAAAGTACATTTGTGCATAAACCTGTAAGCAACCAGAATAGGGAGTAAAAGCTATAACAAAAACCTAACTAGAAAGCATAGTTGGTGGGCCAAAACTTAAAAGCACCACTAAACAAGAAAAGAATTAGTACCAACCAACTAGCTGTAACTTGGACAAAGATCTCAAATGAAAATTGCATGTCTGCTAATATTGATATTATGTTTAGGATAATACTCGACATAACAAAGAAGACATGCAATCTTCAACCCTATGGAGTCCAACCAGGAAGTCTTAGACCAACAACTTCATCGTGCATTGCATGGACCAAATGCTACAAGATCCCTACTCATATATCACACACCCTAGAGTAGGAGCATGTCACATGCACAAAAATGTGTCCGTGGTAGCTTTATAGATTGTACAACAATCAACGTATGGTAGAATAAGCCACAATCAAAGCTAGCATTGAAGAGAAGCTAATCAAATAAGGTCCCTACTTCCATGTTCTATGTGATTGCTTGCTTCCTCCTCTATTGTGCTTAACTCGAATAGAGTATCGATATATGTGTACTTATCCAAAGCAATATGTGGTACCTAAGCACAGTCACTAGGATTTTCTAGCATCTCCCTCTCTCTCACTCCCTCCCTCAAACTCTCTCCATTCCTCTACATGGAGTACATATGCCACCACGTCGCTTGCTACATACACAATGTTTCACCTTAGACGAGCAGCTATCAATCGTGACACATCTACAAGAGGACTTACCACACGTAACATTTCCAAACTGATGAACCATATGACACCTCAATGGAAACACACTATGACACTTGGTTATTATGTTTGCTTTTACATTTACATGGCATATCATGCATGCTCCTTGGATAAATAGAGATAGCACTAGATAAAACTTCCAAAGTTACTCTTATTTACCTTGTATTTTGGAGATGCAATACAATCCCACATTGTCCAAATTATATGACATAGAAGCTTTCCTCCTTTCTTTTTTCTTTCTTTATGTATCATTGCTTTTTCTCCTTTCACAGACCCTAATTCAAATATGATATTGATAGAGCTCAAAATCAATGAAATTAAAAATGAAAAAAAACTATTGCAAAAATCAAGATTTACCATCTAGTGCCATCAACAAGGCAGCATACGTCCAATTCTTCCAAATTTCTACGAGAAATCCACTTAAGCAAAATCTTCTAACAGAACAAATGGGCACAAGGAAAAAGATTCAAGCAAAGAAAAATATGCCACAAGTTCACCACCCCGAGGAGGCAGAGGCAAACACCAAAGAGGAAAAAGCAAAAAGGCATGCCAAGCTACGGTATCAAAAGGGTTGGAAGCCAAACGAGACAAAGGTAAGGACGAAGCTCTCTAACATCTAAGCGCAAGGCAAAGGATATGTGTGCATAAAGACCATGATGAGGAAAACCTAAGTGGAAGGCGGCTAAAGTATCAAGGGAGCGAATCTAGGACCAAGCCGAGTCAGGTGGTGAAGTGGGAGCAGGGTGAGGTGCAAGGTCGACATTGGTTAAGGCAAGTTGCTGACGAAAAGCAGAGCAATGATGGTGAGAAAGACCAACACCGTCCACATAAAGGCATCCTCAACCCGCACATGGAGCACGGGGACGAGTAGAGGAAGATGGAGAAACCTGAGGGACTGAAAGAGAGGAAGAAACATGGTGGCGAAGATGGGGTGGACAGAATGGCCGGAGGAAATAGCAAGAAATTCGCAACATCACAGTGAGCTTCACGACGAGCACATGAAGGGAAAGCACGGGGAGGTTGGTCTAAAGGTGAAGCAGGTCTCTTTTCTCCACGCCGGGTAGGAGGATTGAAATCCGTGAGTTGCAGAGGAGGAGAAGATTCCTGAGGAACCATATTGACAGTGAAAGAGAGTACCCCAGCTGTAGAAAAAGGTCGGTTGCTCGAGCGAGAACCACTTCCAATCCCCATGAGATTAGACGCACTGTGGACAGGCATTCAAAGCCGGGACAGGCTATCTGAAAAAAGCTGTGGAGCAAAAGCTAAGCGAAGGCAGTAAACTGAATGCAAAGCAAGGACAGGCTTTCCGAAAAAGCCAATGCACAAACAATTCTTCTGAGGTTAGAAGGAGCAAAAGCTATACATAGTGCAAAGTGAGAAGGCTGAGGGCAAAGCAAGAACAAGCTTTCTCAAAAAGGTACGCAAAAACGGAGACGGAAGGTTCTCTTTGAAAAAAACACCACCTGCCCCTGCTTTTTACAAACCAACGGAAGGAAAGGAGAGGGCGAAGACAGAAGTAGCAGTAGTATGTTTTTTAGTTTCAGGAACGTAGAAGGGAAGAACGCGGATCAGCTATCAAGCAATCTTCTTCACCTTTTGATTTATTCACCTGAGCTATATGTTGCGAGTTTGGTTGATCTAACACGACTGTAGACCCCGCCTACATCTCTGTCTGACCTGCGATCTTTGTGAAGGATTGACTGTGTCTCTTCCCCAGCAACAAAAACATCGTTGCTTGGCTTTCAAAAGCTAGCCGATTATCAGCAACTAGTTTACAAGCAATTCCAAAGTGGACAGCAGATAACAGATCTTCACATTGCAAGCCAGGATTTTTCAAGCAGTTAGGTAAAACTAGACAGCTCCCTTGTCATAAATTTTCTCACCAGCAGCTTTCTAGGACAGCGAACAATCGGCACTTTCTCCTGCGATAGATGTATCATCTTCCACGATGCCACATATTTCTTCACTGGAGAGCAGCTCCGTCGCAGTCCTCAAAGAAGCCACTCATTTCTGAATAATTTTAGTCCGAGGCTGAGGTTGGATGACAGTAAGGAAGAAGGAAGGCCTAAAACTCCATGTTGGGATTTTTGGCTCTTGGCGCTTCACATCTTTTGAAATTTGAGGGTGTTTTTTGTTTTTCAAATGAGAGGCAAAACACCTAAGCAAATGTCAATTCCAAAAGGCAAACACTTCAGCAAGTGTCAAGGCAAACTTAGCAGGCAGCTTCTTATCTTGAAAGGCAAATCTCAAAACTTTGTGTATGAAATCTCATTTTTAGTTTACGCTCTCCACAACAACATAGCAGTATACTCACTACATCGTTATACTCACCTTGAAAATCCTCAGAGCAATGTACTCACTACATCGTTATACTCACCTTGAAAATCCTTCGCATTCTTGTCTCATAGCTCGCCATAACATCAAAAGTGGCAAGTATCAGGCTATAATAGGTCCAACAATGTTTCTTTGGAGCCCTTGCCAAGGGGAGCAACATAGTAGATTTGAAAAGTTCATTACTTTCATACGTATGTTTGTTGAGTTTTTGCATATTCATAACTTGTTAATTCATTAAACATTGTATGTCACCTTGAAGTTAAGTTAGTTTTTGCTCAACAAAGCTTTGGGCACTTAGACCTTGTCTACAACATCCAAGCTGAGCAACAATTGCACTCAATTTGACCCTACAAGCTTCGGAAATGTGGCATGATCTCACCAACATATCGAATTCCGCATACTCCCTTAGTCCTTAGCTATTGTCTTCCAAGATTTTCTCAACTAACTCCAAATGTGGGTTATGGTTTGCTCTAACTAACCAAATTAATGTCCACAACAAAAAATCCGTTGCCATCATGCTTTAGTTACATGATTGACGTCAAAGAGAGGAATAAACAGCCACGAGGCATGAACAATCTAACTAATATCTGTAAAGTTTCTTTCCCTTGCCTATCTAATGGCCTCGATATTGGTGCACCAACTATTGTGTAACCTTGTGGTCTACATTTTTATGCAACATGATAACTGCAAAACCATTATGTGTGGCATGATAGACAACTAGGCACATTGTTAGATACAGCTCTTGTCCCTTTCTACTATTAAGAGGCTAACAACAACATTCTTCTTCTAAGAAAAAATATGTAGTTTGACTTATCTCTTGCTACACTTGATCTTCGGCCATACAAATGCCAATAACACTTATCAACATCAACCAACTGATGGCAGGGGCATTGATATCTTCAATTGTATCCATTACAACCTTGAACATGACATAGATTCAAAGTGAACAAAAAAAAGTTAGGATCCTTATAATTACCCAATACATAGACATTCTAAATCACATATATACAGTGTCAAGGAAGCCACCAGCTTTTTCATGATTCTACTCCTCTCTAGCTTTTTTTTCATTTTAACTTTCACATGAGATGTGTGTTGCAAGGTTATCCCTCAATTTAAAAACATATAGATTCACCTTCATTTATTGTGGATGTTAACGCTTCGAGAAAGCAAGAAAAGCAAGAAAATCTAACTCAAAATACTTTTACTTTTGTGTTTTTACACTTTTTATTGATTTTCTTTTTATTTGGGGCCTTTTTTGGCCTATATGGTTTCTTATTTTCTCTTTCTAGTCACTTTCACTTTTACGAGGAAATACATTTAGCCATCTTGAAAGACTAATGCTTAATCCAAAATAAAGCTTCTATATAAACTCCTTATAACACTCTTGATGTAATGTACATGAGGAGTATGGTGGAAAAGTGAAGCTCCATCCTCCTAATTTCCATCTTGCAAACAAGGTTACACAAGCAAAAAAATAAAAGATAGAAGCTAAAACGATAATAGATTTAGTAATATAGTGGAAAAGTGAAGCTCCATGCTCCTAACTACAAACAAGGTTATACAAGTAGGAAAATGAAAGATACAAGCTAAACAAAAAGAATAAATTTACTATGCATGAAACAAAAGCAATAACACTTAAGATTGAACATGCCACAAATTGCAAAGTTCTCTCTCTCTCTCTCTCTCTCTCTCTCTCTCTCTCTCTCTCTCTCTCTCTCTCTCTCTCTCTCTCTCTCTCTCTCTCTCTCTCTCTCTCTCTCTCTCTCTCTCTCTCTCTCTCTCTCTCTCTCTCTCTCTCTCTCTCTCTCTCTCTCTCTCTCTCTCTCTCTCTCTCTCTCTCTCTCTCTCTCTCTCTCAGATGCTATTTTATGCAGATTATTTCCCATGTTACTTCTGAACAGCATGTCATTACAACTCTCACATAGGTGGGATGTTCTTTCGATGCTTAGACCAAGTGAGTACCAACTTTCGAGCAATGCGGAATTCCTCATATCAATGATAATGTTGTAAAGGTTGTTCAAAGAGGAGTTTCTTGAGATGTGCAATAACTTGCCTCACAAGTTCTTCATAGATGGTGAGGATTTATCCGTTTCTAAGGGGTTTGATCCAACGATGGGCATTATGACTAACAAGGTGCCCTTTACTGCCTTGCAAACCAAAAGGTACCTCATGGGGCAACGACCTACTCCTCCTCTTTCTTGTTGAGCCTTTTGCTCCTTCTACCCTCTCTTTCCATTGTTATTTCCATTATTGAGTCTTGCTCTTCCATGGTGAACGATTTAGCGCTAGTCCACAACTTTACATCAAAGATTGAAGTGATTTCAGGACGACTTACAAGTATTTCTATGCTTGTTGGCCAGCTCTCTCTTAACCAGAGATTATAGGCCTTTTGAAGCTTTCAGTAAGCATGCATGAGATTAACAAGTCAAGACAGTTGATTTTTGTTCATGCTTACATATAGGGTTTCTAAAATCCAGAGATCACTAGTACAAGTTTTTTGTTGCAAAAGAATTGGATTGAAGTGTTGGTACATCAGAGGTGCTCGCAGTTGTTCTCAACAAAAAATTCAAATCATACCTTTACTACCAACAGTTTCAGGTGCTCTCAGCTGTTCTCAACAAAAAATTTAAATCATACCTTTACTACCAGCATATTTCTCAAATTAGAGGTGCTATACATGCAGACAGATAGTTTCGTTCCACACAAAGAAACAAGTTTCGTGGCACAACCATCTCTTTCTCATCAGGGATCAGTTTAGAGGTTAGCTTCACCAAGTTCGAAGAAAAAAAATAACATTCTAGTGAGCATATTTACAAGCAGACTTTCAAGTTTGCTGATCAGATCCTAATAACATTCTCAAGACTTCTATGTGGGTTATCTCAAGTATTTTCAATGGATGATGGCAATGTGGACATTCACAATATGGATAAAAGTGCAAAACAAGACAAAAAGAGACCTGCTTCACCATCTCTTCCATCCCCACCTCCCTCTAATCGTCCTCGCCATGAATCACCTCTTCATGCATCTCTTCCTTCGCCCTGCACCGTATCACCCACCACATATTCGTTCTGCTGTTTCTTCTTCTCCTTCGTCATCCTCACATAATCCTATACCTCATCCCTCTTGTGTACCTTGTTCAGGCTGCGGACGTCTATATATGCTGGTTGTGGGCCTTTCCAGGCATCAAAATTCTTGTAGTGCCTTCCAACAATGAGCTTCCCTTTTAGAATCAACCCAAACCCCTCATCCTGCTCCACTTTCTCCTCCCGACTCAAGTTGGGCTTGAGCTCGCAATCTTGATATTTTGGGCTCCTTTTATCTTGGTTTTCCTTGACCACGCCTTTATGCCCGCATTCCTAATGCCCTTCGCCTTGACGTTCCAAGAGCTCTTCGACTACCTTTTAGCTACCAACCCTTCTGATATCACGGCTTGGCATATTTTTTTGCTCTTTCCCCTTTGGTGTTTGACTCTTCCTCCAAGAGGTGGTGAAGCAGGTCATCGGGAAACACATAACAAAATTCGGCGTTTCATGTCAGGTGATTGGAAAATTTGCAAGAGGAACTTTTTGTTCGTTGCAATGCACTTGCAGCAAAACGAGAGTTTAATTCAGGCTCCGACTTGGGTTCCATTCCTATTCATAGTCGTCTACGTCATTGTGTTTTGCTCGGACAAGCTGGTGAATTTTCTCGGGTTCCACATGCCCTTGCTCCATCAATTTCGGCAGCACCTTCTTCTACAACTATTCAGGCATTGGAACAACTTCATCCCCATGCAAGTGATACTCTTCCTTTATTTGTGGAAGACTTTCAGCCTGACTCCGATCCTTAACTTGCAAAAGCTCATTTTATGAAAGCTTTTATGCGTAGTCCTCGCCTCTCAGCCGGTGGACCTTCAGGAATGGTTTTTGAACATCTACGTGATTGTTTTTCACCAGAAGATTCTGCTAGTGGCTTTGATCTTCTCTTCAAGGTGTGCTCTTTCATTGCATCTAGGCAAATCCCACCTTTAGTTGCTCATTTTTTAGGTGTTGCTCATCTTTTAGCAGTGGATAAAGCTTATGGTGGTGTGCGTCCAATTGCAGTGGGGAATGTTTATACAGGTTGGTGGCAAGGGCACTCTGTTTTCAGTCTCGAGAAGCATTTCATGCTCAACTTTTTCCATTTCAATTTGGGTGTGCTACTCCTGGTGGTTGTGAGACAGTCGTTTATGCTTTACGTGCTATTTTGGATATTCATCCTGATTGGGTAGTATTGCAAATTGATATTGCTAATGCTTTTAACTTAGTTTCTCGGGTCGCTATCTTTCAAGAACTTCGTGGTGCTCAAGATACACTTGCCATGCTCATTCCTTTTGTGCAGGGCTTCTATTCAAAAAGTTCTCCTTTATACTTTAGTCATGCTTTTCGTGCTGGTGATGTTACCGTCATTTCTTCTGCTGAAGGAACTCGACAAGGGGTTCCTTGATGGTTTGGATGTTCAAGATGCAAATGATGGTGCTTTTGCGATGTCTTCATGTATGCTTTCTAATGATGGAGATCTAGATCCATGGTGGATTGATAGTGGAGCAAGTTCACACATGACTTTTCACAAAGAGTACTTCACGTCTTTGTTGGCATATGGAGATGACAAGAGGGTGATCTACACGGCCAATGATGGTGATTGTGCAATCAAAGGTATTGGCACAGTTCCTATTTCTCTCTCTACAAATAGAAATGTTCATTTGGAGGATGTTTTTTTCATTCCATCTATTACCAAGAATTTCCTTGGTGTGAGTCAATTGCTAGGTAAAGGACTCAAAGTTGAGTTTGATGGAGATGCTTGTACGATCAAAAGGAAGGATATCTTGATTGCAAAAGGTAAAAGGCAAGGGAAGTTGTTCAAACTAGATGCTTGTGTTATTGCTAACCAAGTTGGATGTGTTGCAAGAGAGCAAATACCTATTCAAGAGATTTGGCATAAAAGGATGGGGCCCATCAACTTCAAGTCATTGGAGGTAATGGCTAGAAAGCAAGTTGTGATCGATCTTCCAAGTTCTTTAAAAAGTATCAATCATGTTTGTGAATCTTGTGCTTTGTCAAAGTCACATAGAATACCTTATACTAGATCTACAAAGCCTTTTCAAGTTGTACATTTTGATATTCACGGAATTACTACAATTAGAAATAGTGGAGCTAAGATGTATGTAACTTTAATTGATGATTGTAGTAAATATTGTTGGATCTATCTACTAAAGAGCAAATATGAAGTGTATCATGTCTTTGTTAAGTTCAAGAATGTAATGGAGAACCAATTTTTCACAAGGATCAAGTGCTTAAGGAGTGAAAATGGTGGTGAGTACATATCCACCAAGTTCAAGGCCTTTTGTGATGAGCATGGGATCAAGAGGAAGTATACAACACCAAGGACCCCACAACAAAATGGAGTGGCCAAAAGGAAGAATAGGACTTTATGTGAAAGTGCCAAAGCCATGAGGTTAAGTGCTAACCTTGATAACCCATTTTGGGATCAAGCTTTGTTGTGTGCCAATTTCTTGTGCAATAGGTGGCCGAGTGCTATTATGGACGCAAGGACACTTTTTGAGATGCTATTCAAGAGGAGGCTGAATGTCAACTTTCTAAGAACCTTTGGATGCACGTGCTATGTCAACATTACTCTTGATGATATGACCAAGGAGGATCCATCTTCAAGGAAAACTATTTTTGTTGGATATAGTGAGGTGAGAGTAAAGCCTACAAGGTTTACATTCCTTCTACTAACAAGGTGATTGTTGGTAGAAATGTCATTTTTTATGAGGGGAACATTCCAAAAGTGTCTTCAAATACTATTGATGGTGATGTGGATGGATCTAACATTCTTGATGTTGATGTAAAAGATCCTACTTTAGATGGTGATGATGATGGACCTTCATCAAGTCAAGAGCCAAGGAGAACATCAAGGGAAAGACAAATCCCTTCAAGGCTCACGTATGATGAAAAGGGTAAGCAAGTAGTTTCTGGAAATTATGTTCCTTTCCTAACCTCTTTTGATGAATCCACAAGTGTGAATGAAGCAAGGAAAGAAGAGGAGTTGATCCAAGCAATGGATCTTGAGTATCAAGCTCTTATGAAGAATGGAACATGAAGATTGGTGGAGATACCTAAGGACAAGAAAGCTATTGGATGCACATGGATCTTCAACGTGAAGACAAACCAAGATGGATCTATCAACAAGTGCAAGGCAAGGTTAGTGGCAAAAGGATATGCTCAATAACAAGGGATTGACTATGATGAGACCTTTGCACCCTTGGCAAAGATGGTAAGCATTCGAGTCATCATCTCACTTGCTACTCCTTATGGATAGGATTGGTGATCTTGAGGAGGAAGTGTACATGGAGCAACCTGAGGGCTACATTTTTTCTATAAAGCCAAATCATGTGTGTCTACTACAAAAGATTTGGTCGTATGGCCTTAAGCAAGCACCAAGGAGTTGGTATGCTAAACTTAACACTTTTTTACTCTCTCAAGGCTTTTTTTATAAGTGAGTATGATCATTCACTTTATTATAGATTTGCTGGAAATGATGTTACCATCTTGCAAATCTATGTGAAGGATATCATCTTGAGTGGTGGAAACAATCAAGATGTGGAGGACATCAAGATTGCTCTTAAGAAGGAATTTGAGGTGCATGATCTTGGTAACTTGCATTACATTTTAGGAATAGAAGCGATTAGATCTTCTCAATATACTTTCATTTGTCAAGATAAGTATGCTAATTCTATTCTAGAAAGATTTCATATGGTAGATGCAAAAGCTTATAATACACCTATGGAGTCTCATGTAAAGCTAACTATAAGAGGTAGTGAAAGATCCTTCAAGGACATTACTCTCAAAAGGAAGCTAGTTGGTTCACTCATCTATCCAGCCATTACTAGACCAGATCTCAGCCATTGTGTTGGAAGATTGAGTCAATTGAGCATTGGAAGCTAGGAAAACGAGTTTTGAGGTGCATCATTGGAACTCGAGATTTTGGCATATTGTATGAGGGATCATCACCTAGCTTGTTTGGATTTTCAGATTCGAACTATGCTGGATTTTCAGGTTCGAACTATAGGAAATCCATTGGTGCTCATTGTATTTTCATAGGTGATGGAGCTATATCATGGATGTCGAAGAAACAAGCCACTATCTCTTTGTCATCTAGTGAGGCCGAGTACAAAGCTCTTACACATTGCGCAAAGGAGATGGTATGGATCAAGAGAATGATCAAGGATATTCACTTGCTAGATTTTTCAGAGAGACCAATCATTTTTTGTGACAATCTATCAGCCCAGAGGTTGGCAACCAATCCTATCTTTCATTCTAGGAGCAAGCATATTGAGGTGGCCTATCATTTTGTGAGGGAGCAAGTCATAGCAAAGGAGGTGGAGCTTCAACACGTGTCCTCAAAGGAGGTGGAGCTTCAACATGTGTCCTCCAGGGAATGTGTAGCTGATATCTTCACCAAAGCATTGGGAAAGGACTTGTTCATGAAGCAAAGGACTTCACTTGAAGTGTTATCAAAGTTTATGCTAAAACTAGTTGAAGAGGGAGTGTGAGGCTTTCAAAAAGTGTTTATTCAAATACTTTTAGACTAATATAACTTTGAAAAGTCAAACTCTAAGTCTAATATGAAAATCGGCCTCAATTGCCAAATGTACAAATATGACCAAATTAGACTAAACTAGTTGAATTTCTCACACAAGCCATGTATATATATTCAACAACAATCAATACAAATGAGTTATTGAGGTTGCTCAATGCATCGGTGATCAATTTACGATTTGATAAACTTCAGACTTGTCTCCTTGTTGAGTATTATGCCCCTGATATATAAACTTAATATCTATGTGCTTGTTCCTGTAGTGAAATCTAGGATTGATCGATAATGCTATAGCACTCTAATTGTCACATTGAATGATCGATAATGCTATAGCACTCTAATCTAGGATTGATCGATAACGCTATGGCGCACTTTAATTGTCATATTGAATGATCATTAGAGCAATTTTTCTGAGGCAATGTCAGACAATAGATTTCTCAGCCAAATTGCATCTTTAGTAGTTTGAGAGGTTGTAATGTACTCTAATTATGTTGAAGACATTGCGATGGAGGTCTGCTTTTGACTATTCCAGGATACTAGACCATTATTGGACATGAAGACAAATCCAGAAGTTGAATTTTTGGTGTTAACATTGCCTGCGCAATTTGCATCTTTGTATCCATGAAGTGTATGGATACTTGATGGATAAGTCTCTCCACATTAGATGCATAGGTCGATGGTAGCTCTCACATACCTGATTACTCTTAGGAGAGCTTTCCAATGGATCATACTATAGAACAACTGATCAGACATATCTTGATTCTACTAACAAAGCGCGCAGTTTACTTGACAAAGGATAATAAATGAACGCGAACTCGAAACATTTTTATTCGTGATCAACCTCGAAGGATTCGCGAACTTTGTCTTGCAGTCAGCTCGAAATATTTGCGAAAGATTCACGCAACAGTTTCTTGTAGAAGCTCATGGCTTTCTTGTTGAAGCTCAAAAGATTCAACAAGTTAAATGGATTCAATTACTATTTGTGAAAGTTTAAGATGAAAACCTTGTAGATTGCCAATGAGTTGTGGGATGTTGTCACAAGTATCTAATTGAAGCTTGAAGATGACACACTCGACTCTATATGGAAATCAAATGATGGTAAAGCTTTTGCGCTCATCATTCTTAATATATCAGAGACACTCAGATCGGCCATATATCAAAAGCTCAAACTTCAAAATAAGTATGGGACATCC
Source organism: Diphasiastrum complanatum (assembly GCA_029204225.1). Taxonomy (NCBI): domain Eukaryota; kingdom Viridiplantae; phylum Streptophyta; class Lycopodiopsida; order Lycopodiales; family Lycopodiaceae; genus Diphasiastrum; species Diphasiastrum complanatum. The sequence continues at coordinate 80,597,374 of CM055093.1, read as the reverse complement.
AAGCACACTACATAATGTGAGGGACGTAATTTCCAAGTTGCATCTCAAAAGGAAATTCTTCTCACTCAAGATGTCTAATGGTGATTCTCTTTAGAATCATGAACCAGTTCAAGAATCTATTGCAGGAGATGGCAGTTGTTGGATCAATTGTCGATGATCAAGGCACAATTATGACATTGTTATCTTTCTCTCTCTCTCTCTCTCTCTCTCTCTCTCTCTCTCTCTCTCTCTCTCTCTCTCTCTCTCTCTCTCTCTCTCTCTCTCTCTCTCTCTCTCTCTCTCTCTAAATTAGAAACAACAAGCAAAACCAACAAGTCATCCCCAGAGGCATTATTTGTATGGTGCCACGTTTACGGTGGTGACTAATCGCCAATCCCCTAAATATATATGTGATGTCGTGGACCTTAGAGGCCGTAAGGCCAGGTGGTATGAACTCATTCAAGAGTTTTAGTTCGACATTAAGTATCCGAAAGGTACATCGAATAGTGTTGTCGATGCCTTGAGTCGAATTGGAGAGGTTCCAATCTGATTTGTATCTTTCACTACGAGATCTTTGTTGAACCGATGGTTATTTTGGTCATAGTTGGCAAGATGTCCTAACAGGAAACACTATCTAGTGACGACCTTGGGAAGCAAGATCTCAAGAGATCTCGATTTGTTAAGATACAAGGTGAATATTCCATCATAAGGAATGGACTATTCTTCCGGAAGGGAAAGGTATGTGTGTCGGACAAGGAGGACCTTGGGGCCCAAATCCTGCAGCAGTGTCATGACCACCCTTGTTAAGCAAAATTTTTATTGGCCAAAGATGAAAGGTCATGTCGAGGACATTAGACTTTGTTAAGCAAAATTTTTATTGGCCAAATATGAAAGGTCATGTCGAGGCATACATTCAAGGTTGTGAACGATGCCAATTTAATAAAGCAGAAAGACTCAAATCTTCAGGTCTGTTACATCTTTTGGAAATTTCATGTAAGAAATGGAAAAATTTCAATGAATTTTGTGATTGGACATCCTAGAACCATGAAGGGTCATGATGCCATTTGGGTGGTGGTCGACAAGCTAGCTAAGAGGCGCAATTTATACCAACTAAAATGATTATCAAGGCATCTAAACTTGCCTAGATTTTCGTTGAAAAGTTGTTCAGAGCTTGTCAAAGTATCAAAGCATCATCTAAATCATGAACAATTCTCTGATATGGAATAAAGACTTACGCAATGATATATCCAACATGATTTCTTCCCTAACGAACCTAGGATCATTATCGAACACCCTCGCTCCTTACTTTGACAATAGGGTAAACTAGCCAATTGTGCTTCCTCCAATCTTGAGTCCTCTTTGAAACAACTTTCTTCTATTACGATGGATAGAGTCCGTGAAACCGATCTCTCTCACAATTCTCCTAACAATAACCTTCGCTACAATCCTATAAGAAGTGTTAAGCAAGGTGAGAAGATGGCACCTTTCTAAATGCCAGTTTGCCTTTGTTAAGGGCAAATCTTTCTTTGATAACATCTTGAATGTTTGGTCTACCATTGATTTTTCTCTTTGGTTCAGATACCCGACCCTTTTATTCAAGATAAATTTTGACAAAGTTTTTCATCGCATTAGATGGAATTACATGTTCTTGTGCTGCTCTTCCTTTGGCTTCCCTGACTACATCATTAATCTTATTTGAGCTTTATTCTCCTCAACATTGTCTTCCATCCTCTTCCAAAGGTGTCCTTTCACCCTCTTTCACTATTTTCTATGGCATTAGACAAGGGTGTCCTCTTTCTTCTTTCCTCTTTGTTATTGCCACCAAACTATTCATTTCCCACCTACTCAAAACTTAATTCCTCTCCTTCCTTTCGACCTTTTACATTCCGTGATCTTCCCCTTGGACCCCAGCTCTCCTCTTCAACTCTTTGCCGATGACTTGGCCTGTGTTACCGAACTTCACCAGCCCTTTGCTTTCTATCTACTCACTGAACTCTTGCATTTATATTCTTTCTCTAATTCTAAGATCAACTTGAAAAAATCGAACCTTATTGTCCTCTCTCACGAGGCCCCTTTGGTTTTGTGTAAGAATCTTGGTCTTAACATCATCCAACATGGAACCATTTTCAAATATCTGGGTTTTCCCCTAGGTGTCTCTTTGTCTAATAGAGACCGTTTTACTTGGATTACCGGGAGGATTAGATCCAAGATCCTTGCCTAAAATTCTTTTGAACTTTCTTTTTCCACTAGGCTCATTGTTCTCAAACATATCATTTCTTCTTACTTCACCCACTTCCTCTTCATCTAGTTTCTCCCCCGTTCCTATTCCTTGGAAATTGCCAAGTCATTTAGGGAATTCCTTTGGAATAACGGTCCTAGCTTGCTGAACTGGGATATCTACTCGGCTCCTAGAAAGTTGGGTGGTGGGTTGGGGCTTCTCGACCCCTTTATTTTTGTGCATACACTTTTGTACAAGCATATTCACTCCAACTTCAATTGTCCCTAGCCTTGAGCTATGATGATGTCGACTACTCTTCCCCCATTATCTTCATTAGCTGTAACTGACCCTCCTCTATTTCATAGAGTTCACTTGCTTTTCTTTCATATTCTCCACCTCCCTCCCTCCCTTGTTCAATTCCATTCTCAAAGTCCTCTCCATGCGCGAGCTCACTTCTTAGACTGGTGGCAGTTCTATCTCTCCTCTTGAGTCCCTTTGATTTTCCAAAGCTATCACCCTCAATTCAAGCCCCTTATACTGATTGAAAAAAGACTCTACAAGAATCTTATTCGAAAAGGCATTGTCTCTTGGAAACATATCATGAACCACATCTACTCCCTCAGTCTCAGAGTTGATTTCGGCCTCTCTCTTCGTGAAGCATGTTTTCTCTCCTTTGCCTTCTCTCATGGAGACTTCGGCCCTCTCTCAACCTCCTCTATCTTAGACTGTGATAGTAAATGGCTTTTTAAAAGCTCTAGATAATTTTGGCAAGATATCCTATTCCTCTGTCTACAAATAGCCCAACTTCACCTTTTCGTGGTTTAATGCTAAATGGAGCTGATATGATTCCCCCATCATTTGGAAGAATAGATTTCGTTGTACCCACAAAGTCAAACCTTCCAAGTACAAAATTTTCTCCCTTAGGATCCTTCAGATTGCTCTTCATGTCCATGCCAATTATAGAGGGAATGTGTTGCATGTCTACTCTAAATGCAATTTGTCAGATGAATATGTGGTACATCCATTCTTCCATTGTTACATCCCTCTATTGAGATTAGTGTCGGATCTCTTCATTGCACGATTCCATGCCAGCTTTAGAGAGTTTTGTCATAGTGATCTGTTGTTGAATGATATAGTTTTTAATGACACTGCTATTAACTCTTACTGGCAACTTATTAGAGTAATCACTTTATGAAATATTTGGCTTGATAGAAATAGCAAGAAATTTGGCGATTATTCCATCTCCCCCTTTAAAGAGGCCAACAAACTTGCTTTTTTATAAGTTTTAGCTTTTACTATGTACTTTGTAAATAGTGTCTAATCTATGGTTAATATTTTCAAGAGCAATAAAAAATCTCTACTAAGATGTGCTAAAGAGTTGACTTGAGTGAAAGCCTCTTTCTACAGTACCTAAAATTTTGTTTTCTCCCTTCTTGCATTAACAACAAGAAACATATATGACCACATATTAAAAAGTAGTAGCAATGAAAAAAACATTGATAAGGAAAACATTGAAAGTTTTAATCTAACCACTTTCTACTAAAGAAACAAAAACGAAAAAATAATTAAATTGCTAAAAAATCTTGTACACAAGTGAAAAAACTCAAGATTTTGTTTTTTTTGCATAAAGTGAAGAAGCCCAAACTATCTAAAAGCACCTTATTCACATGAAGAGATTCATCACTAGCGTCTTCATATGTAGAAACCGACACACTATAAAAATGTGCTCTTCAAATGTTTGTAAGCTTTTTCATTTATATGATTTGCAAACTTATAACATCGATCAATTTGTTGCCTAACATTGTGTACCATTTGTATTGGAGTCCAAATTGTGTACAAGGATATAAGTAGCAAATTTTCATATTTGCTTTCACTAGTTGAATATCAAATTCCATGCTGGAGTTCAACCTTACCTTCTTTGAGGCCATATTTCTAACAAGAGATGTAATGACTTCTCCCGATGTTGTAAAACATGATTGAATAAATAACAATATTGAAAAAAAAGTGGTATATCCACATATACCAAGATATCTATCTTTGTTATTTTGTTGATTGAGAGGATCCTTAATAACTAAACAAACCTCACACCAATTTGTTCCCACTATATTAATGGCCTACATAAATTAGATAAAAACATCCTTAGAAAAATTCAATTCTAAAAGCAAAACTCAAATATGATTCCAATAATGTGTACAATTCTTTTTAAGATCTTTAGATGTAAAGGTTGCCTTTAAAACAAGCCATGACAGCTGTTTGGATTAACATAAAATTTCTCAACAAGTCTAAATGTAGAAAAACAGTTTTTCTAGATTTGAAAGTAGACCCTTAAGCATGTATATTCATGGCTTAAGAACTAACTTATAAGGAAAGGAATAATTTGCATCCACTATGCTACCAAATAAAATTTCTAAGGACATTCCACAAGAGCATGTTATCCAAGCTCTTTATCCCACTTTCCCCAACTAAAGTCCTATGGCTTGGTTATATCTTGCAATTTTACATTTGTAACTTTGAGGTATCTAGAGTACAAGAGGCATCATTTTGTAAAAACATGAGAAAATATAAACATTTGGCAATTCTATCACGCTATGCACAAATCTACGAATGTGAACTTGTTTGGCACCACTTCTCAACTCTTACTCTATGAGCCAATTCTCATTCCAAAAGTAAGATTTTTTTATAATCCACAAGAGATCCTTAGTATTATCATTTTTCTTCAAGAACACCACCTTACTACATCATGCTACAACTCCAACCACCATCTTGGTTGCAATCACACAGTTGGGAGACATGCATTTTTTACATTGTCCTCTAACATTCCCTAGAGTCCCTTTTGTCATTATGTAACCATCCTCAATAGAAATAAATCAAGATCATTATTGCAAATACAATGTCTTTAAAAAAAAAAGTCACATCAAAGTCTACTATATCTACATGATTGGCTAAAAAAGTCATTTATAAGCACTTTATTCATGTTTATATTTTGACATACACTTTTGTGATTACTAAATGCACACATACTAATGTGAAACTTTGAAACTACCAAATATGGTATCTACCAAGCAATTACATGGTTTATTTGACATCTTGCAAAATGTTGTATTATGCATTCAAACTTAGTACCTCATGTGAAAAATTCAATAAAATATGGAGATTAGTGTTCTAGCCATATCAAAGTTTCAACATATAGTTATGGTCATGAAGATTTATCATGAACATACTCATATTTGTGATTTGGTTCAATAAAATCCATCCATTGCATGCACACGTGCAAACACAAACACATGCCAAGGCAACAAATCATTCATCTCCACGCTAACATTCTATAGATTATGCCTTTGATCATGCATCTATCACTTGGAAAACTACCGCCATCAAAAGGAAGGGGAGAGAGAGAGAGAGAGAGAGAGAGAGAGAGAGGGGCGCACTTTAAAATAAAATAGAATGCTCGACGTGTATTATTGCTTTCAATTGTTGTACATGAGCCTCAGTTATGCTACAAAAAAATGTATTCGCCTATGAATCATGTCCTCCGACCAAAAAAAGACATCTTTTCTAAAGCTAATCTTTGAGAAGCATGACAAACTTTCATTTACAAGTCTACACTTACAGCACCACTCCAGAATGTGATGATTTTGAGGCATGAATCGCCATAATTGGACACTTTCTGTGCATCTGAATGAAGTTTCTTCATTTCTACACTGCCTCGTGGTTACCTTGACCACAATAAAATTTTCATGGAATAGAGATAATATGCTAATTTTCTCCCGTTAACTAAACTGTACACTCGCCCTTTTGTAGTGCCTGATATTTTCAAAAAGAGGATCAAAATTTTCAAGCATAACTAGTAAAAATGAGCAACACATGGCTGCTAATGAAGACTAAAATCATACCATCAAATCCTTTTGAAATAAGCAAAGAGATAATCTTCACTGAAATATCAGATAACTTGCAGATTCTCTAGTGCCTTGCCAGATATCCTGTTAAGAAAAGGTATGATAAGAACAGCAGAATCTATTCCATATCAAAATGTAATAGCACATGTAATGCAGATAGCTCTTCATTCAGCACATACTAAGCCTAATATTGTAAAATGTGAAATTGCATGTGAAAGAACATCATGAAAATTGAATTCTCACATTCAGCTACACCTTGAAAAAATGTGCACCATGAAATGCGTGGGGCTATAAGGAATCACAGCACAGAACTAGCATAGCATATTTATAATGATCCTTTAGTAAAAATGCTAGAAGTTAAGGTTAGTCACCTTATTGACTAATTGTGTACAGAGTTGGATTATGATAAGGACTTTTTTGATTCTGCCAAAACTTTCTGAAAGAGCTCCCACTCATCATCAAAGTGAAGACTCTGTCCTTGCTCAAACTGTGGACTTGATGAATTTAACAGTATTTCTTGTGACGAGGTTGCACTTGTAATGTGACGTGTTTCAATGGAAATCACTTTTTCCCCAACATTTGTAGGCTTGCTTTGCCCTGCACATTAGGGCGAGGAAAGAATGAGAGAGTCTAAAGTAAGTATTACCCACTTATAAAATACCGTCCGATGACTGTATGGAATGCGACATTAATTGCAAGAAGCAAAATTTTTCCTGCACTGCAAGAGAACGATCTGCCGTACGTGTGTGTGTGTGTGAGAGAGAGAGAGTGTGTGTGTGTGTGTGTGTGTGTGAGAGAGAGAGAGAGAGAGAGAGAGAGAGAGAGAGAGAGAGAGAGAGAGATGTCAACACAAGGAAAACCTGTGTCTTCCATGTCCGTCCTGGCCGAGAATTTCTGAAAACTAACATTGAATCCTGGAGCTCGTCTTTATCTTCAGATCGTGTTGCAGTGCCCAATATTTCAGCATGCTAGCTCTCATAACCCAAGCCTTCCTTATTCCAATAATCACCATCAACAGGTGATTGTTTCTTTATGTTAAAGTTCACTGTATACTATAACTAAAGAGAGAAATCTTGAAGCAAACAGGTGTATATAAAATTTGTCTACTGGACTTTGTTGAGTTTCTTCAGTCCTAATAATCGAATTCACACAGGATAGAACGACCATCTGCAAGTTGTAGTATTGTAACTTATTTGATGTTCAGGGACCGGGGTTTGCACTTCGAACCTTGAGGGGTTAGGTTTTCTACTATCTAATAGTATGATGAGCATCTATTATGTACTTTCAAACTTGAAACTACAGTTTGTCACTTGTGGATGTAGTACTTATTTTCAAATCTATTGTCACATGTGTGCCAAAAATTCTATGTGGCAACAGGAAAGGCTTCCAGATCACAGCCCTCTTCACCTTGCACTACACTGCATAGCACACTCGTCTCAGGGTGAGACAGAGGCAGTTGCAGAAACCAATATATGACAGCCACAACACTCTAAAGTGCCCGCAAAGGTTTAAACTTGTCACTTGTGCATAGTATACTATTTAGTATTTCTTGGTGACTACTATGCATTATTGTATATGTAGTATGCACTACAGTCATAGACTAAGTACACAAATACATGAGGTTTGAGTTTGAACATTCATTGCAAGCTGTAAGAAACTTCTTAGAGAAGTAACTATATCATATTTTTTTAAAATTCAAGAGCTCATATGCTATGATACTATGAGGCTAGTGGCAGGGAATATCCTTCCGAGATTAGGTTGAGGAGGCCAAGATTGCTGAGCCATCATGTCATCTAGCGTAGCCGAGAAGAATTGGAACGCCTCTATGATTCAAACAAGAGAAGGGATAGGCTTTCCACGCATCAGTTGGATACGTTGGCGTATGTGCATGCCAACCAACAACTTCTGAAGAACCTAAAGGAGACGAAGGAACCAATGCACATTGTGTTTGAAATTTGAACTTTAAAGTTCGAATTGTGTTTGAATTCCCTGCATTCTGTATTGTGTACATTGTAGATTGTAAATTGTAAATTAGTTTAATGTTACCCTATGTAGTGCTCATGAGAGTCTCATCATGAGCATTCAAATTTTGTGGAACTTTGTAGGTGACCAAGGTTCCTAACCTGCCACCAAGACACTAAGCTAAGGAGGATGTGTATGCAATCCTCCATAGTGAACTCGAAGTAACTAGGGGTTAAAAAACGTTACCCTAATTTCCCAGTCTAGAATTGCTAGAGTCTTAAAAATACCAACTTCTATGAGATTTACGATTTAAATTTTAGCATTTCGGGCTCAATGAGTGCGTTCATAGAATTCAAACTTTATTTATTACCTAATACTTACCAACTTATGTAGAAGAGGGTATGAGATCAGCAAGAAGGCTTTGTGGGAGTCCCCAGACAATACAAATACCTCAATTGATGAGGAGTACGTCAAGGATCTGTCTGGGGCTGCGCATAGAGTGCCATAACTGCCAGTACTGTGTTAGTGGAGAACCCAACTTTATCGGTCTCTGTATGAGTAGGTGTCTCAAGACTGAGTCAAACTCCTTCCAGAAATCAACGAAACATACTATACCCGCTCATGCCTGGACCTAGCCTCCTCAATAATAGCCCTAAGTGTGAAGACATGGTCAATAGTAGAGTGTTGAGCACTGAAACGTGCCTGGTAGTTCTCAGGATTCGTAGGGTCACCGCTCTTCTGGATAGGGTGGATGACGTCGGTATACCATGTCAAAGCGCAACCAAATATAACAGCATGGTTAAGTAAAGTGGCCAAAATACGTGCAAAGATGTCAGTAACATGAATTAGGGGTTCAACGGGGTTCTCAATTTCTCAATGGCTATGGTAACCATATCGGTTGTAAAGAAGCAGAAAGTAGACGGATGAGGCGAGATGATGATAGCAACAGTAGGGATAGTGTAGAGGTTAGTGGCATACTTGGCCCAACAATGTAAGTCAATTACATGGTGGGGATAGGGCACGAGGGAGAAATTCTCTCCAAAAGGATCCAGAAAATGAACTATAGAGAAGACCTATCAATCATTTCCCATCATTACTTTCATGAAGTTGCTTTTTGCAACGACAAGTATGACTACATATGCGTCTGAGGTTATGTAAAAGATGCAGAAAATGCATCTGGGTGTGTTTGATTTGTAGATGGAGATGTTTACATACCGCATCATACCAGGGATGGGGTGAGGGACAAGAGTGAGTGTGGATATGGGAGAGAGATTGCTATAGAAGCGAATATATGGAGCACAGCTAAAAAGTGGCTTGGGTCTAAAGTGGACTGTCATGTGAGAAATACTGGAGTAGAGGGGAGAGAGAGTTATGGTATAATTGTGCGCATGCCAAAATTTATCTGGGTGTCCTTGGTGTGAGGAGGAATGGAATGTGATGGTACCAAGGAGTAATATGTGTGTGTGTGTGTGTGTGTGTGTGTGAGAGAGAGAGAGAGAGAGAGAGAGAGAGAGAGAGAGAGAGAGAGAGAGAGAGAGAGAGAGAGAGAGACTTTATTAATGTCTTTTCCATGCCAATCGACATATACATGTCAAGTGTGTGGTACAATGGGAGCTTGTGAAACGTCTCCAAACTAAAAAGAAATGAAATGCCAATATACCATACTACGACCATGAAGTAGGTCTAAAAAGCAAAGGACTAATACTGCCAATAAGATAATTGTATAACCCTATGCCATCAAGTACCGCTATTGTGGAAGAAAGATGTGATGGGTATAACGCCTGAAGGTGGTCTCGATAGGTGGTGCTGACGTCGCCAAGGAGGTCGTCTCTGGATAGTGGCTCTACGGGCAACATGAGTAGTACGTTGTCTCTGGTCTCTGTGTAATAGAGAGTCACTGTCGTCGACACTATCATCATTTGACCGTGGCCTCTGGCGGGAGCAGTACGATGTGATCTGGAGCTGTGTATCAAGGTGAACAGATGGCTGGTGTAGGTCCTGTCGCAATAAAAACATCTCTCTGATCATAAGTGCGACACATCTTGGGTCATCATATGCTATAAGGGACTGCAGTGTGACAGGAGTCTCTCTGAAGAGGCAATGGTATCTCCCTCTGATCTCGTAGTAGACTGGGCATCTGAACAAAAAGTGCTCCTCTAACTCCACCTCAGACAATGAGCATAACTGGCAGATCCGCTCCTCACGTGGGATACCATGGAAATGTCCAATCTCAAGCTGATGTGATGAGACATGTAGTTGACCCAAAGTGAATCTCAGTCCATGGGATAGTCCAGAATCTAAATATCATGGTCGAACTAGGATCCCCACAACGTCCAACTCCAAGAAATGAGTACGGTAATAGTTGGGTTTAACCCCTAAGTGGTCCTGCCATGGGCGGCGAAGGTGTGCTCTGTAGAGGTCCGTGATAGATATGCCAAGTGTATCCAATACACGTGTTGCTTGTGAGAACCATGATAAGTGATAACCCAAACTGTGGAGGTGTTGAGATGATATGAGTGTCGGCTGTGGATATCTTTGTGCATCAGTGGGAAGCAGCCGGAGGCGCTGTATAAATGTGATGAGACGAAAGATGGCATCAAGTTGTAAAGGTGGAACTGCAAACTCTGCTAAGAGAATCTGGTGCGGGACAGAGGGCTTAGCTTGTATCATCCGTGATAACATTAGGACCTAGAGGCGTGAGATACTGGCCCAATCAGCAGAGGTGAGTCCCGGGCACCATGTCTCTATGGCATACAGTGTAGTAGGGGAGACAAAAGTATCAAATAGCCAACACTTACTTGGGGCATCCCGAACATATCTCTGGAAGCAAACACGGTCAAGCTGGACCAAGGGGGCACGTCCCTTCCCAAGTCTGGCTTTAGCTGCATGTCTCATACCAAATACAGGACCAGTGAAAAGAACCCCGAGATAGGTGTAGCATGACACAATCTCCAACGGTGGTCCATCTAGAAAAAGCTCTTGTCGCTGCATGAAAGCCCTGAATGTGTTGAAGACCATAATTTTGGTCTTCTTAGTGTTGACCTGCAAACCCCATCTAGTACGCAAGCCATGAAGACTATCCAACTATCTTTGTAATCCCTCTCTAGTCGAGGAAACTAGAGCAATATCATCTGCATATAGGATCAGAATATCCCCAAGTTAGCAACTTGTATCACCACACTGCTCAATGATCCTCTCAAGTTCGTCAATATATAATTCGAATAGTGTAGGTGAAAGGGAGCAACCCTGTTTCACCTCGATGATACTCCATATGTGCTCTGAGAGGTCAGTGCCACCCTGAAAACATCCAAGAACTCGCTCATACAATGCAACCCCGCTTGAACCTCTACCACTCATAGATTTCGCCTCTGCCCTGTAGACAGAATCCCATCTATAACTTGAGAATGTAGGTAACCCTCTGATCTGGCTCTCGTGTGTCTCCATAAAGAAAAGAATATCCCTATTTGTAATGAAATCTATAAGGTCGCCTGCAGTAGAAGAGGAGTGTAGAACCATTGCAATTCCAAATACCAATACGCACGTGGTGTGGACGGGGCCCCGAGATGCTCTTATGCCCAGGGGCCCCAACTCCCTATTGGCGGGAGTACTGTCAACGTAACGAATTTGTCCATCTCGATAAATAACATGCCGGCCTGATGCCATGGCATCTTGGAAGGCTTGACGCCTTTCAGCTGCGATCGAGAGAGAGAGAGAGAGAGAGAGAGAGAGAGAGAGAGAGAGAGAGAGAGAGAGAAGAAGAAGAAGAAGAAGAAGAAGCTTTATTAATATCTTTTCCATGCCAAAAGGCATATAAGACTAAGGAAATATATGTCAAGTATGTGGTAACCGTGGAGCGTATAAACGCCTCCAAAAACTGTAATAAAGAAAAAAGGAAACATCTAGTACAAGTTAAGATAACTACATAAATGATAATCTCTGTGCATGGTAGTCAAACGTGTCCATGTCAAGATGCCAGGTCTGTACTGGCGCTGTAGAAGGATGTATTGAGAGCTGTAGCATGAGGAAGTGCAGGAGCCCGCTGACGTCGCGGGCTCCTGCACTTAATGATCTGAGGCTTATTTCAAAACAAGCATTGAGCTTTCATTAAGTTCTGCTTCTAAAAGAGTTTAACGGTGGTAGATATCTTAAAAATTTGTCCATGGCATACTTGTGATCTGTTTATCACTGTTTGTATCTGAACTAGACTTTTGTCCATGCATTTCAGTCTGAAAACATAGAAATCTGTCCCACAAAAATCACCACTCACAAAAACTCAAAGAAAAACGAACTTCAAAAATGTCTTGAAACATTTCATCTCATTTTGAAAAAAAATTCTTAGAGGTTTAAGGAAAAAAGCAGGGTTTTTAAAAAGCACCTGAACTGGACCTGTGCGCTGGATTGACACTAACTTTCTTCTTTGAATCAATAAATAAGCCTGAGGGCATCATAGCAGCAACTTCTTCCCTTTGCCTTTTTCGCATTACATTTATGTCGACTCTTTTTTCCTTGATGCTTTGAATAGGAGGAACTTTTTTGTTGTGATGGTAAGACTTTTTATCAATCACTGGAGAAATTTTACTCACTTCATTTTTTGTGAGTGTGAGAGCAACAGATGCTGCCTTACTTCTTCTGTGAGTATCAGCATCTGTATCTCTGTTCTGGCTTGCCAAATTAACGTTGCTGGAACGAGTTCCAGCTTTCATAACGGCTAGATCTGCGATAGAATCCTCATCCATAATAAGTTCCATCTGGTCCTGTTTACTTCCGTATTCAAATATGTTCTGACTACTCTGAATTTGATCCTCTTTTTCAACATTCTTGTTCTCTCTAGCTTCTGCGACCAATGTTTCATCAACCTCATTATGTATTATTGTTGTAGGGGATACATTTACAGGACCCCCTTGCTGACGTTTATTGTTATCAGAAATCATTTGCTTCTGGTCAACAAGAATGCTGCTTCTTCTTATATCCTTGGCACTGGCTAATTGATCATCAGATCCTTTAACTGACCTTTGTGCGAAATGCCTGGAAGTTCTGGGCTCTTGCCCAACTGGCTTTGGAACATTTTCCTCTTGTTTACTAACGATCTGAGAGGAGTTATATTTGGCATGGTCATAGTGAAGGTTATTCTCTGTAAGCATGCTGCTAGAATGATTTTGTTGACTTTGCTTATTGAAGTGTTTAGCAAGACCTCGTTTTGTTGAACCCCTTAACTTTCCACCAGGTTGATCAGTTACACTTTGGGCTATGACTTGAGGAGCTAATGAAGTGAAAAAGGATAAATAGGGCCTCTGAATTGAAAATAGCATATGCCGTTTTTGTGCATCATCTATTAAAGAGGCCCATTGAGGACATATTTGCAATGTTTCAGCGTTACCAACGATCCACAAAGAAAACCGGGCTCGTGTGAGAGCTACATTCATACGCCGTACATCTCCTACAAATCCAACAGTTATAGGTGTAGAAATTGGACTTTTTTCTTGACCAGCTGACGCTCGCACTGTTGAAAAGATCAGGATGTCCACTTCACGGCCTTGAAACCCATCAACAGTGTTGAATTCAAGCTCTGTTGTGATACTTGAACCTAGAGATCTTGAAAATTTCTCCCGTAGTAAAGCTAGCTGCTGTTTGTAAGGAGTTATAATACCAACCCGGCCTGGTACAATCTCAGTTGGATACCTGAAAATAACAATGATTTGAGAAATCTAGAATCAACAATACATAGGATGACATAAACTAGAGAAATAATCACCATAAATGTCAGTTGCTAATTGGAAAATTCCTCTAGATTTACTTTAAGTTGTTATACATTATAAGTGCATCACAGAAGATAAGCTTGAATGATTTTGAAAGGAACTAGAATATTGAACAAAGTCCTTCAACATCTTATGAGACTTTGCTCTTAGTGATATTGGAACTGAGCCACACAAAGGCATTCGATATGATGTAAACCTCTTTCTTAGGGTCTTAAATATTTCCAAAACCACCTCCACTTCTTCTTCATTACAAAGGGACTGAGGAGCTAAGATTCCCGATCTCTCTCTACCTCCCACGACGTTGAAGAAAACATAAGGCCCGAAGTACCTGTTGCAATAAAAGGAAAATATGCCTATTCAACAACTTTTGAGGTCAAGAAACTGTCGTGCTGGAACAAATAGCAGGAAATAAATGACTGAGCTAGCTTAGGAGGCTAGTGATTTCAACCATGTGGAGTCAGCACCTACACCAAGGAAAAGTGGCTTGAGATAGACTTCCTGTGATTTTTTTGCCAATGCTATAAGCTATAAGTTGATCAAATCAAAAGAAACATACAGTAGCTGAAATAGCCCTCCTGGATGGGTCTTTGGCATTCCTGTTGCAAACATTTTTGAAAAAGATAGTGGGTCGTTCCTTTAATAACTGGCCTAACAATCAAATTCTAGCACATTATGTTCAACCTTTTTCATACTTTGATATTGTTGAAATAATGAATGAGCTATGACATTTTTGTTGTAGTGTTGAAATCTTGATTGTAAGTCCACTAGAAAATAGTGGTGGTTTTGTTGTCATTAGCTAAAACAAAATTGGCATTACTTGAGTGTTAGGATACTAGTTAGGAATCTTCTTCAACTTGAGGCCTAATAAGGGGGGAGTTGGGGGTGCAATTAATTATTATACTTTTGTCTATAATCAGACATAGTCAATAGTTCCAAGAGCTTTGGCAATTCATTCAAGCTTGTCTTCACATTATAACCCTTTGTATTGTCAAATCTATGAGTAAAAGATTTATTAGCCCTCATATACATCCATTGTCAAAAATAGTCTATGCTATGTGTAATAGATTACACAAATCGATATCACTTTCATGTGAAAAATCTTTGGAGTTACAACTTTTCTAGATGAGTCATAAAATGGGTAATTTGTACAAGTTCAAAACTTTGATTAGATTGTTGTCAGCTATAGGAATATACCATAATAGAGCCACCACATGTGAGCAAGCTTGAGGGCTTAAATTATGTTGCAATAGGTATAATCTTAATTAGCATTTTTTTTAACACAATAAGTATAAACAAAAAGGCTAGGACCTGGTATTCCAATCCTGATCAAAATGTGGTAATGTTGCAAAGATGAGGCTCTCAGCATCCCATTTATAGAGTTTATCATCTATCTTGTGAAAAACTCATTGAAGACATTAGTTTCTTGTGATGAAAACGCAAATTCGGATCTCTATAATCCAAACCGTAGAAATCTCCTAAAACTTATACCTTAACTCAATCTACACGAGGCTAACATATATATAACATATGTAAAACATTGTCTTGTAGCAAGAAATCAAATTAATGGAAATTGGACAACACAGACATGCATTATTGACCTAGTTACAATTTGCAAAAAAAGGTGAACTTGGAAAGTATATACTCTTAAAAAAACAAAATAAAAAAGTAACTATGTATCAAATTTACAATATGCAAGGGGCTTGGCATGAAGTACTCGTTCAGTTAGTCAACATAGGATGCCATGTGGCTAAAGAGCCCTATCTTCAACTAAGGACTGTGAGCTCTCTCCTTCTCCCTCCATTATGCCTCCCAAGAAAAGTCCCTCCATCGCTGTCCCAGCAGGGACGGTGATGGATGTCTCATCTCAACCAACCCTCGCTGTGTCCTTGCTGGGACAGCGATGGGGGCCTATACTACTGCTACATCATTTGAGGGAGGGGGAGTCCTACCTACTTCAGCTCCTACCCTACGTATCTTACCGATGACCCCTCACTCAGATTTCTTGAACCGATTGTCGACAACAGATTATACCCCTTCCAAATCCGTTTAAGGCATGTTTGCCTATGAACTTAGCTTCAAGAACTTCTTGGACTAAAAGGCAGGGTGAGCCAGCTTAAAATTGAGAATGGCAAACTTCGCAGAGATCTCATTGGTTTTCCAGGAAGGGTGGATCAGCTTGAACAAGAAAATGCGCAACTCAAAGTGTTGGAGGAGACTTCGAACAAAATATCCAGCCTTGAAAAACAAGTAGAAGAAACAAAGACATGGGCATCGCTTCTCAAAAATGATGGAAAGGCTGAATCTTCAAGCTCGGTTCGGCATGCATTATAAAATGTCTTTTCCGAGCAAGAAAGAAGAGCTAAAAAAGCCCTCAATATTCGAGTTGGATTCCCGACAGGGATAAGCCCATCGAGGAGGCAAAAGATTTGCTTTTGACTAAGCTTGCACACAACATTGATGGTTTTGATACAGCTTGGAGAAGTAAGTTTAACTCATTAGTCCTGTTTATCAAATTTCGCTCTATGGACCACCGCAACATAGCTTTACGACTTAGAGCCAAATTAAAAGGGACCTTTCTTTTTTATGACGATGACCTTACACACACGCAATGGCAAGCCAGGAAACAAATTATTCAAGAAGCAAATGCAAGGAATCAGCGGGTGGTTTTCATTGAAGGCAAGACAAATTTTTTTGATAAGATTTCATAATAGGGATTCGGGACTCCCGGGCAAAGGAGCAACCCGTGTTCCCCTAAGCCATTAAGTATCGGTTTTTGGAATTGTAATGGCATACTATCATCTTCTTCGGCAGGCAATTTCCATTCTTTTATGCTGAGATGTGATATCATCTTGTTAACAAAGACTCATGAATCATTATACCGACCACTCCCATTCATACAAGATTACAATTGGCACTCTACACATCGGCCTTTCTTGAGAAGGAAGACCTCTCGTGGTTCAGGTGGTGTTGCATGTCTTACCAAAGACGTTTTTACTACTCATTTTAAACTGGCCAAAAGTGACCCATTTGCACGGTTTATTTAGTTACAATTCTTTGGTCACTGTTTGGGGATTTCTCAGGACCTCTTTCTAGGTTATTTTGCACCGCAGACATCATCCTTTGCGGATTTTGGTGGTGATCCTTTCCAAGCTCTCTTAGATGATATAGTCAACTTTGCACAGTGAGGTCTTATTCTTTTAGCAAGGGATTTTAATGCACGCACAAGCATTAGGTAAGCAAAGTTTCATGCAGAAAGTGACTTCTAACAGGTTCGCACATTAGATATGGGATTGGACAGGACCTCACAGGATGCAGATATTCCGACTACTCACTTTGGAGAGCAGTTGATTGGCTTAGCAAAGGCCCATCGCTTAGCCATATTGAATGGCCTTCCTTGCTGGCCTTCATCATCATATTTTACCTGTCACCCACATGGGGGAGGACATAGTGTTGTAGACTACTTCATTGGTTCACCAACTTTGATCCCACTCCTTCACACCTTCCACATTATACCTCCTACCATCTCTGATCACTCCCTCCTGCTTCTATCCCTTGGACATCCTATCACCACGGTCATGACACACCGCCCCATCCGTCACCCTCGCCCTGCTTTCTCTCCATCAAGTCTTCCCCACACCTCATCCTTAACAACTTTTCTCCATGACTTTCCCTTCACCTCCTCTATTGACCAGCAAGCGACCTTCTTATCTCAATCTCTTTTACAATCTGCCAATACTGCATGTCCTTCGAAAACTTTCTCATCTCATAAACACATCCACAACAGATGGTATGACACGGAATGAGCATAAACAAGTTGTTTACGCTAGATACCACTCTCCTCACCCCTTAGTCTTGAAACAAATAGAGTATCACAGAGTGACTCTGAAAAAAAAGACAACTTATCTACGATCCTTGGGACAAAAACTTGTCGATGCTTTGGCCAGCCCATCCTCCACCTTATTTTGGCGATTGCTCTCTAAAAACCCTTGTAAACTCGCTCCTATTGTTATAGAGTCATGGATAAATTATGCTACCAAACAATATACAATAGAGTCTCTTTCCATTTCTTTTCCCCACACCCATTAGAATTCACCCTCTTCACTCCGTCCTTGGTTGAAAACGCCATTAAAAATGGTCAAATTCGTAAGGCCATTGATGTTGACTTCTTAAGCATGGACTTCCTAAAACCAGTCGCTCACATTATCGCCCCGTACATTTCCCATATCTTTAACCAATATGTCATTTTTGGTCTTCCCACCTCTTGGTGCACCAACCTTTTACACCCTATACTCAAAGCCGGGGATCCTTTGAATGTAGACAACTACCGCACTATTATGATCAGTCACACTATGGCCAAACTATATGGATCAGTTTTGCAGTCTATTCAGCTTAGGCAGAGACAAAGAGTTTACATGCTATGGGACGGGCAGGTTTTTGTGCTGGCTACTCCACAGCTGACCAGATATCCATAAAAGATGTATTATTGAGGAGGCTAAGTTCAGGAAGCAGAGGGTTTATTGTTGCTTTGTGGACTTCCACAAAGCCTTTGATTCTGTTCCGAGACACCTTTTACTCCAGAGCCTGGCATCACTTGGCTTTTCTCAGGAGATCATTGCTACTATCATCACATTGTATGAGAGACTGTTGGCTCGCTTCCGGGATGGTGATGGATGGGATGGTCCTCTTATATTCATAGTATAGTGGGAGTAAAGCAGGGTCCATTGCTCACTTTTACTGGTCCATTGCTCACATTTAGACCAGCTGCATTGACTAGGCTCTGCAAGGGGCACTCTGCTCGTGTCCAAATGGAGAGGTTTTCCTCTATTTACTACATGCATGATCCTAATACGCGAAGTTGCCTATTTTCTGCTATTGTCTCTTCGATTGCTCTATATTCATCGGAGACGTGGTGTCCAAGATTATCTAGTGAATCTTGGAGTGATATTCACGTGTGCAGATCCTCATGCTTAGCCGGATGATCCGTGCGAAGCAGTCAGTTCCTCATGATATCATTTTTGTGGAGTTTGCCTCTCCTCCACTAGTTGTCGAGGCTATATTTCGGATTATCACATTCATTCATAGAGTCTCAGAGCTTGATTCATCTAGATACATGGCTGTGGCTTTCACATCCTCTCGCACTCTGGCTAGTCAGCAGGCTAAGTCCTCATGGTTTTAGTGTGATTCTGACCTTTTGGGTAGGTGGGGTTTATCTATATATGATCTCCCAAATGGGACACGCATTTATTCGCCAATAGATTTACAGGGCTTACATACGCACTGTCTGGTCTCACCCAGATCCAAGTTCCATTTCTACCACACTCATTTTCTTCAGCTTTGATTCAGAGCTTCCCATTCGGCTGGGTTATTTATCTCAGACGTTTTCTTTCGGCCTACGCTACCGTATCGGTTAGCTTAGGGTCTCTTATCATCAGCTTGCTATTGAGACAAGCAGATACACAGACACACCTCGGCCACTACGGATTTGTCAGTGCTGCTCTTTACAGGAGCTTGAGGATGAGTTCCACTACATTTTCAGATGTCCAGCCTACTATGAGATTAGAGGCAGATACCATTGCTTATACAGGGAACGGATCTTTGAGGAGCGATCTCTGAGGGGCGGATCTCTGTCCTGGAACGGACCTCTGTCCTGGAGCGGACTCTCTCACCTGAAGTGGACCTCACACCTGGAGCGGACCTCTGACTTGGAGCGCTCTCTCTCTCTCATCGATGGTGACTGTCTGATCCTTCTCAGCATGGATCGATGCAATTCTGGAAGCATAGATTGAGTTTTTTGTACTTCTTGTAGCGTGGCAGTTTGTGTTTCCAACATTCTGATACACGAGTGCCGCTGATGATGAAAGCATGAATAAGCGAAACACCTTCAGAGCAGCGATGAGGTGATGCTCACACAGTGCTTAGAACTAAGAAGAGCAATCACGGAAGTAAATGCATTTGCTTACGATCTAGGATTGCGGATCCATGTCTTGAAGTCCTCTTCTGTGGAATGCGATGTCAGAAGCGTCGCTGCAGCTGAGTGATAAGCCTCAGATGAAAGTGAAGGAGTAATTGCTTAGAATTAGAGGAAGAACCATCAAGAGCAGCTCCAAGGCTCTGACGGGTTTCCTTGTCATACCTGGCCTTGTCCCTGCTTGGATATGGAACCAGCTATGCCTCCCTCTGCTCTCCCTCCTAATCCTTCGACGACTCCTCCATTTGTGCTATCTAAGGTCTCACCTCCAACTATCCCTCGCTCTATTCTACCGAAGACGTTCATTATCATGTTGGGCAGTTGCATGCACTAAAATGCAGCACTCAAATTGGAGGTTCAAAAATTGCAGGATGAGATCAGCCAGCTGCGAACTCTATTACCATCATCTACTACGGATCTTGCAGAACCTTCTAACAAGATTTCTAGCCTTGAGAAACAAGTAGAAGAGACAAAATCTTGGGCAGCATTGTTTAAAAAAGATAATGGTATAATAGATTTGCCTACGAATATTTCAATTGACTCAAGATTAGAAAGTATGTTTTCGGAACAAGAGAAAAGAGCCAAAAAAGCCCTTAATATTAGAGTGAGAGGCATCCCAAATGCTGGAAAACCTCTTGAGGAAGCCAAGGATTTACTTTGCAATAAACTCTCACACTCAACTGAGGGATTTGAAACTGCTTGGAGAGGCAAGTATGATGAGAATGTTCTATTTATTAAATTCAGGTCTTTTGTACATCGTAACGCTGCCTTGAAGCTTCGAGCCAAGCTGAAAGGGACTTTTATTTTTATGGACGATGATTTAACTCATACGCAATGGCTAGCAAGGAAAAAAATCATACAAGAAGCTAAGGAAAAAGGGCAATGGGTGGTGTTTATTGACGGCAAACCACGATATTATGAGCGCTCACTATAGGGACTTGGGGCTCTCGAGCATGGGAGCAGCCCGAGATCCCCTATGTCGCTTCGTATTGGCTTTTGGAATTGTAATGGCTTCCACTCTTCCTCTACTACAGGTGACTTGCAGTCCTATCTTGCTCGTACAGATATTTTACTGCTAGCAGAGACTCATGAATCTCAATTTCGTCCTCTTCCTATGATGACAGATTTCTCTTGGCACTCAGTTTTTAGACCATTCCTACGAGGGACGACCTCCAGAGGCTCAGGTGGGGTGGCATGCTTATACAGAGACCAGTATAGTCATACTGTTAAGCTGGTTAAGAAAGATCCGTACGCTCGTTTTATATGGTTACAGTTAGTTGGGCATTCCCTAGGCTTGGCTAGAGATATCTTCCTGGCAGTATGTTATATTGCTCCTCAGAGTTCGACATTTGCAGACTATGGTGGTGACCCTTTTCAGGTTTTATCAGAGGATATTTCTATCTTTTCTCCCCAGGGATATGTACTTTTGGCAGGTGACTTTAACGCATGCACGGCCACCAGACAAACGGAATTTCATGCGATGACGGATTATCTCCAGCTTCATGCTTTGGATACAGGTCTTGTGCGGACATCACATGATGAGGCTACCCTTCTACTACATTTGGTGAGTAGCTACTCATGATTTCCGAGGCACATTCTTTGGTCATTCTGAACGGTTTATCACAGTGGCCAGATTCAGCAGCATTCACTTGTCATCCACATAGTGGCGGACATAGTGTGGTGGATTACTTCATTGGCTCACCAGCCTTGATTCCTCTCATTCAAAGCTTTACTATACTCTCTACTACCCTTGCTGATCACTCACTGCTCTTACTCTCTGTTGGCTAGACCTCTCCCCTTCCAACTATTCGACCCAAGGCCACTACACCTCACTTTTCTTTTCGTACACATCTCATCCCACACTACATAGTCGCGCTCAACTCTCTTTTGCAAGATTTTCCCTTCTCCTCTCCTATTGAGCAACATGCCAGCTTCTTGTCGCTCTCCCTTATACAAGCCGCCACCTAGGCCTTTCCCCTAAGACATATCCCACTCATCGAAAGACCTATAACCGATGGTAATGACCATGATTGCCACACCTTACATAAGCAAGTGGTATACGCCATGCATCACTCTCCTAATCTTTTAGTACACGTACAAAAGCAATATCGTCATGTAGTTAATAAAAAGAAAAGAGACTCTCTAACAAAAGATGGTCAAAAACTTATAGACTCCCTTTTCTCTTCCTCCTCCTCTCATTTTTGGAAAATCTTTTCTAAGAAATCTTCCTTACTGACTCTTGGGTGAAGTATGCTACTTGCTTATACACTACAGATGCTCCGCCTATCCCTATCACTCGACCCGCTACATTCTCTCTTTTTACCTCTGACCAAATTGAATTCGCGATTAGTAAAGCCCAATCCCATAAAGCGAAGGACGTCGACTCTCTTAACACAGACTTCCTCAAACCTGTCTCCCAGCTTCTCTCTCCTTACATTGCCCACACTTTTAACTTGGCTGTTACCTCGGGCTTCCCCACCAATTGGTGCACGAACCTTCTCCATCCCATTCTCAAGGCTGGTGATCCAATGAACGTGGATAACTATCGCACTCTCATGATCAGTCACACGATGGCCAAGCTTTATGGCTCAGTTTTGCAGTCTATGGTTGGATCCCAAGTGGAATTAGATGAATTATTTGCTCTTGGACAGGCTGGCTTTAGACCCGAATACTCTACCATTTATCATGCATTTGTCCTACGCTGCATCATAGAGGAGGCTCGACATCGGAGATAGAGAGTATACTGCTGCTTTGTGGATTTCCGAAAGGCCTTTGACTCAGTTCCACAGACCTGCTACTTCAGCACTTATCTTCACTTGGCTTCTCAGAGGATATCGTTATGGCTATCAGCGCCTTATATGAGAGGGTTTTAGCACGTTTCAGAGATGGCAACAACTGGTCGCCTTCTATCCAGAGCACAGTTGGAGTCAAGCAGGGATGTCCACTCTCTCCCACTCTTTTTGCATTGTACATCGATGATCTAGAGCAGATCATCAAAGAGGAGGGGGGTGATGGATGTCCTCTTGCTGATGTTATTATTCCTATCCTACTGTATGCGGATGATGTGGCATTGATATCCTCTACAGTCTCTGGATTACAGCGACATCTTGATGCTCTATATGGTTTTTGCTTGGTGTGGGGCTTGACGGTGAATATTGCTAAGACCAAAGTTATGGCGTTTAACACAAATCAGCAGCATATGAGAGATGACGCTTTTTATTATGATGCACAACAGCTGGAGATTGTTACATCATACACCTATCTAGGTGTATTATTCACCGGCCCCTTACTCACTTTTCGCTCTACTGCTCTATATCGCCTGCGTAAGGGGCATGCTGCCTTGGTACATATGGAGAGAGTGTGTACTACTTACCATATTCATGATCCTACTACCAGAGACCACCTTTTCTCTACAGTAGTCTCACCTGTGGCTATGCACTCGGCGGAGGTCTGGTGCCCAGGGATATCTCAGAGTACTTGGAGAGACATCACTCGTCTGCAGATCACCATGTTAGGGAGGATGATTCCTGCGAAGCCGTCAGTTCCTCATGAGATTCTTTTAGCGAGTTCGCCTCACTCCCCATGGTGGTAGAGGCTATGTTTAAGATTGTTACCTTTCTACATCGACTTGAGACCATGGATACTCACAGATACCTGAGGGTAGCGCTTACTTCTTCTCAAACTATAGCTGGACAACAGGCTAGATCTTCTTGGTATGGTGATGTGGTGGCTTTCTTTCAGTCATGGGGCTTCTCGATGCTGGATCTCCCACAGGGAACTCATACATTATCAGACAACAGCTGTATCGGAGCTATTGTCACATAGTATGGGATCGTCCTGACCATGAGAGAGTCAAGCTTACCTTCTATGGCACACATATCTTACGCAGAGACAGTTTGGGACTCCCTGTTAGACCTTTATATCTCTCTCTTCCTCTTTCTTTTGGGCTCCGATACAGATTGGGACAGTTACGAGTCTCTTCACATCAGCTTGCTATTGAGACAGGCAGATATTCAGGCATTTTGAGAGAGCATCAGATATGCCAAATATGCACATTGGGTGTAGTGGAGGATGAGTTTCATTTTATCTTTATATGCCCTACATACTATGAGATACGTGGCCGATATCACTGTTTATATCGTGACACCCCTATTACCCTCAATACATTTTTGGAGTATCAAGATCCCAGATGTGTCGGCCTTTTATTACGAGAGATTCTTATGTTGAGAGCCTCTTTGCTACCATTGGAGAGTATTACTGATTCTAGCTAGCATCTCATTACTAGCTTCTTTCAGAAGCGGGAGCGTGATGACCTATCAGATGATGAGGCAGTCATACCGGTGAGGGCGAAGGCCCAGCGTGCTCAGCCACCACCTCTTGCCAGATCTACACGCGCCTCTAGAGCTACCAGAGCTCCTCGATCACAGCCCACAACTGCTATGGGTATCAGACGCTTTTTTCGAGATTGATTTTATCCTTTTACTTTCCTCAACAGAGTTGGTGGTTAAGCTCTTGCACCTGTACCCTCTTCAGAGCTGGAGGTTAAGCTCTTGTGTATCTGCTCTTTTTATGCATTTTATGATTCTATATTGGCTGTGTCTTTTCCTAGCTTGAGAGAGTTCTATTTTGTCTTTTCCATTTAGACTAGTGTTTTTTAGTATGTTGTCCGACATGGACAGTAATCCTACGAGACATGTACTTATTCATTCTGTCTTATGTGCCCTTGGGCACTCAACATACATTAATACATTAATACCGGGCCAAAGACATCGATGAGCTAGAGGCTGAACTCTTGAAGCAGGCCGCTGACATCCTCTCAACCTTTCTCTCTTTCCTATTTAACCGCGCTATTACATCTGGTTTCCCCTCACCTTGGTCCACAAACCTTATTTATCCTATCAATAAAGGCGATGATCCCATGAAAGCCGACAACTATCGTACCATCATGATCAGCCACCTCTTTGCCAAGGTCTATGGTTCTATTCTTCAGTCAGAGAGCAGTACAGAGATGGATAATAGAGCACTGCATGCCATTGGCCAAGCTGGTTTCAGACCAGGATATACTACATCCGATCATATTTTCACCTTGAGAGCCATCATTGAGGAGGTTAAGGCCAGGAGAGAGCGTGTTTACTGCTGCTTTGTGGATTTTCGCAAAGCCTTTGACTCGGTGCCTAGACATTTACTGGTACGGAGGCTTCGCAATCGTGGCTTCCAGGAGGATATCATACAGGCAGTTGTGGCATTGTACAGACGAGTTATTGGCCGGATCCGAGTATCAGGAGTTGTACCACCAGAGATAGAGAGCACTATTGGGGTTAAGCAGGGATGTCCTCTCTCACCTACACTCTTTGGTTTATATATAGATGAGCTTGAGTAGGTTATACGGGCAAAGGGAGGTGAGGGTTGCACATTGGGTGACTTCATTATTGCTATCTTATTATATGCTGATGATGTGGTTTTGCTTTCGAAGACGAGGGAAGGCCTGCAACGGCATCTGGATGCGCTTCACTCCTTTTGTATTCAGTGGGGATTGTCAATGAATGTGGCCAAAACCAAAGTTATGGTGTTTAACACCTCTAGATCCTTCATGATGCGACAGGAGCTTCTGTGGGAGGAACATCCACTTGAGGTAGTTGACTCTTACACATACCTGGGCGTGATATTCTCTGGTCCCACTTTCAACGTGCGACAGGCGGCATTTTCCCGGTTACGGAAGGGCTATCCATCATTGGTAGATCTTTACGCATCAAAGACATGGAGTACGGGCCTGACGGCTACCGAGTGGGCACGCATTTCACGACTTCAGATTCATATGCTATCTCGGATGATACAGGCTAAGTCCTCTACACCACATCATATTATATTGGCAGAGTTCATCGTCCCCCCTATTCAGCTAGAGGCACTGTTCCATATTGTCACATTCATACAACGCCTGGAGGATCTTCAGGGTAGAGACACACGCTATGCTGCAGCGGCTTTGGCATCATCACAGCACCTACATTCTGTGGGACACTCCTTTTCACGGTATTCCTAGGCTTGTCGTCTCCTCTCCACGTGGAGTATTCACATTACGGATCTACCGGCGGGTACGCATCAGTATATTCGAGGACACTTGTATAGAGCATATCTTCAGAGCACTTGGCAGATTCCATCTGAGGTGAAGACGGAGTTTTATCGGACACATTTTCTCTCTCGGAATCATGCTGGATATCCTACTGTTCCCGGATATCTAGTGGATAGTATCTCACACAGACTGCGGATAGTGATGGGTCAGTTTCGGGTTTCCTGTCACCAGCTAGCCATTGAGATTGGCAGATACAGTGGCATCCCGAGAGATGCTCGGATTTGTAGTATGTGTGATACACACGACGTAGAGGATGAGTTTCATTTTCTCTTCAAGTGCCCAGCCTACTATGAGATCCGAGTGAGATACTACTGCTTGTTTCAGGATCATCCACTCACACTTTCTACCTTGATATCGTATGAGGACCCCAGATGTGTTGCGCTGATGATCCGAGAGATGGCGGACCTGCGTATGGCGAGACTAGACGCTGACACCTCCCCCTTGATACAGCTGAGCATACAGGAGTGTTTATCACGTCGGAGGCAGAGGCAGGAGAGTACTGATTCTGATGGAGAGGCTGAGATCCCGGACGCCTCCATGCATAGACGACAAAGAGAATGTCGGCGACTAGAGGGACAGACAGCCCACAGGCCACGATCTACAACTTCACGGCAGCAGAGACGCCACCGACCATCCACTCAAAGACGGAGAGACACAGTTCGTTCAGCGACAGTGTCTCAACATACTTTACATCACTATTTCATAGGCAGAGAGACATTTATATGATGATAAGGCTCTCCTTGTCTATCATCATTATTTCTTGTTTACCTGTAGTCTTGTTTCTTTGTTCTTTTATGTGGTAGAGCTTTCATGCTCCCACTGTGCATACTTGACATGTACCTACAACAATCCCACCGCTAGCTGCACTAGAAGGCATCACTGATGCACCCTCTCTTTTCACCGACAATCCACTTGCTATCACAGAAACGATCCTCAAACAAGGTAATCACCCCCATATTAGAGTAAAAGGCATTGCCAACGGCTAAAACCAATAGACGAAGCTCGTTTCCAAGTTATCTCATGTTGTTGATGGTTTTGATACGGCATGAGATCAGATTTTCATTTTACGATGCATCATTGAGGAGTCACGACATCAGAGACAGAGAGTTTATTGTTGCTTTGTGGACTTCCGCAAAGCTTTTGACTCAGTTCCGAGACACCTCCTTTTCCAGAGATTATCTTCACTTGGCTTCACAGACGAGACTATTGCCGCGATCATTACTTTATATGAGCGAGTTTGGGCACGGTTTAGGGACGGTAGTGGTTGGTCCTCGCTGATCCATTCTACCATTGGAGTGAAGCAGGGCTGCCCCTTATCTCCTACTCTCTTTGCACTACATATTGATGACCTCGAGCGGATTATTCGAGAGGAAGGTGGAGAGGGCTGTCCCATTCTCCTATACGCTGATGATGTGGTTCTTCTCTCATCCTCTGCAGCTGGCTTACAGAGACACCTCTCTGCTTTACATCACTTCTGTCAGCTTTGGGGATTGACGGTTAATACTAAGAAGACCCAGATTATGGTGTTCAACACCAATAGACAACATATGAGAGATGTGACCTTCTATTATGATGGGCTACCGATTGAGACTGTGACTTCTTAAACTTATTTGGGAGTACTTTTTTCTGGTCCGCTACTCACATTCTGATCGGCAGCTTTCACCAAACTCGTAAGGGGCACACTTCTCTTGTTCATATGGAGAGATTCTGCTCCACATATTATGTACAGGACCCTGCTACCAGATGCTTACTATTTTCTACCACTGTCTCCCCGGTTGTTTTATACTCTGCTGAGACTTGGTGTCCGGATTTATCACGTGATATGGAAGGATCTTACTCGTATCCAAATTCTCATGCTTAGCAGGATGATTAGGGCTAAGCCCTCGGTGCCACACGATATCCAATCGACAGCATATGAGAGACACAATGTTCTACTATGATGGGCTGCCACTAGAGATATTAGCCTCATATACATACTTGGGTGTCCTTTTCACTAGTCCATTGCTCACTTTTAGACCAATTGCATTGTCTAGGCTCCGCAAGGGGCACTCTGCTCTTGTCCAGATGGAGAGGTTTTCCTCTATTTACTATGTACATGATACCGATACGCGTTGTCGCCTTTTTTCTGCCACTGTCTCTCCGGTGGCTCTATATTCAACAGAGACATGGTGTCCTGGCTTGTCCAAAGATACTTGGAGTGATATTTCACGTTTGCAGATCCTTATGCTTAGCCGGATGATCCGTGCGAAGCAGTCAGTTCCCCATGATATCATACTGGCAAAGTTTGCCTTACCTCCACTGATTGTCGAGGCTATATTTCGGATCATCACATTCATTCATAGAGTCTCGGAGCTTGATTCATCCAGATATGTTGCTACAGCTTTCACATCCTCTCACAGTCTAGCTAGTCAGCAGGCTAAGTCTTCATGGTTTCAGTGTGTTTCTGAACTTTTGAGTAGGTGGGGTTTATCTATATTTGATCTCCCGAATGGGACACATAGGTATATCCGCTAGCAGATTTACAGAGCTTACATCAGCACAGTGTGGTCTCACCCAGATCCAGCATGGGTCAAGCTCCATTTTTACCACACTCATCTTCTTCAGCTTGATGTTTCCGGGCTTCCCATTCGGCCGGGTTATTTGTCTCAGGCGTTATCTTTCGGCCTGCGTTATCGCCTATGTTTACTCTCAGATCTTCCTTTTTATTGGATGTTTCTGATGTGGATCATATCCAGTCCCACATTACAAACTTTTTCCAGAAGAGGGATAGAGATGAGACTTCTGACAGTGAGATGGACATTCCAATACACAACCGAAGCTCCAACATCCTCTTCGCTCCTCCAGGCCCAGGGCTCTTCACCTGAGGCGAGGTGAGATGCATGAGAGAACCATGATAATTTGTAGCCCTGATCCTGAAGGCGCTGTGAGGAGGATAGTGCAATCTGTATGTATCGTTTGTCTATCTCTGGTAACGCCTGTATCCTCTGTATGTAGGTAATGAGCTGGAAAGCTGCCTCGATCTGTATAGGTGGAACTGCAAACTCGGTTAGGAGAATCTCATGTGGAACAGAAGCATACAGAGCCGTGGGGGTGACAATGGTATCAAAAAGGTGACACTTACTACGAGCATCCTGGATGGACTTCGGAAACAAAATCGCTCTAGCTGAACAAGGGAGGCATGTCCCTTCTCCAATCGAGTGGCAACAACTTGTCTCATGCTAAAAGTAGAAAAGGATCCCCAGGTATGTGTAGGAAGGGACCACCTCTAGGACCTGTCAATCCAAAGTAAGCTCTTGTTGCTGCATGAATGCTCGAGAAGTGTTGAAGACCATAACCTTGGTCTTCCCAATGTTCACCCCTAGGCCCCATATGGTGCAAAACTCATGTAAGCAATCCAACTGTCGTTGTAGACCCTCTCTAGTCGGTGAGACCAATACCATATCATCGGCATAAAGGAGGATAGCAATCAAGATGTCAGCCTGCAACCAGCACCACCACACTGTGTAATGACTCTCTCCAACTCATCAATATACAAGCCAAAGACGATTGACGAGAGGGAACAACCTTGCTTCACCCCAATAGTGCTCCAAATGTGATCGGATATGCCACATCAAGAACGATGTTAGTGGAGAAGCCTAGGTCTCGGAGTCTCTGAATGAGCAATGAGCGAGGGACAAAATCAAAGGCTTTCCTGAAGTCCACAAAACAATAGTAAACCCTCTCTCTCTTGTGCTTAGCCTTCTCAATCAAGGCCCGCAATGTGAAAATGTGATCTGCAGTAGAATAATGGGCTCGAAAACCTGCCTAACCCGTAGCATGTAGTCTCCTAGTCTCCGCCTCTAAGCTCACAACAGACTGAAGTATAGTAGCATATAGCTTCGCCAGGACGTGCCCAATCATGATGGTGCGGTAGTTACTCGGAATCATGGGGTCACCATTCTTATGGATGGGGTGGATGATGTTAGTGCCCCAGGATGATGGGAAACCAGAAACAACTGCAGAATTAAGAAGGGTGGCTATGGTGGGAGCAAGTAAGTCAGAGGCATGGGAAAGGAGTTCAGACTCAAGGTCTTCAATATCTCTGGCCTTGTGAGACTTAATCTTCTTAATGGCTGCAAGTACCATGTCAGATGTGAAGAAGGAGAACTCAGATGGCGTGGAGATATGGAGATAGGTGAGTCGGTAGGGACGGTATACAAGCTAGCAGCATAATCAGTCGAAGTGCGGAGGTCCTCCAGGAGAGGTGGTGGAGAACGAGGAATGAACTCACGCAAAAAAGCGCCCGAAGAAGAATTGAAAAGAAGGTCAATAAGACGTTTCCCTTCAGAATCATCATAGGAACGTTTCTTACGGTGGAGAACACGATGGTGGGAGCGTCGGGAAGATCGAAGTAGATGTGGAGCATAGATACGTGAATAGGTTACTGACTGATGAAAAGAGTGGCACTCGGTATCGTACCATGGGGGGTGCACTGGTCGAGGTGTTCGTCGAGTCTTTTTGGGATGGGGTTTTGTGGGGAGGGTTAGTGATGAAGCTATGTGGAGAGAGGTGGTGAGAAACGCAGCCAGGGTGTCGATTGGATTGTCATGAGGAAAGGAGTGTAATAGTGAAGCTAGGGATTGCCGGTACAATGGCATGTAAATGGGATCAAACATGTACGTGGGTGCTCGGGTAAGCATGGGTAGTGTAGATGAATGAGTGGGTGGAAGGTGGCCGATATCGAAGGAGAGAAATGAGTGATCAGAAAGGGTGGTGGGGGAAACGTGGAAGTCAGAGACTATGGGTACAAAAAAAAGGATGGTGACCCCATGAGATAGTCAACGACACTATGTCCTCCACTGTGAGGGTGGCATGTATAACTGTCTAAGTGTGGCCAGCAGGGTAAGCCATTATAAATGGCTAGCTCATGTGCCTCTCCAAACTGCAATAAGTGCTCACCATATTCGGCAGTAAATGAGGCGGCATATAGTTAGACGCATATAGTTAGACAATAGTTTACAAACAGACCCAGCCATATGTGGCGGGATGCGTAATGTTTTTTAGATACATCTCTCGAATTAATATACAGTATGCTTTTGTGCGCAACATGCACCTGGTTTTGTGAAACGCAATTTTTGTATCCTTAACATACTGTATGTATGTGTTTAACATATGTAATATCTGTAATAAGCTGAAAATCAGAGAGAGAGAGAGAGAGAGAGAGAGAGAGAGAGAGAGAGAGAGAGAGAGAGAGAGAGAGAGAGAGAGAGAGAGAGAGAGATGTGTTGATGAAGCTAGACTGTGCAAAGACCAATTGTTTTTGTTTGCATGTTCTTATGCAATTCTGGAAGTGGAGTCACAATTGGTCCTTCCTGAGGTGCTGATATAAGACATAGTAGTGTGTTGGTCTTATGGTTCCCTGTAGTGAATGACATAGTTCTGGTGACCATTCACTCTTCTGGTGACCATTCACTTTTTGATTGGGCCTATGCAAGCCGAACTTGGAGATGAGTGAGAATGTGCAAAGACCAACTATGAACTTGGAGAGCCTTGGAGTTTAAAATTGTGAGCAGCAGTTTTGTTGCAGTTGTTTTCCTCAAGCTATGGAATCGAGGATGCACACCACACAAGCACCTCCAAACACGCAAAAATGTTAACCTTTTGTTTGGTTTAGGCAGCCACGCGAGCTAACAAACAGCCAAAAGAAGGATATCAAATATACTGTTGAGCAAGATTTTGATGATGATGAAAAGTACAAGCCTTCAGTTAGTCAGGAAGAAAGTTCGAGCTCTTTCATAAGTCTAAAGTGTGACAGAAATAATGAAGCGTTTTCACTAGAAATGGCAACAAGCACCTTGAATTTGCACCCTCATAACCAGCATTCGAAAAATTGTCCACCTTTTTCTTGTGAGGTCGACCGAATTTTGAGTTCCAAGCCAAATCCTCTAAGTTCCAAGCCGCACCAAATTGTGAGTGTTAGCTGACACAACTCAATTCTTAACATCTCCAAAAACAGCCAAAAGAAGGATATCAAATATATTGTTGAGCAAGATTTTGATGATGAAGAAGAGTACAAGCCTTCAGATAGTCAGGAAAAAAGTTCGAGCTCTTCCATAAGTTTGAAGTGTGATAGAAATTAGTAACCACCTTGGGTTTGCACCCTCATAATCTGTGGTGTAATTGATAGATTTTACCAACTATTGCATGCCTTCTGGGGGCAATGATCAATACCCTTTCACCTTGATATTTGGCCAAGAAGATTTGTAAGAAAGCAATGGTCTAAAAGGTCTTTCCAGTGACTGGGGATGATAGGAGTGGTTGTGTCGCCTTTATGAGGATTTTACCACATCATTAATTGCTCCTTCAAATCCACGTCAAACGTTTTTGGTGAGATTTCAAAGACAACACCCACTGATTTCCAATCAGTAGATTTTCCTGCCGAGGAAGTGAAGGTCTTGGAGTACCAAGAAAAAGCGGAGCTAGACTATGCAGAATGGCTTGAAGTTGAGAAATATGTTGAGACCCAACGTAGTGTGTTCAAGGATGTTGAAGAGCTTTCAGAAAGGTGCTGGATACAGAGCTTCTGGAGCTAGGCAAACTTCAAGATCAATCTATGCAAGCTGCTCAAGCTATGCTTGACCACATAATTTTCTTGGATAAATTTTTCCAATGATGTTTACTATCCTGCCTCTTTAAGCCTAAACCCTAAACCTACACACTACTATGTCTTATAGGATGAGATCGGTTTCTCCCCGGATGAACTTCAACAGCTTACTAATTACTTATGCTCCAAATCCAAAACTCTAAACCCTAAATCCTAAACCTACACACTGCTATGTCTTATAGGATGAGATCGGTTTCTCCCCAAATGAATTTCAACAGCTTACTAATTACTTATATTCCAAACCCTAAACTCTAAACCCACACACTACTGTGTCTTGTAGGATGAGATCGGTTTCTCCCCAAATGAATTTCAACAGCTTACTAATTACTTATATTCCAAACCCTAAACTCTAAACCCACACACTACTGTGTCTTGTAGGATGAGATCGGTTTCTCCCCGGATGAACCCCAATAGCTTACTAATTACTTATGCTACAACTTCATCACTGGACCCTAAACCTTAAACCCTGGTTGCAATACACCGTCTCCCAACAACCCACTATCATCTTTGGAATGGTTGTATCACATTGTTGTCTGGAAAGTGTAGCACTGAAAAATCAAAATATTTACTATGCATTGACACCACAAAACACAACAAGGAAAAGAGTGGAATGGTCTATATACTGCTTGTGAGATTGGAAAACATAGAAATTCAAAAAATATTTTTAGGTCAATGATATGGTAACTTCCATTGTAGCCGATTTGGCTACGAGTGTTCCTGTTGCATGGAGACCAACGCTCAAATTTTGAGCTACGAGGCACCTCAGAATTCTCTGGCTCCAAAACTTTGGGTGCTTTGTGCCTCATGTTGTCTATGCCTAGATATTGTATGTAATGATGCTAGTGCAATTAGGTGGTAGAAAAAAAGGGTGACATGCTAGCACAAAAATGGACAACTTTGCAGAACTCAAGGTCATGAATCAAAAGGCAATTGTGACTTGGGACTTGAGGCAAGATTTTGTTCATAAAAACAGTAAAAGTAACCAAAACCTGTGTGAGATGTATACACTCTTATAGCCATATAATAAAATGGTTACAACTCTGCAGAGGTTGATAGACTAAGATTTCATGCACAATCTAGTGCAAGTAATTTGTTTCAGCTTTTTTCCAGTTCTTGAGCAACCAACAAGAATACTAGCTATGGATCAAAACAGGAATTGAAAGTATTCTTGATCAAACTATACATTGAAAGAATATATATTTGATTACAATGGTCAATCAATCACATAACAATCCACCCATAGGATTGTCCTAGTGATGCTAAAAAGCCTCTGACACCCTCTTGCATGGAAAGAGGGAATAGGCCTCTCCGATTAATTAGTTACAATATTACAGTGGCAAATTTGGAAAAATAAACAAAAAGGTCTTATCTAATACAAGCGCATACCAAAGCAGATACAGCTCTCAGCAAATAGCACATGAAAGAATTCTGAATCATAGCATGGACAAGAAGGCTTTGTTGGTTATAGAGACACAAAAAGCTACAAAGCTCTATCAAAGTCTTCCTTGGAACTCCATCGTTGGTTATCCTTGTACAATCACCATAGGTTGGAACTGTACTTGGATATTTGTAAGTCCTAGAAAAAATGCTGGACTTTACTAGCAGTAGGGCGGAAAGCTCATTGTAATTAAGAAACATACCAAAAGCAATGTCAGCAACTTAGTAATGTTCTTTTGAAATTCATAAAAAGATGAATAACGTAAAATTGAGGTAAATAGACACTTACCAGTCTTTGTGGAATGTTGCCATTCTGCATCCATTTGTTAACACATCTGCATCAATCAATTTTTCCTTGTAAAAGTAGCTGGAAGGAAAGTGGCAGATTTCAGGATGCATTCGGTACTGCAAGGAAACAACACAAAGACCATTCTTAGCATTACTTATGTGCTAAAATATTCTGATCCTGTTTGATCAAACTCTCTATGAAGTTTATCAGAGGAGCAACTTCTATATAAAGAATAGTTGAAAACCTCTCTCTCTCTCTCGCTCTCTCGCTCTCTCTCTCCCCGCCCTCCTCTCTCGCGATGGTGGCTCCCTCTTGCTGATCTCCACCCTGCTGTCCATCGCTACCCTGCTGGCCAGCGCTGACCCACCCTCCTGTCCATCGTTGTTGGCCAGCGCTGATTTCCACTTTGCCGTCCAGCGCTGCACTTTCCACATGGCGCCTAAGAAAAACGGGGGGTGCCCCTATTGCCCCCCCCCCCCCCCCCCCCTCTATTAATCTCTTCTCCTCCTCCATCACAGATGATGGAGGGGGATGCTATTTCACCTTCAGCAAAGGAGGAACTCCCCCCACCGCTGGCTGCATTAGAAGGCTCCATCACTGCTGCATCCTCTATTTTCACTGACAAGATACTTGCTGCCACGAAACGCCTGCACATCAGCAGTCTACGGTCGATTACACTCCTTCCAAGCCTATTGAGCGTCTTTATGCTTATGATATCGGTTTCATCCGAAACGAAATCCTCGGCCTTAAGAAACAACTACACTTCTTTGAAATTGTGAATGGCAAGTTGGTTATGGATCTCGTTGGTGTCAAAGAACGAATGGAGCAGCTCGAGCAAGAAAATGTGTATCTTAAGCAACGAATTGCAGAACATGTACCTCAGAATGGTGCCTTGGAAGAGACTTCCAACAAAATATCTTGCTTGGAAAAACAAGTCGAAGAGACAAAGACATAGGCAACACTCTTCAAACTAGACGACATGAGCAGAAAACTCTCATCACTTGCAAAATAGGTTGAAGAAACGACATCGATCCTCACGCAAGGTAATCACCCTCATATCTCAGCCTCTACGATAAATAACAATTTGGATACAGTTTTGGATGAACAAGCTAGAAGATCCAAAAAGGCTTTTAACGTTAGAGTAGAGGCATCGTCAACGGAGGAAAACCAATAGAAGAAACTACAGATTTACTCGTTTCCAAGTTATCTTATGTTGTTGATGGTTTCGATACGACATGGCGTAGTAAATTTGATGACAACGTTCTATTTATCAAATTTTGCTCTCTTCAACAATGCAATTGTTAGAAATAATAAATGATAATGTTAGTTTCCCATAGGTTACTTTGACCCAAAAGGTCGAGACTTGTGTAGCCTGGGGTTAGGTTTATTATTTAGACCATGTTATGTTAGTTTTACTTAAGTTGGACCCAATTTTGGTCTAGTAGTAACTCGTGGGTCCAAGTAAAATCCAGTTTACTTTTGGGGGTGCCCTATAATTAGTAGTGGATAAGCTTAGGGTTTGGAAGGTTCTAAACCTTAGGGTATGGAAGAGTCTAGGTCCTTGTAAGGCCTATTTATATGTTTCATTATTCACTTGTAATTGATTCCCTTTCAGGTATTGCTACTACTTTCTCTCTCCTTGAGGGCGCCTAAGCCTCTCCCTCTTCTTCTTGTATATGGAGATTGAATGTTAGAAGGATCTTGGCACTTTGATTTCCTACATGGTATCAAAGCCTTGTATCTTCTATGCTTGATTTTGGCTGCTCTACCAAAAGAGATTGTCTTCACTTAGGGAACACAAAATTCAGCACCTTTGCTGATGTTTTGGAGTGAAGATCCGTTCCACTTCGACTCTTTTCCGTTTTGCAGGAGGGCGCCACACATCAAAGGAGATAATAGGTTTTTGGGCGCCCAAAAATCAGGTTGTTGTTTGCTGACTTTTCAGGTTGCAGAAAGGCGCCATTGATTATCTTCTTCAGGGCTGCTTTTAGGTTGCCCACATCCGATTGATTTTGCAAACTTGCTGATTTTACAGAGTGAAGATCCACTTCTTTTTGCTTATTTCCAGGTGTGGAAGAAGGCGCTAATTTTTTGTGATGATCCGATCAAATTTTGAGGCTGAAAATTGGACAGCATACTACCATTTGTAGGGTGTTTGCAACAGCCCTATCCGTGTGTGTATTGTTCACATTTTTTGGCAAGAAAGAAGGGTTTTGGAGAGAGCTTTGTTGGAGGCTAACCTAATTCTTTGCTTGCTGGTTCTTTGAGTTTGTGATGCAATTTCAGGCTGAAATTTCAGCACACAAGGCTTGTAAGAGGCCAAGTTCCTACATCCATCTACATGTGTGGTTTTGACACATTCCGGTGCTGATTTTTCAGATTTGATACCTGCTGGTTTTTGTGTCTTTTAGGGCACATTTAGGATTTGAAAAGCAAATCTTTTGTTGGCTGATCCTCACGGTTAAAGAAACGGAGTCGTATGGTTCTTTTGGATAGGTTGGATGGCACTAATTACTCCTTTGGGTGCTTCATGATTAAAAATCTGCTCATTGCAAAAGGACTGTGGGACCTTGTTTGTGGTGAAGCAGAAAGACCGGAGGCCGTTGCAACTCTTACACCTGGGGCGACATCTTCAACCATAGCATCTTCCGAAGAGCAAAAGAAGTGGGATCGACGAGATGCACAAGCATTATCCATCATAGCATTATCGGTAAAAAGATCTATACTTGCTCATGTTAGGTCTTGCAAAAATCCTAAGAGTGCTTGGGAAACTCTTGTGAAGACTTTTCAAGTAAAGAATACTTCAAGAGTTGTTTATCTACGAAATCAACTTACTCTCTTTAAAATGCATGAAGATGATGTCATGACTAATCACTTGTCAAAGATCAAGGATCTTAGAGAAGAGCTTCTTAATATTGATGAGATCATTGATGAATCTCAATTTGTCTCTCCTTTTCAAGCATAGATTCTCAAAATGTTGATATGAAGTCTCCTGGTCCACCCGCTCGACCTTCTTCTACTATACATACTATTCCCACAGATAGCCAAATCGTGTCTCAAGAGGTTGTCCGATTTCATTTATCCTGTCCGACTTCAGTAGAGCTCCAGTTCTACCAGGACCTGTTATTTGACTTTCTATATGTACAACTCATGACACCGATTAGTATATCAATGAATATTAGTATATCATTGTATCACAATTTATGCAAAGAGCTCTTTTAGTTTCATTAAAAGTTGATTAATTTTCTTTAAGAACTCATTTGGTTGTTTTTAAAGACTAGTTTTTCATTTTGAGTCTTTGTTTTTGGAGACATGTTTTCTATGCTCCTACATAGACTATCATACTTAACATGTACTATTGGTCTCATATGCTCTTTAGCATTCAAGGACAATAAATCTCTCTCTCTCTCTCTCTCTCTCTCTCTCTCTCTCTCTCTCTCTCTCTCTCTCTCTCTCTCTCTCTCGATATATGGGAGTTACGAAAGCACAACACAAAACAAAGCTTACACTTCTAACCCAGAATAATTTAACAGAAACACCACGTGCATTCCAATTTACAAAGAATTTTCATCTGGATTAACCTTCATAATCGCTGAGGATCAATAACAGATTGAAATACCTAAACAATTTCTACTATCCGCAAATATGGTATTTCAAGAAGAGCAAACTTACCTGAATAGTAAGCATGGACACGGGAAAGCCATTCTTTTGAAAACGTTCAAACATGCTGCACTCATATGACATTTTACTTGCTGCCTGCGACAGGACTGTGGCAGGAAGTTGCTTTGGATCACCGATCTATCAGCAGAACATTTAATTTTATCAGGAAGAAAACCTTGAGCACCAGCAATGGCAACCCACAGGTAACATGAAAGGCTTCTTACAGAAAAAAGCAATACACTCTACGGAACCTGAATAGAATGAACCCAAGCAAATAACAGTGAAAGAGCTGCTGAGACAAAGAGGAGCTTGGCTCACCATAATACACCTTGCATTTGAATTTTTTAAAAGCTGAAGAGGTATAAGCGTAGCAGGTTCAAGAGCCTGCAAAGCTCAGGCAAGAAGCACATGAACAAGCTCATTGTCAGCAAGAATTTTCTATTGAGAATGGATTACATAGGAACACCTCACATGAACTGAAAATGAAGAAGTCCTGTTCGACTTATCATTCAAATGTAGTATCGTCTTAGGAGTCGGGAATCACCTGAGCAGCCTCATCAATGATGACAGCATCGAAGAACACTTTCTCACTCAAAGCTCGTACCTTCTTATCCCCAATAGCACTCTCCATGCAAGCTGAGTAAACATCACCTCCACAACCACTCAAGGTAGTGACAACAATGTCACTTTCTTTGATAATTTTCATTCTCATGCTTTGCTTTCTAGTCTTTTCAACCCCAAATAGTTTTTTCTCTTGCATCTCTTCCTTAGCCAGCTCTGCACAAATCTGCCTCCTTCGCCTGTACAGATCAGATGCGTTGCATTTGAGAGTTTCTTCAGTATCTTCTTCTACATTGATATCAGATATAGGCTTTCCTGAAAAGGGGGGAGCTGATACATTATCAGATTCATTTGGAGTAACATGCTTAATACCAGCTTCCACGTCCTTTGCCACAGCACTGAATTTCGTTTCTTCAACAGTCCGTGAGAGGCGAGCCTCCAGTAACTGAATTTTCTCAGTTACCTCTTCAAGTTTGGCTCTTAAATTTGATAGGTTGCTCCTAATCTTATCTTCCATCGGCTCACTGTCATGTATTCTTTCAGCATCCAGCTGCTGCTCAACAAGATTGTCGATAAAAACAGGCATCGAATCAGGATGGACAGTTTTTGCATTTCCAACTCTAACGATAGCTGGCTTATAGAATGATCCCTTCGCATCATAAATTCCATTCTTGCATATTCTGAATACTAGCTCGTCCACTGCAGCATTTGATTGGGCACAAACAAGAATCCTTCCCTTGCTGGATTTTCCAAAATTTTCACTACTGTGGCATGACTCTTGTATCAATTCTCTTGCTAGAGCTGCATCTTGCCATGACCTAGCAACTGCAGCAGCTGTCCTACTTCCAGGAGAACAATTGGCAGTCAGAGAGCTTCTTCCTTGGAGGGATCTTTGCCCACATCCAGTATCCATGCTTTTCGAGCAACGAATTGAAGCCAAAATAGCACTAATAATTGCAATTATTGTGCTAGTCTTGCCTGTTCCTGGTATAAGATATACATGCTCAATCCTGCTTGAAAGTGTAGCTTTATACCCCTTTCCAAGGGGTTGAATTAGAGCATTTAAAAGCTAAGAAATACATGTAGACATATATCTGGAACTGTCTACAAATTTTCAGCTTATAACATGATCCATAAAACACATGTTGCGCCAAAACAGAATGATCATGTCAGAAATTGACAAGCTCTAGATGTTACAATTCTAGCATCAAAATGGCCCGCAAGGCTAATATGTGACGTACCTGGGGGACCCTGAACCAGAGAAAGCTCATGTTTGTTGGAAATGCTACCTCCAATCCGGATGGCAGCCTCAATAGCATCAAGCTGACTCTCGTTGTAAT
Organism: Diphasiastrum complanatum; assembly: GCA_029204225.1. Lineage (NCBI taxonomy): Eukaryota > Viridiplantae > Streptophyta > Lycopodiopsida > Lycopodiales > Lycopodiaceae > Diphasiastrum > Diphasiastrum complanatum. The sequence continues at coordinate 80,557,538 of CM055093.1, read as the reverse complement.
CTGCTTTCAGCCTTCTTTGAAATGGCTCCGGAAGATTGCTGAAAGCAGAGGTGGATTTGGTGTATACTTTCCTGGAAAGCTGATTTTCTCCAGTTGGCTTGGGACAAAGAATAATTGGTAAAAGGGGGAATCCTGCTATTGCAGACAAAGCCTGAAATTCACGCAATTGTGGAGTGATGCTCATTAAACGAGTCACATGCCACTTGCTGTGGTCCACAAGAAGCTGTTTCACTTTCATCGATCTCGTATTACCAGTAGCAAAGTAAAGCTTTACAACTAGAATAGTAGACCTACTCTTGTTCTCCTTTTCTTTTCGTTCAACCTGCCATGAATATTTTCGGAAAGTCAAATATTGCCAAAATCTTGCCCATAGCACTAAATAATAACCTTAAATGAAAAAAAATGCCTTTCTCTTTGAGAAATTTGCAGAACATTTTGAGCAATGAAATATTTGCACTTCTCAATAATGTACAATCAAAACACATTCTAATACTTCTGAGGAAGCCGCACAATTGAATTGTCACAAATACCTTTGCAATTATATGTGCACTTTGTGGCCCAGATTGAAGGGGTTTCTTACTCAGAAGCAACAGGTCATTTTCATGGCAAGCCCTTGCTGCGCCGTCATACCCACCCTCAGCCATGAACCTTCCAAGTTGAAAATCGTCAACTCGTTCCACAGACATGAGCCTCAATATACCCACAGTCACACCATCACTCAAGACCATTTCCTCATGTGATCGTTGCAATTGTGCCTTGAACTCCTCTAAAAGCAATGGCTTAAAAATATTTATGTACTGCTTACAACTTTCAAATGTCAATGGAACTGTTACTAAAGGCTGCAGCATCACATTGTTATTCTGAAAGCTAGTCGGATCATATCCAGCTACTGCAAAATAGTCTAAGGCTAGGATGCTTTTATACCAGACATCCAACCTGGGTGGTGGTGTCCTTGATGCCAAATCTTTTAGTCTTGCTGGAAAACTTCCCCGAGATGGCTCTGTGGGAACCTCAAGGCGAATGAGCTGCCGCTTTGGGTGCATAACGGCTGCCTTTGTCATCTGTGCAGGCTGCTTTCTAGCATTTTCAAGGGCTCTCTCCAAAGGGTCTGCTTCAACATCAGTGTCGCTCACTAGCTCTCGCAATATGGAACTTCTTTCTTTCAATTTACTTAATCCATCAGTAGAGTTAATGGTCCCTTCTGCAACCTTTTTTATTAAGCATGCTTCCTTTATGTTTTGCTCTTCATATGCTAATCCGGACTGTCCACACATTTCCTGATTATGCTTGAGCCTCTCTTCTATTTGACTAGAAACAAGAGGCTTTACAAGAGACCGTAGCTCCAGATCGGCTTGATGCTCTGTACGGAGAGAGGCAAGCTTACTGGGAACCTTTGAGATAGACCTGAAAGAAGTAACCTGGGACTGAGCAGCGTTCTTAACAATGTCTTTGACATTGCTATTTCCTAATATTGGATTTTGATTCATATTTCTACTTGAGTTAAAATATTTATCCAGAGTCCCGGTCCTTTGGCAATTAGATGCAACAGTTGCTGTAACATTCCTCACTGAAACAGGTCGTCTATGTTTCGCCTTTTCTGGTCTTATATCAACTTTTTGTTCATTCGACTGATGCATGTCGACACTTTTTGAACCTGGCAAACAGACTATTTCATCACGCAACAGTACCGGATCTCGAGGAGATAACCCTGGGAATGTAGACAGTAGTGCATCTTGAGAAGTACCTGCTTGTGTTATAGGTCCCTCGGCTGTAGTAATCATATCTGAAATATCTTGACTTGTTCCATGATGCTCATTTTCAGTATTATCACCATCTGAATCAAGGTCTATGATGCCGGTCTGCATCTGAGGCATCTTAATTTCTCTGACTTCATCGTCACTCTCATCTTCAGAAACTAATCCAGCCTCATTTA